>JAJEJO010000295.1:0-42401 GCA_020662805.1 Glaucomys volans
ATATATATATATTGAGCACCTTATTATGTACCAGGCTCTGGGAATATATTATTTAAAAGAAAAGATGAAATTTATGTTTAATATAGCTTAGATTCTTAACTGGGGAAGATTAAATAAATAAAGTATATGACATACTAATAGTGTTCAGAAGATAAAGCGTGAGGTGTGTGTGTGCTCATAATTTTAAATAGGGTAGCCAAAGAAGTCCGTACTGAAAAAGCAATAGCTCAGAAAAAAGAAAGACTTGAAGGAGGCAGGGGAGCAAGCCACAAAGATATCTGGCAGAGAGAACACAAGTGCAAAGGCCCTGAGGCCAGTGCAGATGGATCAAAGCAAGGAGGGAGACAGTGGTAGGAGATGGGGTCAGAGCATTGTCAGCAGGTGTGACTGATTATTTCAGTTATCAAAGGCCATTATAAAAACTTTGATCTTTACTCTGGAGGGCACTGGGGCCTGGAGGAAGAACCTGGCCTAACATAGTTTCACAGAATCTTTGTGGCCTCTCTGTTGAAAGTAGAGGAAGAGAACAAGGACAGAAGAAAGACCTGTCGGGAGCTGTTGTGATGGTCCTGGGGAGGGATAATGGCACCTTGGAGCAGGACGGAACTGCAGAGGTGGTGAGATTAACACTAGCCAGCGCCTACCAAGCCCTTGCCATCATGGAGAGCTCATGAAGAGGCAATAGCTGGTGGCATTATTAACAAAGTATGTAGGGAAAGTGTGAAGTTAGAGGCGAAAGAAAGATACAACATTTGGCGTGCCAGACATTATCTGAATAAGGAGAGGCAGAGCCAGAAACCTGGGCGCATGACAGCATGGGCATCGGGACTAATCACAGAGGCACTATTTTGGGACCAGGAAAAAAGATTGTTCTAAGCTTCAAAGGCACCATGCAGGTGCTACTGTGAGGGCTCTGTCCTGGTGCCAGGGCCTCCAGAGAAGCAGAGAATGAAGAAAAGTCAAGGTCGGCGAGGAGACTCTGGATTCAGGGACACTGGAGAGATAATAATGAGGACGATAGGTTTGTATATTTTTATGTACCAAAATATATAAAGGAGAAACCTCCCTGGGAACCTAGAGGCCACATAAGCACTGAATACCACATTTGGACACGTTAATTCCTCATAATCCTTTTCCAAAGGAGCAAAATATAAAGCAAGTTTGGCCTTTGAGGAATCTAATGGTCTTTTTTTGGAGGAGATTCTGGGACTTCTTGCCTAGGGCCATGCTAGAAGGTGAATTGTATTTGACAAAATAAATGCTGTAAGGACAATATTTCCTGGAGGATTTTAAAATCCACACCCCCCCTACCCCCGTTACCAAGTTACTCCAGTAACTATCCACACACATTTGGAGTGAGGGACAGTTGCCAATTGCTCCCAGGTATCCTCATTGCCTGTCCTAACTAGCTTTCTGTAACTGCAGGTGAGGCTTGGCCTGCAAAATGTGCAGGCACCAAGGGAAGCAAGGTTGGTGGGCCACCATGGAGAGCCTCCAAAGTCCCACCTCTGCAAAGAAAACTTAAACTTGAGTTCTAAATAACGGTTGGCCTGAAACAATGCCTCAATTTTGCTTTAATTCCCACGTAGGTAGAAGATGACTCCAGAAAGAAAGAGCCTGGCAGATCTTTCTGGGGAGTGGAAATGTTCAGTCTGAGCTATCCAATATGGCAGCCACTCACGTGGCTCACGCAACTGTCTCATGTGGTTCACGCAACTGATAAACTTGAGTTTTAGAATTTTGTTTTCATTAACTAGATTTCCCACTTAGAGTGTTGACCCCATTGGACAGTTCTGGAAGGTTGATTAACTTTAATCCCAATCCCCCTCCTTTCAACTCAGTCCAGAATGTGAATATCTTGGGTTTGGAGTCCCAGTTTTAGCAATTTAGGGAGCATATAAGGGGCAAGTTCCAATAATGACTGAAACCTGTCCTGGGGAGCCAGGTGCAGTATCAGGACATGCCTCCATGTATCTCTGAGTCTCTATTTCTTCACTGCTTTCCCTGCAAGGAATTGTGAGACCCAAACTCAAAGTGAGATTGTTTTATTATTTTAATTTTCTCTAGGGTTTCAGAATTTTTAAACAAATGGAAACTGTTTAAGGATGAAGATATCTAGAATTTTCCATGTTCTTCATTGGTTCATAAACTCATCCCATCCTAAGGCAAGCAGTAAAGCAAATGAACTTTGGGCCGCATCCCCTACCTTTGCAGTGTGGCATCTCAGCATCAAACCCTGAAAACAGCACCACCAGCCAATCAGGGCTCCATTCCACCAAGGGGGGTGCTGTGCTGTGTTTACCTCACTTACCTTCACAATTAAAATCACAGTAACTGAGAGTGACATTACCTCTAAATGGGAAAGTAAATGAGAAATATCAGAATTGGTGTTAAAGTGTAAAATTGTTATCATGACTGGAAAGTGGCCAATACTGACATTAACCAGAATAAATACAAAACTGAAGCCTTCATCAACAAGACTGGGCACTGAAACAGGAAATACGGGTATTAAGGCACTTGTCATGTAGGAGAGGAAGGTATGCTCATTGATGTATCATTTCTTATTTGATCCTTCCCCAACCCTATGATGTGGCCATTACAATTTCAAGAGAGGCCAAGAAAGAAGCCCAAGGTTACGTAAATGATAAATGATACAGCCAGAATTCCAACCCAGGCTGCCTCCACCCGCAGCTGAGGCCCTTCGCACTCCAGGATGGAAGGTGGCTTAGAATAACATTGAGAAGTTTTTATTTTTCAAGTTAAGATTTGTATCTTACCTACTTCCAAAAGACTCGAGGCAACTTAAAGATTAAAACAGTGCAGGAGAAGGCACTTAAGGATAACACTTCTGCTGATGAAAGCAGAAGAAATAAATAGTTTGACACCTGAATGGAGCGGATTCTCACACCAGGGCATTTAATTTCATTGTAACTTTTCTGATGTTAAGCCAAAAAAAAAAAAAAAAAAGAAAGAAAGAAAGAAAGAAAAAAAGAAAAGAAGCAGCAGCTTGTTGACTAGCATAGAATTTTGTATTCTGATAATATAAAGCACACACATTCATCCATAGAGACAGAATGTTTTCCTGGAATTAAACCTAGATAGGAATTCATCCCATGGGTCCTTGGCTAAAGAACAGAGTGACACAGAGAACATTACTCTCTTCATTTGTAAAACGAGGGGGCTGCATTAAGGTCACCTTCTAGGACTGCGAGTGCATGAAATATTGCTAAGTAAAGTTCCACAAAAGAGTCAGAAACACCGTTTAACAGAGTGCTTCTTTTATTGACCCTCTATAAAGACAGAAGACATAATATACTAAAGCATAGCTTAGTGAAGAAATTTCTATAGGTTCTGAGAAAATATGAGCTGGGACTTTGCTTTATGGGGTCTGGCAATGTGGGAGAGCCTCGGAGAATATCAATGATGGGTTACCGTGGTTGTCGGGCCTCACAGAGTTCCCAGGTGGATGATGCCAGTCGGCAGTGGGCAGCTACATACAGGTTCAAGGCAAGATCCATGAGCGTATATGGAGATTTACAGCCATCCATTTAAAAGATTGAACAAGATTCCATGTCAAAGCCATGTTCTCAGAGAACAAAAAAAGAATAGGAAGTGCTTATCATCTCATACAGGGTTTCTTGATCTTGACTCTATGGGTATTTGGGGCTGGCTACCTTTTTGCTGGGCGGGGGGGCTGTCCTGTGCACTGTAGGGGTTTATAGCTGTATCCCTGACCTCTACCCACAGAGGCCACTGACATCACCATATAAGTGACATCGAAAGTGTCCAGTTCCAGTTGAAAATCACTGATCCACTATGTAAGAGAAAGGGGGAAATAAGCAAAGCAGAAAATTCTAGTGATTCTAGTGCAGTGGGCATAAATTGCTGCAATGATCCAAAGGCAGGAGAACTATTTTCTCAGTGAGAAAAGCAGTAAAGAAAATCAGAGAGTATGGGAAGCGGAGGAGGCACTGAACCTGAGTGTTGATGGACTTGGTTAGGTGAATGCAGAGTTTGTACGTAAGGGAGAAATCAGGTTCAGCCTGGACCCCCAAGGGAAGAGAGAGGAGGACTCTAACTATCAGCAACAGGTGGGGGACCTGATTCAGCAGGCCAGGGGACCTGCCAAAGTGTGAGCAGAGAACCTGTCCAAAGAAAAGAGCAGAAAAATGACTGAAGACATTGCCAGGGGCTCACGGTTAGTGTCTCCCCCAAATTCATATGTTGAAACCTGATCCCACTGCAGTCATCTCAGGAGGTGATTAGGTCGTGAGGATAGGGCCCTCATGGATAGCATCAGTGTCCCTATAAAAGGGACTGCAGAGAGCTAGCTTGTCCTCCCCATCAGTGAGCACACCGTGAGAAGATGCCTTCTGTGAGGGAAGGGCTCTCATCAGACACAGAGTCTGCCAGTGTCCTGATCTGGACTTCCAGCCTCTGGAACCGTGAGCAATACCTTTCTGTTGTTTTTAAGCCAGTTGGTTTCATGTATTTCGTTACAGCTGCTGGAAAGGACTAAGACGTGGATAAGAGGGAGAAAAGAAATGGCAACACAAGGGAGAACACAGGGCAGTGAGAGAGCAGAGGGGCAAAAGCCACAGAACGGGCCATGTTGAATGGCCTGGAAATGTAAGGATGCCAGTAGGAGCACCACACCCCCCCACACACACACACACTTCCAGAGACTGCGTAAAGCCCCCACGTCGCTTCCCTTAGAAGTTCAGGTTTTCCCATGAGATCCTCTAAGCGTGGCCTCCGGAGACAAAGAGACACTGTTTCCTGCCCTGCATTTGAGATAAGCCACCCATGACGGCGGTTAGAGCTGCCTTGGGAACACAGCCGCTCCACGTCTGCAGCCTGGCTTTGTCTCTGGGGTTGCTGACCAGATTGCTCCAGTCCCCCTCCTCCCGAGGCCTCCACCCCTCTGCTCTGCCCAGGCCTGTTTGGCGGGGAGGGCACGGAGGAGCCCCTGTCCTCCAGCATGACTTCAGGCTTCAGTACTGAAGGCACTTTATAGTCTCTCTGCTCCTTCCAGTCCACTGCTCTGTTGGGGCTGAATAAATATTGACTAGCCCATAAAACATAGAGCCTTTTATTTATATGCCCTCTTGCTCTGAGGGCTGCACGGGAGCCAGCCTCAGACATCGCAGTGTGTGCATGAAGGGCTAGGGGACACCACTGCACAGCAATCAATGGCCTTGGCTGTCAGGGCGGGGACGGCCTTTTCTGGGGTGCAACTTGGAACAGCAGGCACGAGGGCTGACAGGTGATGCTCACAATGGCTGTGCTGTTGCATCTGTCAGAAAAGGTTATTTTATATCTGATGGAAATGCTTTGGTTGCAAACAACAGAGACCAAGGCTGAGAAGGACCACGAAGAACTGGGGGAATGATCTACCTTACCCAAGACTGGGAGATCTCTGCTTGACTCAAGTCCCAGGTCCCCTCTGCAATAAAGAAGTGGTGCAATAATTATAGGATAGGAACTGAATAGATTCTGCCACCATGATCTAAACAGGGTCATGGGCAGGCGAGGGTACTATTGCACAATGACATTATTTTTGACCAATAAGTGATTCTCCCTGGAGACTGATGGCTGGACACTGTTTTCCTTCTTCTTCACAAAAGAGGGTGAGCCAAGCTTCAGAGGGGGCTCGGTGATTAGAGGAAACCCACTTTTCCACTGATCTGCAACCAGTGAGACATTCTCAGGGAAAGCAAAGGCTGGGGTATCATCGGGACCAGCAGAGGACCCTGGCTCTGCCACTTCCTCACCTGTGTGACCACAGGTCCCAGCAGCAGACGGCAACACAGCAGGGGTTTTGACTAGGAGGTCTTTAAATAGAGACAATATTAACTAGGTATAAAGCACTGTTAGTGAGATAATTGAAGGGAAAAGAGAGGGGGTGGGAGCTAAGAGAACATGAAGGCAGCCACTTTCGACAGCAGCTACCACTGAGGACGGAACAAAGAGAAGTTGGATTGGAGAGCATGGAACCCAGCTCAGACCCTTGAGGACAGGATGCTGCTCTGCTGATGCCAGAGCCTCAGAAGAGGCCCACTGAGCTGGTTCTCTGAGTGTTGAAAAAACTGCAAATTGGACCAGGAATAGACAGTGGCTGCCAGGCAGAAGCAATGAGCTGGAGAGATGGAACCTCTCAGAACCCCGCCCCCCAGGGAGCAGGTCCCTTCTCTTCTCCAGCCTCCATGCCTCCCTCTAGCACCCCTAGCGGTAGAACCTCCCTGGGGGCTGCTCGCGAAGGCCAATCAGATTGGCTATAGAGCCCCAGGCCCATCCCAGAGTAGGTTCACCACAGGCAAGAATTGTACACATTGCAATTGAAACGTTCTAAATCTTGGTGACAGCAGCTGGAAGATGGGGGAAATGTGACCCCTCAGATTAGTAATACAGGTTGCAAGATAAGTGTACATTGGGTTCAAAGATAAGCGTACATTGGGTTCACTTACTTAGCACTATTTTTCTAGTTCCTAAGACTATATCTGACCCATAGTGATCATCAACAAATGGAGATTATAAAGTGGAAATTTTTAAAATTTTTAATGTTTAAGAAAAGATAGGGAGGACTTGCCTAAGATTACCCAGCCACCCACTAAATAAGTGCTGGGACCAAGAATGGAGCCCAGGGGCTGTGCTTGTGCCCTGATGAGGCCGTGATGTGCCAGAAGTGGTTTTATTCTTGAGAACAGTGATGCAACTATTATAAAAACAATTTAGCCATGGCAGAGAGGAGACATCATCTGCTTTTCTGTGAGGACATTTGCTGGTCCGTTGCTGTTACTGGTGTCCCGGCCCCTTCTGATACTTAGGCCAATGATGTGAATCCCAGAGGTCTTCAGAGGCCTTTCCCCCAAGGCCAGCTGCATGTTGAGGAAGGGATTCATCTTCTCTGGGTGGCTCCAGGGATCAGATCCTCTCCATCTGTTCAGCCCCCTCTTGCCTCTCTTTGTAGCTGCTCCTGTCTTCCTGGCCTCTGCCAATGTCGACCTGCTTAGGAGGCCGAGATCAGCAGCCTTTGGCAGTGTGTAATGAGCCATCGAGGGACCACTGTGTGTGCATCCAGAACATCTCAAGGCTGCTGGATACTCAGAGGATCCATAAGCAGGTAAATGGCTGAATCATTCTGGAACCTCTTTCTGGGACTGAGCAGTGGCAATTGTCCAGGCTGCCTTCTGGAGGGAGAGAAATCTGAGCTCTAGCTGCTCTCAGAGGGAGCTCTGACCTGAACCCCTTGGGAGCAAGGCTTGGATAGAACCACCTCTCCTCCTGGGGCAGGGGAGGACAGAGTTCACCCTGCCCTCTTCTCGAGGGCTTCACCAGGCAGGAGTGTATGGTCATTCCCAGCCACGTTCCCTACTGAATCTAGGGCAAAGGTTTCCCAGGATCTCCACATTCCATCCCACCATATTCCTGCCCAGGTGAGAAGTCAGGATCTCTAAAGTTCACACATAGCCTTGTTTGCCTATCTCTGTCAAAATGCATGCTAAAACAGAGAAAATCCACTGTATGTGGAAGCAACTGGGAAAGATGAGGTGAGAACAAATAGGTCATGGTGACATGCAGGAAGCTGTCTCTGTCACCCGCTTTGACCAGAAATATTCTTTATGACCTCCTTTGGATGGCACACTGAAGGTTCCAGAGAATTCCAATACTGATAACAGAGAAGGAGATTGACTATAAAGGTTCAGGGGTGGCTTCCTGGGCACTCTACTGGAATATAATTTGGTTCCATACAGCCAGAAGAGACTCAAGGAGATCCCAAGCAGTCTACCTTCCAGACACTATAGTAAAAAGGGACCACCCCTGACTTGGGGTTCCAGAGTCTGAGAACATCTTTCTCACCTTGAATTTCACAGGGTAGTGGATCTTCTAGAGGTTTCTCCAGATTCCATGGATTTATCACTGGCTTCTGGGAGATGGGCCAATCCTATTATTTTTCTCATTCTCCCAGCTTCTTTTCCCAGAACAGAGTATTAGGCTCCTATTCCAAGGATCAGTCTAAAGAATGTGCAAGACACATACTAACTTAAGGAGACATAGTGAATGGCTTGTGGGAGATGAAGCCTGGCTATGAATCTGGCTTTCCTGATTCCAAAACCAGATTAACTGAGGAACCTCAGGTCCTTCTCAGTAGTGGGTTAGGGTGAGGTGATGGCAAAGAGAAGAGAGCGCCCCCCACACACACTCACTGCCACCACACACAATTTCAAGATGGCAGTTTCATTTTATTCTAAGCCCCGGGGCTACAGTCATTCATTCATTTAGATTTTATTGAACTACCGTATACCTGTCATCATGGTAGCGATCTAGGGTAGGATGCAGATGAACAAGACTGACACTATCCCCAATTCTCAGAGACAGTAAGTCTTAGTTGGAGAAACAGGAAACAGGTTTAAGACACATGATTTTAGGTAGTGGCCCATGGTTTTAGGTTTGACAGGAAGTGGACTCTGAGATAGAGACTTGCAGGCATGCGTGGGGAGCGCTCTCAGAAACAGCACATGTGAAGGGTGAGGGACACAGGGTGAGCAGGGGGAGAAGGTGAGCTGTGATATGGTGGCCTCATAAGACTCAGCCATCCTGTTGGGCAGCACTGAAACTTGGGACAACAAGCAGAGTTTGTCCCAATTAAATCCACAGGATCAGAACTTCATACTCCCACCTGACTAGTTGCCTCCAGGAAGAGGGCACAGACCTGGGTGAAGCAACTCCCTTTGGCAAAGACCAATGCCTGGAATGACAGTGTCTCAGGTGTAAGTTGCTGGCAACCAAAGTCCAAGGGGCTCAGGCAATGAGTGCCTCAGTCCCAGAGCAGGATCTGAGAAACACACTACAGCATCCACTACAGCATCTACTACAGTATCCACTACAAAATGTAGTGTGTGCAAGGATGGGGAGTAGGGAGTGGACGAGGGTACCGGAAGGTAGGAGTGAGATTGGCTATTTTAAAAAGGTCCTGAGGCAAGGCCTCTCAGAGATGTGTTTGGCACAACATCTTGATTGCTGTGAGGAAGTGGAACATTCAAAGTCAAGGGTGCCGATGGTTCTGAACAGAGGCAACAGCAAAAGCAAAGTAGAGGGCAAGCTTGGCACATTTAGGGAACAACAGTCTGTCTTCTGGAGCCACAAGAGTGAAGGAGGAGCTGATGGCAGTTCTGTTGTTGGGGTACCAGCAAACCAACAGGCAGAGAGCCAGGTAGGCAGTGGAAGGAATTTTTTTTTTTTTTTTGGTACTGGGGATTGAACCCAGGGGCACTCCACCACTGAGCCACACCCCCAGCCCTATTTTGTATTTTATTTAGAGACAGGGTCTCACTGAGTTGCTTAGGGCCTTACTAAGTTGCTGAGGCTGGCTTTGAACTCGCCATCCTCCTGCCTCAGCCTCCCAAGTGCTGGGATTATAGGCATGCGCCACCACGCCCGGCTAGTGGAAGGAATTTGAACACTAAGTGTGACAGGAAACCTTGTAAACTTCACACAAGGGACAACTGTGATCAGATTCACTTCTGAAACATTTCACTACATAAATAATGAGCCTATAGGGCAGGAATGGAAGAGGCACTGCAGCAGAAATCCAGGGGAGAGGGGACAGTGGCTGGGACAAGGTTTCAGGTAAGTGGGTCCCAGCTTGGAGTGGTGGCATTTAAATATATGCCCCAAGTGGGGGCAGCAGCTAAAGATGTGAGGCCTGAGAATAGAGTGATACTAGGTGTTAGGCCTGAAAGTGGAGGGAATTTTAGGGAAGAGCAGGTACAGAAGAGGGTGCGGAGGGAATCAAGGGTGCTATCCGGTTATCTTATGCTTGAGGCACTGTTAGATACCCAAGTAGAGATGCCCAGAATAGGATGGGCATATCTGAAACATTATGTCTTTTTCAAGATTGTTTGAAAATAAGAATTTCACTTCTAAAAGCATGTAAAGAGGGGGTCTAGGGTTGTAGCTCAGTGGTAGAGCGCTTGCCTAGCATGTGTGAGGCACTGGGTTCGATTCTCAGCACCCCATATAAATAAATACATAAAATAAAGGTCCATCAACATCTAAAAAATATTTAAAAAAAAAGAAAGGAGGAAGGAGAGGAGAGAAGGCAGGGCTGGGGGAAACAGAGAGATCATTGTGTCACACTGACTTGCCTGAAATTGAATTTTCACATACTATGGACATTCAGCCAGAGACCCTGCAGAAAATACTCCAAGACCCCTTGGACCACCAAGTGCACATTGGAAAGAAGGCCTAGCTGGCTGCTTCCAAGAAGTATTTCCATGGTGCAAGTTTAGGACTCTTGTGTTTTCTTTCTTTCTTTCTTTTTTAATTGAGACGGTTGACTTTGTCAGCAAGCCAAGAGTGGATTTCTCTCATCAGGGTGAATTCACATGGATCAATAGGAGCAGCCTCCTAAGAGACTGATAAAGCAGAAATTCTGTTTGCCTTGAAAAACGCAGTCATCTTCCAATCACATAAGCCAGTCATGGCTGTTCTACCCCCTCAGGTAGAAACACATGGGACGCTACCTCCAAACCCAAGGCCTGCTTGGTAAGCAGGAGCCAGAGAGAGGGAATGACCTGAAGGATTCCAACATGGTATGTTACTAAAGTATTAAAATACTTCTTAACTGATGGGCAAATGACTTCTGTCCTGTGCCTCCTACATTCTCTTACATGGTCTTTCCCATGCCAGGGACCCCATAGACATCCCAGTCACTAGAAGGTAAGCAGGGACCCTCGGTCCTTGCTCCAGCTGTAACTGAAGACCTTCATGTCTGGTTGGTGCCTGTATCATGTGAAGGTTAAAAGGTTGATTCATCCCTGCTCAGAGGCATCCAGTCATGATACCCTCGGTCCCTCCCCCTCTCCATAACAGAGGCACAACTAGGAGCCCACTAATGTGTGGGACCCCTCACCCAGCCTTGTCTTGGCCAGAATGGAGCGGGGCCCAACCATCCTCCTCCATCTCCTATTTTCTATGTGTCTGTGAAGCTTTGTCCCATTTTGACAGGCCTTTCCCTCCCCAGGGATGTTGGTGCTGCCAATCTAGACAGCTCTGGTCTGAATTCCGTCCTGTCCATTTAGGAGACTTTGAATATATCTTCTTTGATCTGGTGCTGGCTGGTTTTTTCATTTTTCTCTCTGAGGGAAATTATATTTCCCATTTCCAAGTTCTTGGGGGGTGCCTCACACAGGCAACCCACATTGAAGGTCTAAACAGAGGAGTTTAATTTTCATGGATTCCACTGGAGCTTGAGCTGAAATAGACCTTAATAATCATTTAATTCAACTCTCTTGTTTTATAGACAAGGTAACCGAGGACCAGAGGAAGAATGGCAGGTTGAATTATTATTTATAATGAATATAATATTTACAACCAGTGCAAATCACAAAGAAGACATTAATAAACTGATCTATACCAGGAAGCTGTTCACTCGGGTTTTTTATAGCACATAAGCTTGGTGACTTTCCTGAGCAGACAGAGACCAACACCTCACTGTGGGGAATACTGAGCAGCAACCACAGGCAATAAAAAAATCTGTGAGTGCAAATCTCAACACCACCTGACGAAGAAAGGAGAGGAGCTCAAGAAAGTGGGGAGAGAGTTTGGGTAAATGTTTAATGAAGACAGAGTAACAGACAGTGCAGTCCAGCCCCCTCTTATTCAAGCAAGGAAATAAGTCATGTGATATATCTGTCATTGTTTTGACCTCATGACTTTCCTTTCCTCTTTTGACAGTTGCCCATTTTCTCTGGAGGGGTCACCCCCTTTGACTCTGGGTGGTCTTGAAAGGATGTGAACACTGGTCCTTACCATCACTGAGGTCCAAGGGCTTGGATCCCTCCTCCTGCTGCTCCCAATCCCCAGTGGAGAAACATCAGGGCAGCTGTCCTCTAGGACTCCTGAGTTCATCATGTCAGCCACCAAGCCCCCATCAGAGTGTTTCCACCATAGGAAAGCTTCTGGGGTTTCTGTTTCCCATCCCCAAGGCACCAGAGTTGCTGCTTATTCTCCAGCCTTCTCAACAAGTCTCCAGCCTTCCCGTCCTGTGGTGTGCTCTCCCTACCACTCCATTCAACTCTCTTGCTGCTCAAGACTTGTTTCCTGTCATTGACAGCAACAAAAACCCCACCCCCCACACTTCCCCAACGCCACTTACCCAGAGACAGAGGCAAAACTGGACTCCATACAAGGAGCCTGTGATGAGTGGAATCATGTTCTCTTCCCCCAAATTCGTTCCTCATCCCAGGACCTCACAATGTGACTGTATTTGGAGACAGGATTTGTATAGAGATAATTAAGGTACAATGAGGTCCCCAGGTGGACCCTAATCTAGTGACTGGCATCCTTATAAGAAGAGGAAATTAGGCCAGGTGCAGTAGTGCAGGCCTATAATCCCAGCAGCTCAGGAAGCAGGAGGATTGCGAGTTCAAAGCCAACTTCAGCAACTTAGTGAGGCCCTGAGCAACTCAGCAAGACCCTGTCTCTAAATAAAATACAAAAAAAGGGCTGGGGATGTATCTCTGTGGTTAAGCGTCCCTGGGTTCAATCCCTGGTACAAAAGAAAGAAGAGATTTGGACATCCACATTCAGAGGGAACACCATGTGAGGACACAGGGAGAAGAGGGCCACCAATAAGCCAAGGAAAGGGGCCTCAGAAGAAACCAGCCCTGCCAGCACCTTGATCTTGGACTTCCAGCTTCCAGCACCATGAAAAAACAAATTTCTGCTGTTGATGCCACCCAGTCTGGTACTCTGTTAAGGCAGCCCCAGTAAGCTAATGTGGGCACACGACCCAGCCCTGGTGTGACTGCTTTTGGACATCATGCCAGCTTCACTGTACCCGTCATCCTTGAAGAGGCTCAACTGAGCAGGCTGTTCTTAGAACCAAATTTCCTGGACAGGCTTCAGAAAACATTCTCCCTGGTGACAGAGACACTGAGAGGCACCAAAAAACACCCATGGCCCCAAAGTACAGCTTTTCCTCCCTTCATTTCTTTAGTTATGAACAGTGCCCAGAAAAGCAAGATGAATGGCTTTTTGTAGAAAATGATCATTTCTTAATAAATAAATGAGGATTTAGAGCCCAAGCTGACAAGGAATTTTATCTTGCTTTTCCAGCATCTGTTTGGTGGAGGGAAAGCAGAGGCCCAAGGTAGTTCTCTTATGTCCCCTTTATCCTAATGCTGCATTGGCAGGAGGACGGCGAAGGTCTACGAGCAACCTCCACCCCCCATTTTTACCCTACCTCCCCTCCTGCACATGCTCTAAGCAAAGCATCCCATGGTTCTCCCTGTTGCAGGCAAGTAATTGCAGAGGTCTCTTGGGGAAAATAGCCCTGATGTTACCTCTTGGAAGGTCAGAAGGAAATGCTTAGGGTAGAGGGGATGGGAGCTGGTGGAGGCCAAAGGGCTGAATAGTAATGGCGGCTATCAGCACCAGCTCTTAACATAATGGAAAAGCCCTTTGCAGGGCAATGTGGGGGCAGCTGCACACAAAAATGCAATCTCCTGGAACACAAGAGTGGGCAGTGACAAGCAGTTTATCTTCCATTACTCCAAGGTCTTAAATCATCATCAACCAAAGCCAACAACAAAACCAGACCACTGTCTCCAATGCTACACAGGCCCTCTAGCATATTCCCTGATCTTCCTAGCAAATGTAGGTGTGCACGACATTGATGTGCATTGTTACAGTTGAATTGTATCCCCCCAAAAAAGATATTGTCGAAGTCCTGACCTCTAGTACTGCAGAATGTGGCCTTATTTGGAGATAGAGTCTTAACATTGGCAATCAAGTTAAAATGAGGTCGTAAGGTTTGACCTTAATCCAATATGACTCATGTCCTCAAAAGGGGAAGTTGGACACAGAAACACACATGGGGAGAACACTACATGAAAATAAAAGTAGAGTTTGGGGTGATGCTTCTACAAGTGAAAGAACACCAAAGATTGCCAGCAAACCACCAGAAGCTAAGGGAGAAATCTGGAACAGATTCACCCTCACAGCCTCAGCAGGAACCAACACTTGCCTTTGGACTTCTTGCCTCCAGAACTGGAAGACAATAACATTGTCTTGCTTAAGCCACTCACTATAAGATAGTGTTTTGCTACAGCAGCTGGACCAAACTAATACATGCAAGAGAACTCTGGCCCAAGAAGCAAAGGAAAATAGTCCAACCTCATCATAGAATAATACACTTCTCTGAGGCTGCAGGAAGGAGTTGAGAAGAAAGAGGCTGACTTATTCCTTCTGCCATGGGTCTGCCCAGGTGGTAATTACTCAACCAAGTGGAGCCCCTACACAAAAGTAAATCTTTAAAGAAGTATTCCCTTTTTCTTTAACAGTGCTGACCCTCTCTCAGTCCATGGGGCAGCCCTGCCAGCTGAATCACAGTTATTATGGTATCATGGAAGTAAGGAGTGTCCTTTCTGAAGTGGCCATGGGCTTCCTTGGTTGGGTTGCCAGATTTGGAAAATAAAAATCAAGGACCCCAGCTAAATAAGAATTTCAGATGAATGATGACAAACAGTGTTTTAGGATACGTTTCAAATACTACATGGGATAAACACCCCTGTGTTTTGCCTGCCAGCCCATCCCGGGTGCCCTCATTCATCCTGTTTCCATCCTCCCCTTCATTTCTAATCGGGGAGGATGGTCCTTCAACTCATCGATGCATCAAGGGCACAGGAGGCAACAGCCAGGGTGGTTTGTCCCTTAGTTGCTCTTCTACCAAGGAAAGACCTCTGCCTCCTACTGTAGAAAACTATTAAGGCTCTAACCCCATCAGAATCCATCTGAGGCCCGAAGAGGCCTTCATGGATTTGACTAGATGGGGCTCCAGCCTGGGGGTGAGCAGAAGGCCAGCAAAAAAAAAAAAAAGAAATAGAAAAGAAAAGAAAAGAAAAAGGTCAGAAGCAAAGGGGGTTCCTGGGCATCCAGCCAAAGCTGGCTCTGGGGAACTATGAGACAGTATGTGAACCATGTGCTGCACTAAAATGCTTGCACGGTTATATATTCTTAGACCTGTGACCTTTCTGGGGAGATCCGCACCTGCACGTTGCACAGACTGACCAAATTCACATACGCTTTGCTCCTGGGCATGATGCTGGGCAACCTGCCAATGGACTCTGAACTCTGCGCCCTGCACGTTGCCCGCACACATGGTGTTCAGTGAACATCTGTCAGGTGTCAAATAAATGGTTGCTGCAAAAGAGAGTCCCACCAACCTCTCTTCCTTGGAAATCAAAAGCCAGAGGTCAAACCCAAGGTCTCTCCTCTCCCAGATGTGTTGAGTGTCAGCCCACTGAGTGCCAAGACTCTGGCTCAAGACATCGAGGACACACTCCTGCACATGGAGCCACAGGTGCAGGCTCAAGGGAGGCTGGGGGAAGGAGGCCAGGTTCATGGCTGAATGAAGCTTACACACATTGCATAGCATATACGCACGCAGCTGAAGGGGAGTCTGATTTGCAGGCCCACCTGAACAAGGCTTTTCTCCTAGGCCAGGGACTGTAAATTGGTGGAGAGCAGTGCTGGTCCCGGGAAATACCAGGAGTCTTGAAATCCAAACAAGCTGTCTAGGCGATTATTTCCCCTTAAATTTTTTATAAGTTGAACTTGGCGCAATCGATCTGGTGCCTGCTGAAAACGACAGAGAATGTGATCCTGCTTCAGATGCAGTGCATGTGTGGAGGGCAGTAGTTTGGGTCGAAGAAAGGGAGGGATAGAAGGAAGGGAAGAAAAACAGAAGAGAAGGGAGAGAAAGAGAATTCGAGTGGAAATTTAATCTGGCCAATACCCAAATCTGGCTTTGTCCTCACAGCGTGAAGTGCCCTGATTGGGTAAGGAGTTCACAGCAAGCCTTTTAAAACTGGCTACTTTCTTTTTAAAGAACAAGACTGCATTTGATTAGCTGTCCATTAAATCATAGAAGGGTGGGATGTGAAAGGAACGGACAGGGAGAAGCTGATGAAGTGGGAATGTCTTCCCTTCTGAGGCTCACGGGGCTCTTTGAACTCATTGTGCTGCTCACATATCCCAGCGCAATAAAAAGTTTTAATTACTGAAATCCACACTGATGGATAGATGGGTGGATTTGATGAACATCTATAGAGAGCCTATTAAGCATGAGCAGGCACCATGCGAGGCCTGGGATCACAAATGCAAAGAAAGTAGAGACCCTGCGCCCCAGGCTTCCAGCCCAGGGGGGAACATTGGTACTATTATAGTTTGAATCTACAGACTCCCCCAAGGTCCCAGGTATTAAAAGCTTGGTCCCAGTCTGGGAGCTATTGGGAGGGAGATTGTCATGATGTTCTGCCTCATCACAGATCCCAAAGCAATGTGACCAACCAAGTAACCATGGACTCAAACCTCTGAAACCAGGAGTCTAAATAACATTTTCCTCCTTTTATGTTATTTATCTCAGGCATTGTGTCACAGAGATGGAAAGCTAACATGGGCATATTTTTAATGAGACAAAATGCTCAGTGTGCACAGCTGAGGACTGCCTTGTGGGCACATGAAGGGCAAACCAGACTGGGGATGGGTGGGGAAGACTGACAAAGTCCAAAGTCTTAAATATCACAGAACCAGAGATCTTCACCTCTTTAGGAGTTAATGGCATGAATGTCAGCCTCCTACGCAGACTCATCTGGTGCTCCATGTTCCAGACACTATGTTGGGGCCAAGGCCTCAGTGATGACAGAGGTAGATTCAGACCTGCTTCCTGGAATTTGCAGTGACTCTTACATGCTCCTGTGCATCTCAGTTACTTAAGGACCTTGTTTTAAAATACAGATGCCTAGGCCTGGTCTTGGGGAAAATATAATTAAATGTCCAATCAACACTGACCATTGCACAGTGTGATTGTCAGAGTAATGGACTTCCTGGCATCTAGAAAGGGTGGTCTAAAACTCCAGTGGTTGGTTTCAGAGCAGCCAGCTCTATAGGAACACAGGGATGGTGCAGGGAAGGCCACCAGCATCAGTCCCACAGGCAGACTGCCCCAGCATAGAGGCCCAGAAATGGAAAGTCGCGTGAGAAAGGATAGCCCCCAGTGTGAAAACTCCTGAGTACTTTTGCCTGATTATTATTCCATTTTGTCTAATTGCATTTTAAAATGCTCGGTGGGGGAAAAAATGCCAAGTCTTTTAATAAATTAAAAGCAGGTCTGCTTTTTAACCTGCAGCAGGTTTTTCAAAAGTCCTGCTGCGGGCACACTGCTCAGAGATGCGGTCTTTGCAGATGAAGGTAATTAGTGAACACGTTCACCTCTGGAGCTGGGAGGGAAGTGAGGGCATTTGGTTGCAGAAGTAGCTTCTCACTGATTGGGAGAAAACCGGTCATCACAGAGGGTGCCTAAAGATTCAGACACTATTTTCTCTTTCGGCAAATCAAAAGACTGAGTGTATGCAGGAACCCAAAACTCAGGGGACGACAAGATGCAGCTTTTCTTGGCTCTGATGCTGAAGAATTGCATCTGGGGTTGACTCTTTCATGGGCCGTGATCGGGGACACTTGGATGCCCAGCAGAGCTGGATTTAGGGGTAGAAGAGCTGGGCAGCAATCCCAGTAACCAATCTACAAGGGATGCCAAAAGATCATGGGAATACATCAGAAACACGGCGCCAGGACTCAGGTTTCCAAGTGCGACTCTAGCTATGATTGGTGAAATGGAAACTCAGGCCAACATTTCTTGTGTTGAAATATACAATACTTTCAGAAAGCTCCAGAAAGATTTGGTGGCTTTAGAGCCTGGTTTGGTGCCAAGATGCAAGATTTAAATCTGGGTTCCACTAACTTATGGGATGTGTGACCTCAGGCAAGTTCTTTCACTTCTCTGTGCTCTGTGTCTTCACCTATGAAATGAGCGTCTTAATAGCGCCAGGGTTTTTGTGACGGTGGTGGTGATGGTGGTTGTTCTGATTTGGTTTGGTTTGGTGCTGGGATTGGACTTAGGACCTCGTGCATGGTAAGTACACACTACCATGGAGTCCACCATAGAGCTCCACCACCAGCCCAAGTGCCAGTTTCATGTATCACACAAGCACACAGGAAGAATTTGAAACTCAGCCTGGCACCTAGCAATAGCTATTTAGCAGTTATCATTTTTGCAACTAGCTCAAGCAAGGTGGCCTGGTGCTATTCCAAGCTGCCTGAAATATGGCAGAGACCTGAAATATGGACTCCAGGAGAGGACACTCTGGAAGTAGATCCTGAATAGTGAGCGCTAATTATGTACAAGCAATTGATTTTACTCTCCTAAAAATTTAAGTTCTTTAAGATGTCTGGAAAGAAAAGATTGGAAAGATACAAAAGATGCACTTTCCAACCTGTGGCTTGGACTTGCCCTACTCTGTGTGAAGGCAGTGCACAGAACAGAAATGAGCTTTTGGCAAGAAAGCATGGTGGACCTGGCCTTTTATGCTCCACTGGTATTTCACATGGAAGAAGACCAGGCGAAGCACATATTTGGCCATGGAGATAGAAACCTCTGCTGTATCCAGGTGCCTAGCCACACTCTCACGCAGCTGGAACCGAGGTTCACGGCCACAGGCTAGACTTGAGTTACTGTCATTGGACCACTGAGAGCAAAGCAGTGGTTGCTGGACATAATCCCAAGTGTGGGGAGCCAGAGTTCTTATTGTCAGGCCAGAGGCCTGGAGATGTTGCCATGTGTCCAGAGTCAGCCCCTGTCCAAGGACGACCTGCTACCTCCACCAGGGTGCAGCCAGACACCTGGGACCTATCACTGGCCACCAGAATGAGCAGGACCATCTCTTTAGAGGTTCCTCAGGCTTCTTCTGACCAATTGCTTGTTTGAGTTTTATTATGGTTTGGATATGAGGTGTCCTCCTAAAGCTCATGTGTGAGACAATGGAAGAAGGTTTAGAGGAGAAATGATTGGGTTACAAGAGCCATAACCCTCAGTGATTAATCCCTGATAGGATTAACTGAGTGGTAACTGAAGGGGGTAGGGTGTGGCTGGAGGAGGTGGGCACTGGGGGCTTTGGGGTATATATTTGTATCTGGTGAGGGGAGTTTCTGCTTTCTGATCATCATGGGAGCTGCTTCCCTCTGCCACAATCTTCCACCACAATGTTCAGCCCCACCTTGAGCCCTGAGGAATGGAGCTGGCTATGTATGGACTGAGTGTTCTGAAACCACGAGCCCCTAAATAAACTTTCCTCCTCTACGGTTGTTTTGGTCCAGTCTTTTAGTCACAACAGTGAAAAAACAGACTAAAACAGGTTCCGCTGGAGTTCACTTTATCCATAATAATCTGACCTTCCCTGAGAAACGGAGATGTGAGTGGAAGTCCTGGCTTAGCCCTTGTTGAGAAAGATGTAAAAGTCACTGATGGGAGTTTGGATTTGAAGTGCATCTCCTCTTTCTCAGGCAGGCTTGGCATGTGTCTGAAGGAAGTTTCCTAAATGTAAGAAAGCCTTCCACTGGCAAAGATAGTCAATAAAACAAGCTACCTAATATATATATTTTTTTTAAAAAGTGAACAAAATCAAGGATTGCAGAAAACATTTGCTGACGTGAAATTCTACTACTCCACCCACCTATAACCTTCACCCCCAAAAACAGAAAATAATTTTTGAACATTTTTTTGGCACTGGGGATTGAACCCAGGGCCTCACCATCTCTTAGCCATGGTTTGCTCTACCACTGAGCTAAACCCCCAGCCCAACTTTTGAACATTTTAAATATGTCTTTGTAACCATGCCCATGTATGTATCCATGAATGTATTACAGAAGTCTAACCGAGGTGGATAGGTAGCTTCTGTCTCTATTTAGGGGTATTAGAAACACTGTTGAAAAAAAGACTATTTTAAGTAACCCCAAATATTACTTAGAATTTTGCTGACAGAAAGTCAGGTTTCCCTCTATTCCCTCTTAATAAATGTGCAACAACATTTAAGGGTCCTCTTTGGGGGTGTCAAAATATTGGCATGGTCAGTTAGGCCTGATCTGCCCACTTGATCCAAGGCCCCTCTGCCCCCTCGTCCCCACCCCACCCTGAGCACAACTGGACACAAGGCCAACACCAGAGCCAGAACAAGTGCAGCTTCTGAAAGCTTCCCGCCCCAGCAAGGAGTTATATTAAGCACCAGGATGGCTTAAGGAGGCATCTGAGCATTCGATCAGATGTGATTGATAACAGGCAAGACCTAGCGAAAATTCCTACCCCGGTATTTATATTTCCTTTCCAATTACACCATCATGCATTTACTTCTACTGTTTGCAATGTTTTTTATTGATGACTGACATGCCACAATCCTGCTATTGCACACTTAATTGTTCTACTTCAGTTTGTTTTAAAATGTAGATTCATTTAAACACTCTTTCACTTTAAAGGTGATACAGGGTCGACGACAGTGAATCATATGGTTTATTTCCTTCCAGTCCTTTTTCCCCTGATGTATAGATACGTTTGTTTTTCTAAATATACAGTTATTATTTATTTAATTAATATTAATTAATTTAATATTAATATATGATTTATTTACAGAGTTGGGATTGCACTGTTGTCTAGTCTAATTCCACCATTTAACTTTATACTGTAGGCATGTTTTCTTTTGCTTCTCTGCGTTGGATCCGCCAGGGTCCTAGCAGGAAACAAGCTTTCCTTTAGCCTCCTGAGGACAGATTAAGGGACCGAGATGGGTGCTGAAGTGCCCTGGATGAGACTGAGCACAAAGGGGAGCTATCACCACTGCTAAACCGGGAACATGGAGGTAGAGGTGGGAGGCCAGCAGTCAGGTGGGGAGGGTGATACCTGACATGGGCTCTGGCCTTCAGTAGAGAAGCAGCCCAGGAATAGAACCTCCATCCTCTCACAGCCCCCCTGTGCCTCCCATTGGACAAATCCAGAAGGAGGACAATGGACAGGGAGCCTGGGTGACGGGGAATGAGTCTGGAGGGCAAAGGAGAATATCTGTCCGTGCATCTTGCTGTGGTCTGCATCTGGAGCATCCCCTGCAGGCGCATGTGCGAAAGGCTTCCTCCCAGCGTGGTGGGTGGTGCGTTAGGAGGCTGTGGAACCTTTAAGAGGTAGGCCTAGTGGGAGTCTTCCAGTTATTGGAGGCAAGCCTTTGAAAGGGAGAGTGGGACCCCAGCCTCTTCCTCTCCTCTCCCTTTCACTTCCTGACCAGTTTTGCTCCACCATGCCCTCCCACCATGATGTGCCACCCACAGGCCCAAAACAACAGGCCAAGCAGTCATGGACTGAAACCTCGGAAACCTTTCCTCATTATAAGCCGATTATCTCAGGTGTCGTGTAGTAAGAGAAGCGAAAGGCACACACCATCAAGCAAGCTCTAAGGACGCCTAAAAACACACACAAACACTGCCTGGTATTCCTGTATAGAAAAGTACCATCAATTATTTAACAAAGTTCCTGTGGATTGTTTCTGACTTTTTTTTTTTTAACTATTATAACTAGCACTGAAATATTCTTATACGTACACTTTTGGCTGCTTTTCTGATTATTTTCTCAGAGTAAATTCCCAGAGCTGTCATTATTGGGTCAGGAGAATCTACATTTTTAAGGCTTCTCATATATGTTACCAAATAGGCCTCCAAAATGCTATTATGCCAATTTAAATGCCCGCAGCAAATGCATATAAAGGAACCAATCTGGGGAGGGCCTAGTCCTTTCTCTCTGAGGAGGAAGATGGCTGCCTGCCTTGGAGGAAAACCTGGAGGGAGGAAACGGCCGGGGCCCAGCCTGCCCTGGAGACCCATGGGCATGAAAGGTCATGCCTCCTGAGTCATGAAAACTGACCTGTTTTCGGGAGGGAAGAAAGCTCCAGAGTCAGTTCACTTGAGGGACAACTGGAGCATATGACAAAGGGACCTGGGGTGAAGGCCTTTGGGGGGACGGGGGAGTTTGATTTCATTTGACCTCACTCACCTACCGCCCTGTGTAAACAACAGGGGATGGTCACATAAGGCTCCTCCTGGGGTCATGTCTTGGCAGAATCAATCCAGTCAGCCAGCAAAGGGTCAGGGCAGGACTGGCATGCAATCAAGAAGCCAGGGCAAGTTGCAGCACCAGAGTGAGAGAAGGAGCTGTTGCAAGAGGAGGAGAAAAGGGAGGAGGAGCAGGAGGAGGCTGTGGGCTCACTTGGAGGTTCTCGGATCTCACCAGATAAACTGAGGCAGATCAGTACTGTGAATAAAGTTACCTATGTTTTTTTCTTGGCAAATGCATAACATGAATATCTGCTTGGTGGTTTCTGAATATAATACAAAGAAATGATAGGCCAAGTCCAAGTGGGCAGAGATATAGGGATTTCAAGTTTATTATTGGTGATGCATGTGGTCACATTAATACCTGACTTAGTGTCCAAGTGATTGCATTGCCCCAACATCTGTGTGCTGCTCATACTGAGTGTCCAGAGACAACTCAGGTAACTGACCCTGTCTCACCAGGGCCCGGGTCCAAAACCTGCTCTCTTCCCATCCTGCCCCAGGGTTGGCAAACTGGGAAGGACTGCAGATGCTGCTGGGAAGAGCTGCAGCCCGAATGCCAGGTGTACGATCTTTCATCCTTCCCCTCACTAACGCATTAACTGCCGGGTGACCTAGGCACCGCCATTATAGAGTGAAGGAAATGAGCAAAGTCCTGCTCTCAGGAAGCCCTGCCAGTAGTGGGAAGAGAGAGAGGGAACAGTGCTTTCTAGGGTCTTTTTTCTTGGGGCTCCCTCTTCTCCTTGAGGATGTCAGACTTGTCAGTTTCTTCTCTGCTCACTGCTGCCTCCTCCAGGCAGTCCTCCCTGACCACCCTGCCATTCACTCTCTACTCCCTTATTGCACTTTATTTTTTCTCTTATCACCCTCTGATGTTTGTGTGTGTGTGTGTTTGTAAACATTTGTTTTTTCAGAAAAGGGACATTCTGAGTCCTCTGCAGGAGGGTAACCTTCCTATGGTGTTTGTCTCTTGGGTCTAGTGAGCCCATTTCTCAGTCCTTAGCTGTTCTACATTGATGAGGTTCTTGGTTGCAAGTCACACAACCTAGTGTGACTAGCTTGAGGGAAAGGCAAATTGATTGGGAGACAGAAATTGATTTTTTCGCCAGGTTAGGCCTAGCGAAAAAAATTTCAGAAAGCAAGGGAGGTCAGGGACTTGACCAGGTAGGTCTTCCCAGGTCACATGGGAAGAAGTGACATTGTAAGCTAGGTATCAATGAATGGGACACTTGATGCTCTACCTCTATGCTTTCAATACCTGTCAATAATTTATAAACCATGTCTTCTTTTTTCTGCTTCTCCTGCAAGAGTCGACATCCTGTGTGATTGACTGAGCCTGAGTTGCGTGTCCACTCTCTGCCTCCTTCACCCCAGCTTTTGGTCCCATAGCAGGAGGTAGTACACTGAGACCCTCTGAGATAAAACACATAGGAGTTTTCCTCCCAATGGCAAGGACGGGATGTTGGAGGCAAAGACCTTCCATACGTAGTACAAGGAGCATCAGCAGGAAGTCACTTCATTCCCAAAATGGTTGTGGAGACTCAGTGACCTCCTTTGGTGACAGGTAACTTTTTCATACACCCCCAAATCTGGACTCTAGACATTTTCTTTCTGCCTGGAGCTGATCAGAGCCAGGGCAACTGTTTTTAAATCCTACAGAGGCAGAACTAGCCAGCATCTTGGAAGCTCAGCATAAGTGAAGGACAGGTAACTGGGACAATCTGGGATGGCCAGTCGTTAGGTTGCCCTGTGAGAAGCCAAGGGTGGGGGACAGTCCCCCGCAAGGCAGACAAGGTTCTGCTCTTTGTAAACCAGGACACTCAGCTGCATCCTCAAGGCACCATCACATCCCTTATGGGGTTTGTTTCTCTGTCGGCACCCTCTCCTGAGGAAAGACCAGAGAACCTCAAGTCTGTTTTCCAAAGGACAGATTCTTTTTCTTCTGAGGAACCAAAAAAATAAAAAAAAATAAAAAATCTAAAAAAGGACCTGGATGCTGATACAGTCCTTTGCTTATTCTTCATGTCCCTCCTTTCAGGGTCCTGGAAAAGTAATGCTTCCTTCACAGTCACCCCAGGTGGTCTGCAAAAAAGAGATGCAGAACATTCTAGAAGCCACCAAATCAGTGTTGGGCTCCTTGAGACAACTTGGGCCTTGTTGAAGGAGAGGTCAGGTTTGCAACATGAACAAGCACCTCCTGTCCGCACAAATACAACCATCTGCTCACCCGCTTCCATGAGGAGACACCAGCGTTTCAGGCAGCAGAGGGAAACACAGCTCCTACAGGAGAGTTCACCTTCTGGCCCCTGGCAGCCTCCTGGATACCCAGCAGGAGGTCCTTAAACCAGCCCCAAAGGAGAAACCTCTATCCTATTTTTAAAAGCTCTTCAGGAAATGTGCTTGCTGCCCACACTTCCTCACCACCCACTCTGCTTCTGATCTGGCTTCCGCCCCACCGCTCTCCTTATGGAGCCTCAGGAAGGACCCCCAGCCTCCTCCTCAGCCACAAATCCAGCAGCCAGCCCTGCCTGGTCCTGTCCTCAGCCTGGGACAGGAAATCTCTCCTCCCTTGGTTTCCAAGGCAGGAAACCCTTGCTCCCTGTCATTTTGATGTGCTCATCTCCCCGAGATCTGAGCTTAGCTCCCTCCCTCTCTGGGCCACCCCCATCCTGTCTCAACTGCTCTGGGGCCTCCCCTGCCACCTCCACAAAGGTCCAGTGTCTTCTGTCAGCACTAGTCCTGGGCTCCAGGCCCTGTGGGCATCTCGTCCCTGATGTCTTTTCTGGAAATCTCAATATTGCAAACTAAACAGGTCGTTTTCCTCTCCAAATCTGTTCCTCCCTTCATATCCTTCTCCCCTGTTGGCTTACCACGCCTATGGCACCACTCTCACATCTTAGCATGGTCTCTGGCGTCCCATTAGCCTTACTTCCCAAGTCAGACAGTTGCCAAATGTCTTTGCAGCATTGCCCCAAGATCACCCTCTTCCTGTTCCCAACAAGTGCTTAATTTCTACTCTTTTTTCAGACCGTTGGAATAACCAGTGTCCCTCCCCCTTCTCCCCCATCTTGCCCTTCATCCTGTATTTGATGCTTTTCAGGGGTACTCTCAAGCTTGATGAAGAAGGCGCTATTTTGTCATTCCTGGGCTCTACAGCCTGCAAGGGCTCCCACTGCTGATACTAGGTTCCCAGCTCCCAAGCCTGGACTTGAACTTTGGATAATTCAAGATTCCCCGGATCTCCTCCCATCACTTCCACTTTATATGCACATTTTGGCAGTTTCACCCAAGTTCCCATGGGTCTCGGACACTCTGTGCCTCTCCACCACCTCTCTTGGATGCTAGAATCTCCCCCTGCTCATCCCACGACCTCAAGCCTCAGCATTTGGAATATGTGCCTCACTGCCCCTACCAGGGCCTGCTGGGCAGGGCTATTGTCCTACCAGGAGTCACCTGCTCACCGTTGGTATTTGTTGAATGAAGCCATCAAGCTAGACAACTACACGTTTGTTTACTTTTCACTGTTGGTAAAGACACGTCCCAAGCAGATATCACACGGATGCCATCAAAGTAAAGAATATGGAAATGTGTTCCGTTTACACCCATGAGGGCAAATCAGCATATAGATCAAAACTCAGTTCTTGAGCAACCCGGACCATGGCTGGATAGATTTTAATTAATCTTATGGAAAATATGCCAGGGGCTTAGCCAGCCTGGGAAAGGAGGAGGGGGCACGCGGAAGCGCGCCAGAGCCGCTGCCGTCAAGACACACTTTCTTCCTGTAACCGTATCCCCCGGGACCAGGCCAGTACCTTTGCTAATCTCCCTCTCTGTGGCCACTCAGGATATGATTACTGGCATCGGATGCAAGCACATGTTTCTGTTCCATTAATCTGAGTGAGGCTGAGAAACTGGAAAGGCAGCCACAAGGGCATTGCTGTGTTGGTCTAGTTACCACCTCAAAGAGGAGCAGGAGAGAGGGGGAGAGGAAGGATCGAGCAGATGGGCCGCGAGGAGGCCGCACGGAAGCAAGAAGAGATGAGAAAACCACACACAACAAGTTCCGGTAGCCGGGAGGCCTGCTCCTTTCAGCTGTTGCAAGACCAGGCGTGAAGGCGGGATGGTTGCACACACACAGACTCACGCGCACACGCACACACTTGCACACGCACAGAGACTCGCTGCTTCCCCACCGCCGGGCTTTGGCCATACGCCTGGCAGCCTTGGTCAGCACGTGGCTCTGGGTGTACAGTCATCCACAAAGCTCAAGTCTGGCTCCCACACAGAAGCCACCTAAACAGAAGGCTGCAGCACGGTAATGAAGACGTGAGCCACTGAAACGGCGTCAGATGGCAGTGGTGACATCTGAAAGCCATAATTTGCTGCTCGGCATATTTCTGTTCCAGGTACTAGCGCTCACTGAGTTGACTCTCCAAGACAGCATCTCGCTCCTCCTCCGCTTGGCCAGCAGCCAGGTGGTCTTGGCTTTGCCAACGCGATTCTGCTGCGGAGTTTCCAGAGGTCTTTCCTCGCTGTCATCTGGCTGGGGCAGAACTGGAGGAGCAGCAGAGGTTTGATCTCGCACCTTTTTCCCGAAGTGCAGTTCTCTGAAATCACTCACTTCCCCTCAACCCAGTCAAAGTGTCCTGGCCAAACATCCCCAAGGGAGACTGGAAGGAGCTAAAATAATTTTCGCCAACTCAGGGCTTGAGGGCTGCTGGAAAGGAAGGGTACCTTCCAGAGCTCAGAAACATCAGATTGAGTTCTTGGAGATGACACGCCCTTCTTTTAACCTGGGGTTGTTCCAGCCTTCCTCCTCCTCCTTCTCATTGCTACCTTCCCAGAACCTCAGCCCTGCAAAGTCATTTCTGCAAATGGAGACCTTCCAATGAAAGGTTCTGCCCTCAGCTCTACCTGGCTACCTGGCAGTCAGATGGAATCAATGCATGAGTTAAAGTTTGCGTGTGGAAGGGAAGAGGCCTCCAGTGAGCAAGCAGGGTCATGTTTCACCCCCAGGAGTTGGGAAATTCAAAGTCTGGGCAGAGTGGCCTTTTCCATTGCTGTAATCCCCCCTGCTGAGCCTCTGCTCAGCAGCTCCTGTACATCTGTTGACCCGCTGCTCTGGACCGCCTTCCAGCCAGGCTGGGTGGAGTGGGTGGAGGGGATAAAGTGACTGTGAACAACAGGAGCCTTAACTCCTGGCCCGGGTCCCTGAAAGCCCAGGCTGCAAACCTCGCTAAGCAGCCTCTGAAACATCCCTGCCCCCTCCCCACCAGCCCTGGGGGCTCTAGGATCCTTTCACTTATATGTGGGGTTTGCCTCCAGGACCTCCCCGGGACCAACTGGAGCTTCATTCTAGGACTGGGAGACTGGAGGGGGTTGGGAGGTGGGCATCACATCCCACTGGCACCTGAAGTGTGCTGAGAGTCCCCCTCAGGAAGGTCCACCCCATCCCGTCAAGCATTCATTCCTCTGGGAACCGAGTGCAGGGAGCTGGGCTCCCACAGGGCACCAGTCCTCATGTTATGGAAGCTCAGTCCTTGTCCCCATGCCAATGCAATGAGGAGGACACGATTCTGAGAAAAAGAAACAAAGAGTTTTGCTGCTTTGCTAGCAAAGGGAAGCACTGGGCACTTCCGTCCCAGAGGCTGTGATTCTGCCCATCCGGGGGAGCAGGAGGCTTTTAAAGAGGTGACTCAAAGGCTGCATGCCACGAGTTCCCTGCTGGAGTTATAATTCACTTGTTAACTTGGGAGACAGTCATTGCTGAGATCTTCGGGTGCCATCTCCAGAGTCTGGATTACTTTGTTCCCGGTGGTGGGCGTGTGCTCAGGACAGAGGACTCGGTCTAGAACCGGGAAGAAAGGCAATCCAGTTTCCCCTGAGATTAGGGAGGGGAAGAGATTAGGGAGGAGCAGGGATCGAGGAAGAGAAACAAACACGTCCTTTTAAAAATAAATCTCAGTGGCAGAGCAGCAAGGGTTACATTCAAAGCATAAAATGGACCTGGTACACGAAGGCAGCAGGGTCCAGGCAGCAGAAACCTGTTCCATCCCTGAAAACCCAGTAGGTGCTGTGCAGACTCCCTCTCCCATCCTGAGCTCTTTGGGTCCCACACATTTTCTTATGCAAAATAACAAAAAAACAAAAAACAAGGGCATATCCTCTTTGCAAACTGTAGACAGCAAGTCACTTGGGGAACTAGGGGATTAGTTTGTCTTCAGTTTTTATTATCAAGATTTCTTTTTTTTTTCACATTGGGATGTGATTTTTATGCTAATGTGTACAGTTCTTTCAGTTTTAACAAATGCATGCCTTCAAGCAGCAATCAAGTGGTTAAACATTTCCATTAGTCCCCAAAGTTCCCTCCTCCCCCTTTATTATGAATCCCGACCCTCCACCCTAGCCCCAGGCAGCTGCTGATCTGCTTTCTGTCTCTGAGGTTCAGACTTTTCTAGAATGTCACATGATGCAGTCCTGAGCATATAGTCTCTGACTCTGGCTACTTTCACTTAGCATGATCCATTGAAGGTGCGTTTGTGTTGCATGTATTTGTAGCTTGTTTCTTTTTTATTTTTGAGAAGTATACCAGTGCACTTTATTTATCTCTTAACTCAGTTGTAGAATGTTTGGGCTATTTCAACTTCCGGGTGATTATGAATAAAGTTGCCACACATATTCAAATGCAGGTTTTTCTGTGACTGTAAGTTTTCATTTGTCTTTGGTAAATAACCTGAGAGTGAGATGGTTTGGTGTCTAGCTTCTTTTATAAGAAGCTGCCAAACTGTCCAAAATGGTTGTGCATTTCATTCCCACCAGCGATGTGATAGTTCTGTTCTCCCACATCCACTCGATATGGTCAGGTATTCTTTTTTTGGGTTTTGGGGGTTTTTTTGGTTTTTTTTTTTTTGAACCAGGGATTGAACTCAGGGACACTCGGCCTCGGAGCCACATCCCCAGCCTTATTTTGTATTTTTATTTAGAGACAAGGTCTCACTGAGTTGCTTAGGGCCTCGCTAAGTTGCTGAGGCTGGCTTTGAACTCAAGATACTCCTGACTCAGCCTCCCAAGGCGCTTGGATTACAGGCGTGCACCACCACGCCCGGCTTTTTTTTTTTTTTTTTTTTCCTTGTATGCCATGTTAGTAGGTGTTTGTTGTGTTTCATTATCATTTTAATTTTTCATATGTGTGTTTCCCATCCATGAAACCTCTTTGATAACATATCTGTTAAAATCTTCTGCCCGTTTTTATGGAGCTATTTGCTTTCTTATTTTTAGAGTTCTGTGTATTCTGTGTACAAGCCATTTACCAGACATTTTATGGGTATTTTCTCCCAATGTATTTAAAAAAATTTTTTTCTTAATACTCTCTTCCAAAGACTAAATTTTTCCACTTCGATGAACTCCAGTTTATCAATTGGGTTGTGTTTTCACTTTTATATCCAAGAGCTCATTGCTAAACTCAGGGTCACATCAATTTTTCTGCTTTAAATGTTATAGGGATATGAATTGATCTCCCTCCTGCTCCCCTCCCACTTCCCCTCCCCTTCTTCTTTGCTAAATTGGTGTCTAATTCTGCCAGCACCATCCATTAACAAGCTGTCCTTTCCTATGTCCAAAATCAATTGATGATATGTGTGGTTATATTATTGGACTCTCTACTCTGTTGGGTTAATCTAGATATTTATCCTTTTACCAATGTGAAACTATCTTGATTACTGTGACTTTATAATAAGTTTTGAAATAAGATAACCTGGATCCTCAAAATGTGTTTTCATTTACATTTTGGAATGACCTTGTTGATTTCTACAAAGTCTTGCTGGAAAGTTGGGGTTGCATTGAATCTTTGTATTTGTTGGGAAAGTAACATCTTAACAATATTGACATGAACAATAGTGTTTCTGTGCAAACCTAGTGTATATCTTCATTTATTTAGAATTTTTATTTCATTCATCCAAATTTTGCAGTTTTCAGAATACAGATCTTTGTACATTTAAAAAATATTTTGCACTAAGTATTTGATTTTTTAAGTACTATTGTTAAATGGCACTTTATTTTAATTTACTTCGCTTTGATTTACAAATGTTTATTGTTAGTATTATATCCTACATCCTTGTTAACCTCATTTACTAATTCTATCAGCTTCATAAAATAGGTTCTTTGGGATTTCTATATAGTGTTTATAAATGGAGACAGTTTCATTTTCCTTTCTAAACTGTATGCCTTTTATTTATTTATTTTTCTTGTCCTATTGCACTGTCTAGGACTTCCACAACAACTTGGAATACAAGTACTAAGAATGGATATATCAGCACCTTATTCCCAGTCTTAGGGGAAATTGTTCTATCACTCACCATTAAGCATCATGTTAGCTGTAGGCTTTTTGTAGATGCCCTTTATCAGACTGAGAATCCTAATTAGCTGAGACTTTTGTTTGTTCTTGTGTTTTATCATGAATGGACTTCAAGTTTTAACTTCTTCTGAATCTATTGAAACGATCACACAATTTTTCTTATTTAATCTGTTTATATGGTGATTACATTGACTAATTTTTTTAAATGTTGAACTGTACTTGATCATGATGTATGGTTCTTCTTACATTTCACTAGGTTCAATTTTCTAACATTCAGTCAATGAATTTTGCATGATGTTCCTGAAGGACATTGACATAATTTTCTTATCATAAAAGTTCTTTGGTTTTGCTGCAGAGTAATGCTGGCATCATAAATTGAGTTGGGAAATGGTTGATCTTCTATTTTCTAAAAAAGGTTGTGTAGAATTGCTATTATTTTCTCAGTTAAGCCATCCTGACCTTGAGTTTTCTTTATAGAAAGGTTTGTAACTACTAAACTATTAAATTTCTTTAATAAGATACAGAATAATTCATGTTATTGATGACTTCTTGAATAAACCTTTTAAAAATTAGTCCTTTCATCCAAGTTGTTAAATTTATGGACATTAAATTGTTCATAATATTCATGATTAACCTTTTACTGTCTATGATTCATAGCGATGCTCCCTCTCTTGTTCCTTATGTTGGTATTTGAATCGTTTTTTCTTTAATTGATTAATCTGGGTAAGAGATTACTGACTTTACTGATTTTAAGGGATAACTTTTGGTTTCATTGCTTGTCTGTACTGGTTTTGTGCTTCTATTTTTACTATTTCTTGCTTTATGCTTATTTGAGTTTTAATTTATTCTTTTCATAATTTCTTAAGGTGAAAGCTTAAGTTATTAATTTGAGATCTTCCTTTTTTCCAATTAGGTGTTTATAGCTATACATTTTCTTCCAGGTCCTGTGGGCTAATCAGTTTTTCATTACTGCAACAAAATATCTGAGAAAATCAACTTTAAAAGAGGAAAGGTTTATTTTGGCTCACAATTTTAAAAGTTTTAATCCATAGTTGGTTGATCCTGAGCCTTTAGCAAGACAGGAGGACATCATAGCAGGAACACATGGTGACTGCTTTCCTCATGGTCAGGATGCAAAATAGAACAACTGAGGAAGGGGATGGGGTTCCAATATCCCTCTCAAGTGCACATCTTTGATGATTGGAAGCCCCCCACTAGGCTCCACCTCTTAAAGATTCTACCACCTTCCAAAAGCACCACAGGCTGGGACCAAGCCTTTAACAGGAGGGGGCTTGGGGGATCATGCAAACCACGGCATACTGTTTTAGCTGCACCCCACAAATTTTTATTTTATTCAAAATTCTAATTCCTCTTATTATATAGAAGTCTATCATTTACCTTCTAAGTTGGTGTGGCTTTTCTGATATCTTTCTTTTGTTGAATTCTAGTTTAGTTCTATGGAATTAGAAATCTGGCCAGAGAATATGCTTTGTTTTATTTCAGTTTATTCTACTTTGTTAAGATTTATTTTATGGCCCAGAATATGGTCTTTCTTGTTGAAGATCTATGTATCCTTGAAAAGAGAATATGTGTAGTGCTGTCGAGGGGTGGAGTGCTCCGTGAATGTCAGCAAAGCTGGTTGGTATGGTTGTTCCATCTTCTCTCTCCTTACTGATTTCCTGTCTCCTTGCTGAGAAAGGAGAATGAAAATCAGTTATAAATTTGGATTTATGTATTTCTCTTTTGAATTCTGTCAGTATTTGCTTCATGTATTTTGAAGTGCTGTTATTAGGTGTCTCTCTTTCTCTCTCTCTCTCTCTTCTCCTCCCTCTCTCTCTCTCTCCTCAGTGGGGGTACTGGGGATTGAACCCAGGGGTGCTTAACCACTGAGGCATTTCCTGAGCCTCTGGGACCACAGGTGTGAGCCAGCATGCCCAGCGGTACATCTCTCTTCAAGATTGTTATGTCTTCTTAGCAGTTGACATCCTTTATTGCTATTCTATGTCTTTTTATAAGCCTGGTAATTTTCCTAGTTCTAAATTCTACTTTGTCTGGTATTAATATAGTCCCTTCAGCTTTCTTTCGATCAGCATTTAAATGACATATCTTTCTCTGTCGTTTTACTTTTTAACCCCTCTATATTTTCATATTAAAGTGGGTTTTTGTAGAGAACATTTAGATGGCTCTTGCTTTTTTAGCCAATCTAACAACTTCTGCATTTTAGTTGATGTGTTCATTCATTTGCACTTATTGTAACGGTATGGTTGGACTTAAATATGCCTTCTTGCTAGTTGTTTATGTGTTAAATTGGTTGCTTATTTCTTGGTTCCTTTTTTCTTCCTGCTTTTGGATTGAATTATTTTTTTATGCCATTTTGCCCATAGAATTGACTTATTATTTATATCTTTAAAAATGTTAATGGATGCTCTAGAATGTATAATGAACACCTTAATTAATTAATTGTAGGCTACCTTCCAACCTTAATTCATGTACTATGTAAAGGTCTTCCAATAAACTTCTTATTCCTCCCTCCTTCTCCCTCTTTGGTTCTGATATTTTCCTTTTATGAGTGTAATAAACCCATAGTACATTTCTCCTATTTTTGTTTTAGAAGTCAATTATCTCTTGTCTTAGAGAGTGACTAAAAATAATTTTAATTTTTTTTACCTTCACTTTAACCATTTCCAGAGAGCTTCATTTTTGTGTGTAGATCTAAGTTTCTGTTGGGTATTGTAGTCTGTCTGCTGAAAGAGTTTGCTTTCCACTTTTTGAGATGCAGAGTTGCTGGTAAGGGATCTGAAGGCTTTTGCTCATTGGAGGCAATATTACTTCATCTTCATTTTGAAAGATATTCTGGCTGGATGTACAGAAAGTCATTCTGACTGGGTTTGCAGTTTGGCTTTATCTTAAAATTTTCACTCTGTTATTGTCTGGGTTATATGGTTACAGAATAGAAAACATTTGCAATTCTTACCTTTTTCTTGGGTCTCTTTTTCTTTATACTTTGTTCACAGAATTTTTCATGTGTTGGGTGTTCTTTTTCTTCTTCTTTGTCTCCTTCTCCTCCTCCTCCTTTTCCTTTTCTTCCTTTTTTTTCCCATTCCTGCTTGAAATACTCTGAGATTCTTAATCAGGAAACTGATCTTCTTTATTTTGGGAAAATTCTATGTCCTTATTTCTTCAAATATTTCATCTGCCTTGTTCTGTGTCTTATCTTTTGGGATTTTTTTAAAAAATATTTTTTAGTTGTAAATGGACACCTTTATTTTGTTTATTTTCATGTGGTGCTGAGGATCGAACATAGTGCCTCACACATGCCAGGCAAGCACTCTACCACGGAGTCAGAACCCCAGCCCATCTTTTGGGATTTTAATTGAAGGTACATTGGATCATTTGATATTGTTCCACATTTTTATACTGTTTTACACTTTTTTTCTTTTGGTGTTTCAGTTTGAGTCGTTTCTATGGAACTGTTTCCAAGTTCACTGATCCCTGGGTCAGTTCTATTTGTGGTCCTCACAGGCACCTTCATCTCTGTTGCCTTGTTTCGATTTGTTTTGGTGTTCTCGTTCGACTCTTATAGTTTCTATATTCCTTATAAAAATTTTCCATTTGTTCATGAATGCTGTCCATTAACTCTCTGTAACTTTTAAATGTTAATCATAACTCTTTCCTCTCTGCTACTACTGATATCCAGGTCACTTCTGAGTTTGCTTCTCTGGATAATATCATCTCTTGATGAGTTGATTTTTCTTGCTTTTATGTCTCATAATTTTCTGTCATTAATATATATTATATTATATATAACATAATAATATAATATATATTATATAATATATAATATAATATATAATATTATATATAATATATTATAATATTATTATAATATTTATTATGTATTATTATTATATTATTATAATATTAAATATTATAATGTTATATATTATAATATTATAATGTTAATATAAATAATATTTATATTATAAATAATATGATAATTATTATTTATATTATATTATAAATAATATAATAATTATTATATTATAATATTATAATATATATTATAATATTTTATAATATTAAAATTATAAAATTTTAATATTATAATTTATCTAGATTTTGCTTCCTGTTGCTCTTTATAGCTCTCTGTGTTTCATGTGCAGAATAATAGAGACCAAAGCAAATATTATGTATGTCTGGCAATGGACATGTCTTTTCTTTTGCAAGACCTTTAGGGAAAAGGTTGAGTTAATCTAGGTAGCAGTTGAGCTGGATATCAATTTTATTATTATTATTGCCACCGTTAGTTCATTACCAGCTTCAAATTCCTCTATCATAGTGGTATTTTGCCCAGGGGTGATTTCACCCTTGGCAATGTCTGTAGCCATTTTTGATTGTCATTCTAGGAAGAGATGATACTGGAATCTATTGAATAGAGGCCAGGGATGCTGCTAAACCTAGTACAACGCTCAGGATGACCCACAGCAAAAAAACCATATGGTCAAAAATGTTAACATGACAGGGCTGAGAAATCTTGTTCTAACTTCGAATCATACCAAAGGTTGGGGTAGGGCTTTGGAGGCTTATTCTCATTGCTTCTAGTCCAACATCACTTCTCAGCCTTCCCTATGTGTCTGCACCTCAAAAAGAGTTTCTTTCAATGCTCTGGCCTTTCCTGCAGTAGCAGACAACTCTGCTTGTTTCCTGGACTCTGCCAGCCTGGTGGTGGAGGGTGGGAGAGGGGCAGCATGCTTGTTTTCCTGGCTTACCCTCGGTTTTAGGCAGGCTCCGAGTACTAGATCTCAATCTTGGAGCTTTCTCAGTGATACTGTCCCTCTTCCCTGTGATAGCCCAACTCTAACTCTGGCTTCTGTCTTTGGTGGATCTTGTGTGGAAGAGAGCTTCCTGCCTTCCAGCAATAGGAGACCTCTAAGGACATTGTTGTATGATCCCAGGGCCCAGGAATGCCTCCTGCCCTACATCCAGAGGTAGAGGGTTTTTTTCCTTCAAACTTTCCCTCTTCCTATGAGTGTGAGGACTTTTGCTGATCTTCAGGACCATAAGGCTTTTACTCCACTAGAGAGAAGGCTTTTTGCCTTTCCGGAAGTGGCGACTGCTCCTGCCTGCAGGTCTTCTGTCCTGGGTCTCCCACCCCGATCTTACTCATGAACACCTAGAAAAGGTCCCTGGGGAAGAGTATGGAGTGGATACAATGGCCCTTATGTCTGTGCTTTCTCTACTGTTACTCCACCCTGATTCATTTTTTGTAATCCATTAAAACTTTGGCTACATTCTGTACCCATGAGTAGAGCACACGAAGTGCCTTCCCTGCCTTGGGGGAGCCAGTGTTTGTGCTCATCTTGTCTGGGAAGGGCATGCCTTCCCTCAGATTTCAGACCACCTGGACACCCTGCAACCTCAGATCTCCCATGGTTCAAGAAAAATTTTAATATTATAATTTATCTAGATTTTTCTCCCTGTTGCTCTGTATAGCTCTGTTTCATGCACCACCTGTAGTGGGCCTAGAACTTTTAACCCAGGCTGTTCTGTGGCAATCCATGTTTCTTTAATATCATTTAGCTCACAAGGACCAGCATGAAGGAGATGAGGTCAGAGTAATATAGACGCCATACTGGTTCGTAGGCAGCTTCTTCAGCATGTTAGTACTTCAGAACAATCTGAAGCAAGCTTTCTCAAAATTAAATTTAAAAACTAAAAAATACATACCAAACTTCAGGGGGGAAAAAACCTCTAAAAATCTAGTCTTGCTTCTCTTTAGTGCAAATAGTGTCTTGTTTAGTGGCTTCTAGTACCCTGTGTTGCCACTGTCTTAAGACTGAGTATATGCATAAAGAAACTGTGAAGATATTATTAAAACAAAGTTAAAACAATGAATTAATGAAGAAGGATGTACCCTCGATTCAAATTTTCATATTAATGAAAGTGTTCCCTATCAGAAACATACACCCTGCAAGACATATTTCAAAAGAGAAAGTATTAGCCTGAGGCTTCCTATGCGTATGTATTTACCTATGCCAGTATTTTTTATTAAGATTGCTAGTGATTTTTATTAATATTTTAGTTTCAGACTTCCATAGATTTGACTGATTTGTCCCAATCGTATTTCTCTATGAGCTCTGTTATTTTTATTGCATGACTTTTCAGAATGCAAGAATGGTAATATAGTAAAAAATGTCTGCAGTATGTATACTTTCCGATTGTGAAAGCAATACAAAGTCATTATTGAAAATTGAAAACTACAGAAAAGAACAAAGAAAAAATTAAATAACTGATAATTATTGCACTTGGATAATTTTTTGCTATCTTACCAGGGTTTTTTTTTCCTCCAATTCATATATACTTACTCTAAACATAATAGGAATGAAGATACTATGTTTTTCAAAACTAAAGAATACAAATCCCAGTGGCTGGGGAGGCTGAGGCAGAAGGCTCTTGAGTTCAAGGTCAGCCTTGGCAACTTAGCGAGGCCCTAGGCAACTCAGTGAGACTCTGCCTCTAAACAAAATACAAAAAGGGACTGGGGATGTGGCTCAGTGGTTAAACATTCCCTGGTTCAATCCCTGGTACTGACCCCCCCAAAGAAAATGCAAACCATTTTTAAAATCTCTGTATCATGAGGAAGAGAATACACTTAAGGAAACCTCAACACACACACAAACACTAAAAACAGCCACCCACCCTGAAAATATAACTCTTTATGGCAAAGAATGGTAGCATTCAGACTTTAATCTTCTTGAAGTTAAAACAGATGGAAACTAGTTCATGAGGATTTTTAAGCACTGAAACCTGTATTAGTCAGGGCTCTCCTGAGAAATAGAACCTGCAGCCTAGAGGTAATTGTGTGGGGGGGATTATTATGGGAAGTGGCTCACATGATTACGCAGGCCATCCAGTCCTATGACATGCCATCTACCAAGTGGAGAACCAGGAAAGCCAGTGGTGTCATTCAGCATGAGCCCAGAGATCTCAGAACCAGTCTGGGGTGAAAATGGAAGACTGCTGATGTAAATCCCAGAGCCGGAAGGCCCAAGAACCAGGAGAACCAAGTCAGAGGGCAGCAGAGGATAAATGTCCCAGCTCAAGAGGTCAGCTCTCCAAATCTGATGACCTTGAAGTTTTGGATCTTTAAAAGGCATTTTCTGAATCCAAGGCATAAAAAATTTTAACTCATGCAGAATCAATTAAAACTTTTTTTGGCATGAACACCATGGGAAGTAATCCACGCTGCAGTCTTAGAGTGCAGCACCAACTCCCACTGTCTACTTATATGTTGAGAGTGACCATCTTGCTGACTCTGCTGGAGCAATTATCTTGTGATGCTCTGTACCTTCTAGTCTTGACCTTGGGATTTTGCAAAGGATCAGGAAGAAATGAACAGGCAGAACATCTGGGATAATTCAGCAGCATGTGCTTTTTCATTGACATCTGGTCCATCATTGCAAATTGACCTTTGAAAAAAAAATCCCCCCACCGGATAAGGTTTTATGCTATACTCCCTTCTCCCCTATCAAAGAGAAAACACTCACAAAATAGAAGCATATATTCCAGAAATTGGCCTCCAGATGAAAGCTAATGATAGTTTCATTTCTTGATTAAGAAACAACCTTTAATCAAGATACTCACCGCAGTGGACATGCACAGATACACACATACACATGCACATGCATATACAGTTGTGACTTAAAAACATAAAACTGTCATTGAGCTTACAAACAAGCCATGAACCCAGAGGCCTAAGGGCAAGTACTGCAGTACACAAATATAGTATATAACCACTAGACTTAAAGAATCTATTTTTGATTGCGTTTCTAATTTACTTTGATTTACTAGAACTAATTTGCAAAAGTGACTGGCAATCTGCCCTTGGAAAGGGTGCTTCTAAATTTAAAATTCAATTTTAATTCATTTCAACAAATGCTTATTGAGCTCTTTCTAAGTGCCAGGTATTATGCCAGGGCCTGGGGATAGATATGTGAAAAAGAAATATGGTAACCTTGTCCATAGTCTAGCAAAATGTCAGAATTAAGATAATCAATTTCCTATTTAAAAAAACAAAACAAAACAACACCTCTAAAACACTTTTTAGAATTCCAACCCATGCCCTCTGCTTGGCCAGCCATCTGGGGCTATCCCACAAGGTCAGGGGCCACAAGGCATGCCCTCTGATGGGGGCAGAGCCTGTAGAGAAATGGAGTTTCTGGGCTAGCAGAGTCCCTGTGGTGGTTGGATGGGGCCAGCCACAGAGTCTAGGGGTCAGCATCCGCACGGCAGCATCGGTATCCTCACCAGGCAAGCCCTGTGGCTGAGCTGGGTTACTGTTGGTTGTCCAGGCTCCGTGAAGCCTCAGCAACTGTGAGATCAGCATTATCCCTTGAATACATCCCTTTTCTGCTACAATCAGCCAGATTCTCTCTGTTGCTTGCAACTCAGAATCCTGACTGATACACAAAGTTAGCCTTCTGTCCACTGAGAGTTTCTGCTTCCTCTCAAGTCACATGAAGAAAACCTGGGAAAAAATTGGATTATGCCGTCTATGGCAAAATGATCAAATTAGGATAGTCCCCGTGGTTGTCATCTGTAGTGCGAGTTCACATGGACATATCGTGACCACCTGTAGGTGATGCCTCCGTAAATCTGTTACTATTTGAGTGGAATTAATTTTCCTATCAAATTACAACAGATTTAATGGCAACGCTGTCACTCATTTGCATCCATTTATCTTTCTTGAGTGGGAGAGAGCAGAATGAGGAAGCTGAATTATTTTTCGTATAAACTACAGTTCATTCTATTTGGGCTGCAGCTTGCCTTAGGTGTGATTGACATCTGCATTAAATGCTTGGACTCTTTCCCTGTGTCAGGGAGGGTCCACTGGCACACACTGAGCCAGCTTTGTGCTGTCTTTGCAGAACCCTGTGCACTCAGGACACATGTCCCTTGCAGGTGCCCACTGCCGGCTTTGGTGGCCACAGCATCGAACCATCCATCAGCAACCCTTCATATTAAATTACAGAACACATACCAATGGGGGCCCAATTTAACTCGAGGACAAGGAAATGTTTTAAATTCTAGAGCTGCTCTCAGCCATATGAGACCGGTCACATTGAGTAAGCTTTCTTTACTATTTCTACGTGTGCTCTGCACCCAGCTGTTGCAAGGTACAATATTATACCTCGCCCAGATTCTGGCACCTGTTGTAGGCAATTTGAAATAAAAACAAGTTGTTGGGGGAGACGATAAGATATCTGAGAGCACATTTCATTCTCTCTGAACACCCCTGCAGACTCTTCCATTCCAGCAAACTCCGCGCCATTCTTCTTTGTCATTATTTGACAAGAGAGGAGGCGGGCAGGGGGGACCACATCTCTTTTTATGGAAAAGGACTCCGTACTCTGCCGGCCCAGGGGCTGCGCCAGGCTCTTGCTCACTCTCTCCCAGCCTGCTCTTCCTTTCTGCTTTGTGCTAATGCCCCCTCCCTTCCAATGTCATTCTTCCCTTTCCCAAAAAAGCGCTCATTTCCCCTTGCTTCTCTGTTCTGCGCTCCCTCCCTCTTTGTGAAAGGACACTGAGGCCTTGGCAGACTTAGAAAAAGGAATGATTTAATGCCATGGGCCCCTCAAGGTCAGACGTGGCACCCATCCACCTTGTGCCCCTTGAGGTGCCCTGCTCCTGTGCCCCTCCCACCTCCAAATTGTCTCCTCCTTGATGAAATTGTTTAAGATTGCTTGAGAAAGAGCACAGAGGTCAGAGGTATCTAACAGGCAGGGAAAGGGAGATTTGGGAAGGTCAAGGAAAGGCTGGTCCTTGGGACTCTGCTGGGCTTCCGGATTAGGTTGTGGAGGCCCAGGCTGTTTTTTGATCCGTTAGTTTCTGTTCTGAAACGGAAGTGCTATGGCTAAATTCTTTATCAGCTGACATTGTTTCTGATAACCTGTTCTGAGACTGGGGATGCAGGGGCTCGCTCCAGAGCATGCAAAACCCAGAATGGGACACGACATGGCTCAGGGAAGGGGGAAATGGTCTGCTGTGGAAGAACAGGACTGAGTTTAGAGCTGGACATACTTTCCTCTAAGTTCCAGCAGCTCTCCTTGACAGTTTACATGGGTTTGGGGGAATCACTGTTTCTATGAGCTTCCGTCTTCTCAGCTGTGGAATATGGATCACAACTCCCTTGCAGAAGTGCAGTGTGGATTCAACTAGATTATTAGTTGAATTATTAGTTCAGTAGTTCAGTACAGCAAATAAATAAAGTACAGCAAATATTTTACTGTACATAATATCATTGAACTCATAGCCAAATAGTCATAGCTAAATTTCAGTTGAGAAATTTCAATCTCTTCTCTTCCTCTTCTTCCTCCTCCTTCTCCTTCTTTTACAGCTTTATGGATGCAAAACTGAATGATTCTCCTTAAGGTACAAATGGCTGCCTCCTGTTAGGGTATTAATTGATAAGCCTTAGCCCTAACCCCTAAATACATAGTTTTACCTTATCTGAGGGGTCTATGCCCCAAGACCCTCTCTGGATACCTGAAACTGCATAGAGTGCCAAACTCTAAATAGGCTATGTTTTTTTTTCCCTATGCATACTGTATAATTCTGTGATAAAGTTTAATTTACAAGTGATTAACACAATAACAAATAATAAAATAGAAGGACTATAACAAAATTCTGTAATAAAATTGCCACTAATCTTGTACTTTGGGACCATTATCAAGTAAAATCAGGGTCCTTGAATACAAGCACCATCATACCACAGCAATTGACAACTGACTTGGCTCCTAACAGGAGGGTAGCACATACAACATGGAAACTCTGGGCAAAAGGATGACTTATGTTCTGGACCAGATGGAGCAGATTTTGTAAGATTTCATCTTGCTACTCAAAACAGTGCACAATTTAAAACTTACAAAATTTGTTTATTTCTGTAATTTTCCATTTAATATTTTCAGGTCTGGTTAACCTCAGGTAACTGTAAGTATGGAATGCAGGAACTACAGATAAGGGAGAACTAATGTAGTCAATCCTGGGGTCAGCACTGAGCAGGACTGTTCCTAGAGATCTGTGGTGTCGCTACTACAAATGCCACAGTGATGTCTATTTGTGGAAAATACAGAGAAAGACGCAAAGGAGGAAAGAGGCCCCTTCATCTCAAGGAGTCAACATAGACAGCAACAACCCCCTCGCTCTGCAGGCTGCCCTCAGGAGTGACCCATCCCTGCTCAGACTTCTCTATGACTCTGTTCAGCTGGGGGCCGTGGTCTGTGCGCGGCTTTCTCCTTTTGCGGAGAAGCCACATCTCCTCCCACTGCCTGACTCTTGCTCACCTTCTCCACATGCACAGCTGACAGCGCTCTCTTCAATGGAACTTCAAGCAAGGAGAACCCGCAAGAGGAAGGGCAGCTCCAGACGGCACGGGCACAGCACAGGCAGAGAGGCCCCCACCCCAAATGCTGGCTCACGGGCTGGAATTGTGGAAGCAAGCAAGAGCTCCGAGCAGGACCAGCGACACGGAAAGCCCAATTTTATATCTTCACTAGCCTATGCCTCTGGAAGCCTCATTATGCCCAAGTGTCTGGTAAATAAAAAGAACCTCCTGACCTGACTCGCAGGGTTAGTGTGGAAACAGAAACCTGCAAAAATTGCTATAAAATTACAAAGAAAAATTACCCTAGAGAAAGATGATTAGTATTCCAATGGTGAAACTTTCAGTTGAGAAAGGATCAATCTCTCTTCTTCCTGAATTTTTTTTCAGCTTTGTGTATGTAGAATTGAAGCACCATAAATTGCACATATTCAAAGTGTAAATCTAAAGAGATTTGACATATGTATATACACTTGTGAAACTTTCACCACAATCAAGATTATGAATGTATCCATCAACCCTGAGAGTTTCATTGTCCTTCTTTGCAATTCGTTTTCCTACCCACCATCTAGGCTACTGCGAAGTTGTTTTGTTTTGTTAGATAAGTTTGCATTTTACAATTTATAAACTTTTATAAAAACAAAATCATATAGACCCTCATTTTGGGGATCTGGCTTCTTC
>JAJEJO010000295.1:42501-138479 GCA_020662805.1 Glaucomys volans
GTGACTGAGAGGGCGAGTTTTCAGTTACTCAAAACTCTTCAAACTTATACACATAACATGATTTTCTTTTAAGTGTGTTATTTTAGTGGCAAAAAGGTGGGTGTCCCGCGCTCACAGAAGATTCTTCATCAACCAAACCACAACTCATATTTCTGAGGAGTGGAGCAAAATGAATGGGGACATGTGGGGACATTCATATGGTGAGAAGAGGAATGAGCCTATGTTGCCTAAGTATCTTGGAAAGAAAAGATGGTGCTCACCAAATGGTTCCTGAGTAAAAGGTAAATTTGTCAGAGCTTTTCATGGGTAGATTCTAAAAATACATATATATTTATTAAACATATATATATATTTACATTTATATATACATATAAATATATAGTAAACATATACATTTAATAAATTCATATAATAATATGTAAATTTATATTTAAGAAATATATGTAAATTTCTTAAACTCCCAGTGTGCATGAGATTCAAGAACTTCCATTTGACTCTCCCTCCCACGTTCCCATTAGTGTTTCAAAAAGCATCAGGATCCATTTGGTTTAGAACACAATGAATTGAGGAAATTCCAGTAGGCAAGAGCAAGTTCAAGGGTTCAGCTACCTTTCTGGCTCTAGTTCAAGAGCCTTCAGATGCACTTCTCATTGATTTCTTCAGTGAACCATTAACATTTTATGTAGATCAAAATCAGCCCTGCACAGTCCCTCTCCTTGGGTTGAGTGTGATGTTCCCTTTCCAGTTTACAGGGGCTTGCTTTATTCCTCTATCCTGCAGACAAAAACTGTCATGTCAAGCTCAGCAGAAGCCGGGTCTTTCCCGACAACTCCTCTGTGATGGAAGGAGAACTGTTGGGTCGAGTTGTGGGAAAGGAAGGGAGGACTAGGACACTTGAGAGCAGGTGATGTTGGGAAGTTCAAGACCAGGAGAAACAGGTCGGAGTGGAAGGATGCAGAAGAAAAGACTGGAGTGAAGAAGTGGAGGGTCTTCCTGTCCAGAGAGCCGTCTTCCTCAACCAGAAAACCAGAGACAGAGAAATGCAACCCGGTGAGAGAGAATCACCCCAGCTAGACACCTGGGAGCCACTTCTGGTCTTTCTTTCTCTCAATTTAATTAGAAACCAAGTCCTGTTGATTGTGTTTTCTTAGCCTCTCTCTTGCCCTGTCCTCTCTTGTATCCCCGCTGCTTTGGCTTAATGCCTATCACCTGTCAATCAACCACGAGCCACCAGAGTGATTGCAAAGGTGCTCGTCTGATCACTTCCTACAGGACAAGGTCCAGGTCCACGGTCCAAGAATTTGGAGTCCCTAGGTAACTTGACTTCTGTTCACATCCTCAGCCTCATCTCTACCTACATGAACGTTCCAGCCATGGTAAAACTATTGAAGTTTCCTGTAGGACTAGAAACACCCAGATTGCTTTTGGAAAAAAATAAATTCCCCAGCCCTACCTCAGGAGATTTCAGGTTGATGGAATCTGTAAGTGAGACTTATAGATCCCCTTTCTAAGGACACTCCCCAGTTGATAAGATGGTCAGCTAGGTTTTGGAGCCTGAGACTAATTCATAGTTTGAAGATTAAATAGCCTAGTGTATGCAAAAGCATCTTGCAAACTATCAATCAAATGCAGATGTTAGTCAGTTCTACCTGGAGAGGAACTTACCAGAGAATAAGTGTGCAATGCCAAGGTTGATACAGGTGGGAATTCTCTCTTCCCCCAGCAAAACTGACCAGTGATGAAAACAGCCTCCTGGACCAGCCCAGGAAATGTTCATGATACTCAGAGGCTTTCCCAGCTATATTTTTCGAAAAGCAAAATTGTTTGATCAAATGATTCATACAAGGAACCCAAATTCTAGTAAACACTATGAGTAGAAGATTAACAGTCTTTCTCTCTGATGTTCCTGCTAGCTGAGCCTAGATTTTGCTCAGGGTCCCTGTTTCCCCTCCATGATTCTGGAAAGGCAAATTATGGTGGTGAGGTTCTGGGGTGAGGTTCTGGGCCATGAAATGCCAGAGGAGGCTTGCTCAAAGGACTCTGGGAGAAATTCTATTGCTCTTAAGAAGAGACACTTCACCCTTTTCTCTCGTTGGCTATTTCCGTAAGTGTAAAGAATGACTGGAACCATGGTGGCCTGTCTAACCATCTTAACAAGAGTTAGCCTGAAGAGAATACCCTGAGAAAGGTAAATCAGAATATGGGAGGAACCTGGGTTTCTGTGATATTGCAAATTAACCAACCCTGGAATTTCTTTTCATGGGATGTGATAAATCCACTTATTGCTAGTCATTGGGATTGAGTTTTCTGGACTTTGCAGCAGCAAGCATTCCAATATGCTAATGTAGAAAACAGATTAAAATTGACAAATTATTTTTAAACATTTATTTTATAGGCTTTAATTCATAACTTTTATTTATGAGAAGTCAAACAAGGAGATAATGGAGAATCACTGAGACATACAATTTTAAATGGGGGGGCTTAGGGATATAAATTGAAGCCATATCAGTCTAAGCATCCAATTTATTTTAGCATTTTGTTTTGATTGTATAATAGTGAGGAAAGTCTCATTCCCACAGATGAGTAGCTGCAAATGCTAACAGTTTAAATGTTTTTTTTTTTCCTTTGCAAGTTCAAGATAGTCATCACTTAATAGTGATAGCAGGAAAACTTTATTCCAATATCTGGGCTCACACACACAAAGCTAGGTTGGCAGTTACAAGCTCATGTTAATATGAAAGTTGGTATATAATGTTTTATTCATTTACAATCCACAATACATAGTATTTTAAACCACACATTTACAAAATAACCAAAGATTTCCCCAGAATCTTGGGTTCCTCAGAATCCTTTTAAAACCTCTGCCCTAAGTGGAATTAACTGATGGTGATTATGTCTAATTAATTTAAAATCCAGACTTGAAATGTGACAAATGAGATCCTTTCCTCCTGCTGTAACTCTAGTTTCCAAGAGCTCAAATCTACACTTTGTATAATGTCATTCATTCAAATCTGCAATGAGACAAACATTCCTGTAGCACATGGCTGTCCCCCCTTATCTGTGGGGGATGCATCCCAAGAACACACAATGGATGTTTTTCTAAAACTGTAGATTACCCTGAACTCTTTGTTCATTTTTTTCTGTATATACACACCTATGACAGAGTTTAGCTTATAAACTAAGCATGGTAAGAGCTTATCAATAACAACTAATAATAAAACAGATATGCTTTAATAAAAGCTATAACTTATTATAATAAAATATAATATTTATAATTGTAATATGTTGTAATATATAATGACATGCTGTAATAAAAGTTATGTGAATGTGATGTCTTGAGTCATGACAAACATTAATTAATATTTGTGTTACTTTCTGTCACTGTAACAAAATACCTGATATAATCAACTTATAAAGAAAGAAGGGTTTTTTGGCTCACTGTTTTGGAGGTTTCAGTTCATGAGCAATTGGCCCTGTCAGTTTGGACCTGTGGTGAGGCATTACAGATGTGTGGCAGAGCAGAAGTATTCACCTCGTGGTTAGGAAGCCAAGGAGAGTGAAGAAGGGGCCGGGATTCCCCAATCCCATCCCCAGTGAACTAAAGACTTCCCCCAGGCCCCGCCTTTTAAAGTGTCCACCACCTCCCATTAGCAACATCTTGGGGACCAAGCCTTTAATACATGAGCTTGGGGGTGGGGGGTTTCAAGATCCAAACTGTAGCAATATTTTTGGTCCACTATTGACCATGAATAACTAAAACTGCAGAAATTGAAACCATGTATAGGGGGACTACTATAGTAGGAAAAGTACTCACAGGGGAAGACTCACATAGAAAAGAAAGACGACCGTGGGTCCAGACCATACAGAGGACTTCTTTACCCTCACCTCTTCCTCCCTTGGGGTCCAAACCACTCCTGGCTCCCAGGAGCACCCCCAGGTGTAGAGCCACACTGAGCAGCTCTGACATTTACACCAGGGGACGAGAGAAAGCAGGTGTCTTGGTTCAAGCAGCTGAAACAAATCACCATAGACCAAGTGGCTATGTGACAACAGAAGTGACAACAGAAGTTGTCTCTCATCAATCGGGAAACTGCAAGTCCAAGATCAGGGTGCCAGCATGTTTGGGTCCTTGTGATTGTCGACGTCTGGTTGTGTCCTGTCCTGGTGGAGAGCAGAGAGAGGAGGCAAGCTCTCTCCGGACTTCCCTAAGGGCACTAATCCCATTGGTGAGGGCCCCACCTTCCTAACACTTGGGGTGGCAGGGTTTCAGCGTAGGAATTTGCAGGGAAGCACGGCATTCAGTCCATACGGCAGGCACTGAACAGGTAACAGTGCATCTGCTGGGCAGAGGTGAGAGATGGGAATGGAAGAAAGAAGAAGGAATATGGGAGCTGGCCCGGGAGCCACCGTCTTTGCCAGCTTTGCATCTGGCTTCATCACATGGACTCTAACACTAAGGTCACACTCTGGAAAGAGGATGAATAAACAAGAAAAGTCACTCATCTCTGATGCCCATGGTGATGGTTTTAAAATAGGCCCATGAATTCTTTGTTCTCTCTCCCTTTAAAAGGGGAGATCTAATCCCTTTTCCTTAACTGAGGGATGAATTTAGTGACTTTTGGTGTCGGGGGTACTGGGAATTGATCCCAGGAAGACTAAACCACTGAACCATATTCACAGCTCTTTTAAAAATATATTTTATTTAGAGGCAAGGACTTGCTAAGTTGCTGAGGCTGGCTTTGAGCTTGCAATCCTCCTGTCTCAGCCTCCCAAGCCACTGAGATTACAGGTGTGCACCACAGAGCTTGGCTAGTGACTTATTCATAACAAATAAAATCTGGTGACTTTGACAGTGACTGAAGTGATGGTGTAAGACATTTGAAGCTAAAACATAAAGAATATTATGGCTTCCTCCTGGTTCTCTCCCTTGGATGGCCTGTTCCAAGAGGAGCCAGCCGCCATGACATGAGGATGCTCAAGCAGTACTGTAGAGGCCCCGGCAGGTGAGGAACTAAAGCTTCCTGCTAACCACCATCGGGATGATCCATCTCAGAAGCAGATCTTCTTGCCCTGGTCAAGCATTCCGCTGTCCACAGTCCTGGGCAACATCCTAGCTCACCTCATGAGACAATCTGAGCAGGAACCCCCCCGCTAGGCAGTTCCCATATTTCTGATCCGCAGATATTGCAAGATAATAAATGTTTATTGTTTCAAATCACTAAATAGAGGGTAATTTGTCCTGTAGTCAAGATGACTAATAATCACTACCAGATATCCCTGATTCCTGTAGTAAAGGCTCAAGGAACCTTCTCTGGGAGTTCACATGTGAGCTGACTGCTGGATCATTTCCATGAGAAGTGCTGGGCTGGGATTACATTGGTCTTTTGCATTAAAAAACCTGGCATGACAATCAGAAGCCCCAAATGGAATCACACGGGGGAACTTTGAGAGGTATACCATCTGGGTCTCTCTCCCAAAGATTCCACTTTAATAGGTCTGGGAGTGGCTTGGGCTTAAAGTCTCCCAGGTTCCATTGTGTTGCCAAGGGGAAGGACCTCTGGTGTGGACTGGCCTGTCTCACCAATGCTCCCCATTTTGTCTTCATCCCCTCATTTCAGCTCAGACATTCCATTTCTCACAGGTTCATGCACCATCGGACAGGCTGGGATCAAGTTTGATGAGTTCTTCTTTGAAAGCTGACCAGGAAATGAAAAGAACTGACCGTTAATATTATTTTTTAAATGGAATATATTTTCTGCAATAAAGTAAGAGCAGAAGGCAGTAGAGAAAATCAGGAAGGAGGCAGCAGAGGGAATGTCCAGCCGGCCCTCTTAGCACTGGGTATTTTTCAGATGGTCAGACACATCCATAATCAGCACATGCTCAGTATGCAAAAAGAGAAGTGGGCACAATACAGACCCTCGGGGTCCTGAGACAGAGAGGGGAGGAGCTGGGCTTCTCAGGGGCAAAAGCCCGACTCCTGCCAGGGGGCTTTGGCATGTTTTCCAGCAGCACCACCCAAGACACCTGCCTTTCTCCCTAAGCAAGTAAGGATGGGAAGGCCTATATCTCAGAACCAGTGAAGACACTGGGGGCTCAGATGGAGAAATGTCTGCTCTCCAAAGCCTGTGATCAAACTTTCATTCAACAGACTTGCTTGAGAACAGTGGTGGTAATATTTGCAAAGCATGGGGCTCTGACTCTGGGGTCAGGCTCCTGGGATACAGATTCCTGTGAAGTTTCTTATGAGCCATGTGACACAGTGCTGCCTCAGTGGACCATGGGATAATAACTGCAGGCTGGGCGAAGATGCGGGGAACATTTTTCTCCCACTGGTGGCAGGTGAGGACAATATGGGGCACTGCCGGGGACCTCCTGAGCCTGACTGGGTCCTGACTGGGGATCCATGATTCAAACTTGGGGTGAAGAACCAGTCGATGGACCAGACTCGTGTTTGTCTAATTGGCTGGTTCGTAGCAGGCAAGGCAATCAGCTGTAGATGCTTCGTAAATCTGGTTGGAGTCCTCCTGTCACGTTATGGAGGACATCAAGCACTTGGAGAGCATGCTGGGGGCCGAGCTTCCCACCCGGCCTCCCTCTTGAGCTCCCCTCCGGTACTGAGCCCACTCATTCAGCTCTTGCCACTGTGGAGGGCCGGGACTCCACCCTTTGTCTGATTGACTGATTGATTCACAGGGAGATTGAGTTTTGCTTCTAACTCTGCCTGGTGAAATGGACTTTGGAATTGACCTCCAGGAGATGCTCAGATGTGGACAGGAACATTCTGTGTTTGGACAGAACCACCAAGAATGCAGTTGACCCCCAGAAGACCAGGATCCCTGGGAGGTCTCCTCCTTCACCATCAACAGGGCCCCCCAGCTCCAGGAAAGCAGTTACAATTCCAGAACTTCAGACTTGCAGAGCAGATGGGGAAGTGCCACCCAAGAAGCACCTGGCCTGGGCAGGACCTGCTCCCTTGGAGAACTCCTCCCAAGATGGGTGCCTTGCCAACAGCCTCCACCAAAGAGGGCGGCAAGTCTTCAGGTGCTGTTATTACGAGAGCTGCTAGGAACAGGATAGCCGACCTCGGGGAGCCGTGAGAATTACGAGGTGCTTTCCACTGGGCAGATGTGGGACCAGTCATTTTTCCACACTAGCTTTTTGACCAGCCCATAGCACAGCCTTGACCTCCAAGCGTACCCCCAAACCCGCTCCGCAGGCTCCCCTATGCATGTTGGCTCATTTCCTGTTCAGACAGAGGTGATGGGCCCTGGGCATTGAAGGAGCTCTTCTTGGTCTTTAACTTCTTTTCTCTGCAACTTGACAAGCCCCATCCCATTCCCACCTCCACCCCACTAGGAACAACAATTCCCTACTTTCTAGTCTCTAAATGATCCCATCAGCAAAGGATCTCATCCCAATATTATTCTTTAATTGAAACACACCAAGTTCTCCAATGTATTTATTTACTAAAGGAAAGAAAAAGCAAGGTATCTGTTGGGGGAAACTGAGACACTTACCCAGATGGGGAGATTTGAAGGAAAACTAGGACTTCATATCTTTGTGGAAAGCATATTATACTCAGCAACCATACTCATACTCATACTCATTTTGGAGATCAAAGGATTAGGCAAAAAGGAACAAAAAAGGCTCTATATTGACCCTTTCCTGAGCCCTCAGATCCTCATCTTGCACCCAGAGGCTAAGAAGTGAGAGATGAGAGTCAATGCACATAAATGTGCAGTGCACAACCTAGGCACCTGTACAGGGCAGCCCTGCCAGCACTCTTTCTATGGTGCCTTCTCAATAGTCTTTGCCATTTTTCTTATTTAGCAAACTCTTTAAAAATGTCTACTATGTTCCAGGTGCTGTACTAGGCATAAGACAAGTCAAGGTAAATGAAATTCACCCCCTAGAGTACACAGTGGAGAAGAGACAGACATCTGTAGGTAAATATTCAGTGCTAGTAAAGTTATACACAAAATACTGTACGGACAGAGCATGTGGGTGTGATGTTTCCAAGAATGACCAGAAAACTTCAAAGAGAAGGTCGTTGGGGGCCATAATCTTTGTGGAGAAAGAGTAAGAATTCCTTAGATAAGAACACTCTAGGCAGAAGCCACAGCCCAGGCCGACATATGGAGACCTGAAGTTGGGTAACATTTGCATAGTGACTTGGTTTGATTTCTCCCCTAAATCTCTCCGCTGCACCTGGAGTCCCCTTTGTTCCTCTTTCCTCCCAGTATTTTAGACTGCTCTGCTCCCTAGGCTTTCTTTTGTCTCAGAGATCCAGAACATCAAGGAAGACATTCCTCAAGCGCAGGCAAAGCTGAAGAGGTGGCGTGCTTGCTTACGTGAACACACCCATGGCAGATGGGCCGGAAGCCCGCATCTCCTAACAGACTTCCAGCCACATGATGCTCCCAAGCACTTGTTCAGTGACCAAGCATCAGGCATATCTTACCCCCTGGGGCTGCAGGAGGAGAGGCCTTTGTAAACCAGACAAGTAAGTGGGGGCCCCACGCTGCTCACTGCATGTTTCATGGCCTTCCAGTGTGCTTCCTATGGCTATAACAAAATACCTGAGACTGGGTCCTTTACAAAGAAAAGAGTTTTATGTAGTTGAGTTTTGGAGGCTGAAAGTCCATGTCAGGCTGCCACATCTGTTCAGCCTCCTGTGAGGGCTTCAGGGCTACTGCACAATATGGAAGGTGGCATCAATGTGGGAGCATGTGTGACAGCAGTAGGCCCAAGAGGGTGGTCACGTGGCAAAACAGGAAGCAAGTCAGCAAACCCAGAAAGCTGAAGACTCAGTCCCAAGAGACCCACCTGTCACTGCCAGGCAGGGTGTTCACCCCTTCCAAGGACCTTGTCACCTCCCGTGAGGTTCTGCCTCTTAGAGGCTCCATCCCCCCCCCCTTTTTTTTGGTACCAGGGATTGAACTCAGGGGTGCTTAACCACTGAGTCACATCCCCCGCCCTCTTGTTTGTTTTATTTAGAGCCAGGGTCTCACTGAGTTGCTTAGGGCCTCACTTTTGCTGAGACTGGCTTTGAACTCTTGATCCTCCTGCCTCAGCCTCCCGAGCCTCTGGGATTACAGGCGTGTGCCACTGCACCTGGCTACATTACCTTTGATACCATTGTACTGGGGACCAAGCCTCCAGCATGTCAGCCTTTGAGGACAAACCACATACACACAGCCTGTGGCGTGTTTCTCAGAGGCTCCAGACTCAAAACAGTGACTGCAGAGTGGGAAAGGCCGGAAATCCTTCTTTTCAGTTCAAGAGCAAATGTCACTGTCCTTGCCAGCTTTAACTCCTCAAGACCACCTCCCACAGCTCCCACATGAGTCCAGACACCTCCGTGTGTTTGGGAGAGTCGCATGGGATATGAGAACCATGGGGGGTGGGGGAAGAAGAGGCCCTGCAGGAAGGGAAATGCCCTCCTGTACAACCACCCGCCTCTGCTGAGAGAAATGGGAAATGGCCTCCTGTGTGGCCTCGGGCCTCCCGCCTCAGCAGTCCAACCGGTATGTTGACTCACGCTGGTTTTCTTTCTGTCTGTTTCTTCATTTCTTCTTGCTCCTTTTTTTGTTTGTTTGTTTTCTTTTAACTTTAAAGTGTCTCTTCTCCTAGGAGAGAAAAACTTGTCCTTAATTTAATTCTTACAAATCCTCCCCAATACCTGGTTATCCATAGTTTTTATTCTATTCAAATAAGAGCTACCAGTAAGCCCTCGGTTAATGAAAAAGAAAGATGTGATTTATTAAAATCAAATGCTGTTAGGGTGTGGCAAGAGCCCCACTGGGGTGGCACGATGGGAATCCCCGGCCTGTAGCGACTGAACCTTCCCAGCCAGTCCCAAAGGCAGCCATGTTCAAAAGGGCTCACTGCTATCCAAAGAGGAGAAAGAGATGAAGGAAGAGAAGGAGGAGGAAAGGGAGAAGGAAAAGCAGTGATTGCCAAAAGACAGTTGTTCAATCCAATAAAGCAACGATCTTGTGCAAACTCTAATTATTGTATTTGCAAAACAATGTGTGTATAATTTGTGGTCTCTCCCTCCTCTCACACAATAAAGAATTCATTTCATAAAAAAACCTTTTGTGTTTCCTTTAGAAGATTTAGACAGAAACAATGCATCTTTAACTCTGAAAATAGAATAATGGATCCTTGAAAGATTTATCTGAAATCAAATGCAGTTGCCATTCTCTATTGATAATCTTTGTTATTCATTATCACATTCAGCCTATCATTTATATGCAGATGACACCATGACTTATGGTAGTAGATTATGCTGGGAGAAAGCTTAATATGATCTTCAAGCTGATTTAAATGAGCTTTAAGATCATCTGGCACAATTTAAATTACTCTTAAATATTAATGAAACAAAGATCACGGTATTGGGCGCAAAACAAAAAGTTGGGGGAACTTAAATACTGGCATGGAATGTGACCTTGGAAAGAGGAGGCAAACCTCTAATATCCAAGACGTGGGACCTCGCCTACCTTACCTGTGACTGATGGCACATCTGATCAGCCCTGAGCATAGAAAAATCCCATCTCCTAATTTAAGTACACAAGTACCCTTTTTTAAAAAAAAAAAAAAAAGAAAGAAAAATTGCTTTCCATGTCTGCAATATAGCAATGATGTGCTTCGAGTCTTGTGGGTTTTATTTATCTGAAAGTAGCTTGACATTTGTTAGCCAAGTTAAAGATGCTTTATCCTCTCTATCCGGACAGATTTGCCTTGAATTACACATCTCATAAACACTACCGTCTGTCGTCTTTTAAACAATTGGCTAAAAATTAGAAGACTCTCAACGTTTTGTTGGCAGACAGCTTCCTGTACACTCTATTTCCCATCAGACCACTTAACTCTTCTTTTTCAGTCATGTACATTTTCTCAGCAAAATTTAGTGAATGGGAAGAGAAAGCAATCGCTAAAAGAGGTAATCCTCCGACACCCCGCAGTATCTGTGCTAGGCGGGCAAGTGCGGACACTCAAGTGGAAAAACGTCTTTGCGTATGGAAATGATCTTTCTGGACCCTGCTGACTCTCAAGGGTCTCGCTGAATCAGTGGAAATCCCTCACTTCCGGCCAGAGGCACGAGGTTGCTGGAGAGAGACATCAGCTGAGGCAGGCGCCTGGCCATTTCCCTGGCTGGCTTCCCTGGGCCATGGGGATGCCCACAGGACCAGCTCCCTGCCTCCCAGGAGGCTGTGCCCCAGGCCCACCCCTGGCCCCGGGGTGCAGCTCAGTCACCTTCCAGCGGGAACAGCGGGTATTCAGGAAGAGAACAATGAGCGTCTTGGGGCAGATATCCATCATTGTTCTTGTTAATGGATTTCCTTTCCCAGAACCTGGCTCTCAAAAGATCTGCCCAGTCATCAGCTTAATTGAGCCATCTCTGTGGCCTAATCATACCCACCCGCAGCAATTGAGCTGTCATTCCACAGGGGCCTCCTGAAGACACCATCTCTTGAATGGCAGAGCCAGCGTGTTCAGATCTCATGTTTATTCTGCACTGCCTGACTTGGAGATCTCCCTCCATCTGCCCTTGTAAGAGGAGGAAGACAAGTCAGAGAAGGGAGGCGTGTGCAGGTAGGTGGAAGAATGATGGAGAGACAGTTGTCATATATAGCAAAAATGGGGATTTTCTGCTTTTGTTACCAGCCCAACAGACTTTTTCTTCATATCTTTGGAAGAGAGAGAGGGAGGAAGGGAGGAAGGGAGGGAGGGAAGGAGGGAGGGAAGAGAGGAAAAACAGCTTAGGAAAGTCATGGGGTTGTGTAATTATCTCTCTAAAGACATGGTGACCAGAAGAATTTCACATCTTCTAGAGTAGTTTGGAAAACCTGTTTGCCTACTGGTCAACCTGCAGCTAGACCATACCTGTGATGAATGACTGTTTTTAATCTTTTTCTTCAAAGCCCAGTTCTAAAGCTACCTTTTCAATGAGATGTTCTCTAAAGCCTGTCTCTCCCTCCTGTACACTCCTTTGCCTCTTTATTCATCCCTTATTCAGAGCTTTTGTGTTTTCTGCGTGTTAGAATTGCATACATGCTGAAATGTCCACTGATCCGGTCCTGGCAATTGTCTACCCAGCATCCCTTACTACCCGATGCAGCTTGGTTCAGTATTAGCAGTGGAGTGCTTCAGGAGCTGGACCTTTCTCACCTGCAGAGAGTAAGACTTGCTCTATCCAGTCCTGACAATTCAGCCACTGATCAGCAAAAGATGGATATGTGACTTAAGCCTTTAAAAGTGACAATAGGGAAAGTGTGCTGGGGTGGGGGAGTGCCTACTCATAGCAAGAGAAAGAGGGAAAGAACATTCTCACACAGATGTGGTTGTGGGGGACATCTATGTTCAGAGTCACTGCAGCTACCTTGTGGCCATGAGGTGACAAAATTGAGGATATAAGCCAATACGCTGGGGAAGGTAGAACTAAAAGATGGGAGGACTCTAAGTCCTTGATTCAGCGACCACATCACCTCTTCAATGTCCATTTTGCATTGTGTCTTCTGAGACTCTCAGCCAAAGTCACCCAAATGTCCCTAAGCCTATGCTGTCCAATTTAGTAGCCACTTGCTCTGAGTGGCTGTTTAAATGCTAATCAATTTCCATATCATTATAATTTGTATAATTTAAAGTTTATAAAATTTAATATCATCTCACTCCCGTCAGAATGGCACTTATCAAGAATACAAGCAACGATAAATGTTGGCAAGGATGTGGGGGAAAAGGTGCATCCTACAGTGCTTGTGGACTGCAAAATGGTGCAACCACTCTGGAAAGCAGTATGGAGATCCTCAGAAAACTTGGAATGGAACCACCATTTGACCCAGTTATACCACTCTTCAGTCTATACCCAAAGGACTTAAAATCAGCATACTACAGTGACACAGCCACATTAATGTTTATAGCAGCTCAATTCACAATAGCTAAACTATGGAATCAACCTCGGTGCCCTTCGACAGATGAATGGATAAAGAAAATGGGGCATGCATATACAATGGAATACTACTCAGCTGTAAAGAAGAATGAAATTATAGCATTTGCTGGTAAATGGATGGAGTTGGAGAATATTATGCTAAGTGAAAAAAGTCAAACCCCCCAAAACAATGGCCACATGTTTTCTCTGATATGCAAATGCTAATTCCCCATGGGGGGGGTAGGTAAGAATAGAGTTACTTTATATTAGGTAGAGGGAAGTGAAGGAAGGTTAAGGGGTGTGGTGATAGGAAGGATAGTAGAGTGAAACAGACATTATTACCTCATGTACATATATGACTGCATGACCGATGTGATCCTGCAACATGAACAATGAGAAAAATGAGAAATTACACTCCATTTATGTATGATCTATCAAAATATATAAATGCATTCTACTGTCAAGTACAACTAATTAGAACAAATAAAAAATAAATTAAAAAATAAAGTTTATACAATTAAAAATTCAGTCTATCAGTCACATCAAGCGAGTGCTTGATGGCCCTGTGAGGCGTGTGGCCGCCATATTGCACAGAATAACTGCAGGACCACAGGAAGTTCCCCTGAACTACAGTGCTCTAAACCCAAACTCCTTGAAGACAAAAAACAGATTGTTGTCATCCCTATTCCTTGTTCCCAATGGGGCATCATGACATCAACAAACAAGTAAAGGAATGGCCTGAGTATCATCCATTCTGAAGAGACCGGCCGCACTGGCTTCTGACTAGTTTGTCAGTGAAGGGACACCTCTCCACTCCACCTGGGGATCCAAGTCTGTGCTCAGGGTCACCGGACTGCCCTGCCCGCTGCCCTCAGTCAGCAGCCCGCTGTCCATCTCCAGGAATCTCACATTTCCCAGCCTCACTTCCGACCTCCAAAGCCCCCACTGATCTCCCCACCTCTCAGAGTCACAGATGCAAACAAAAGTCATGGGATCCAGGTCTGCTCCATCCTTCAGGGTGATGTAGACACAAGAACCAGTCTGTGTAGACAGAAGCTGCTGCCAGCCAGCCTGCCACCAGCTGGATGGGCGGTGCTCCAGCTCAGCTGGTGAGCCCGGGCCTCGGGGCAGAGCTCCTCACTCCAACCTGAGTGACCTGAGTCCCCCCGTGGCCAAGCGCCCTTCATTCCCGAGGCCAGAACCTTCCTGCTCTCCGCGGGGTGGGCGCTCCTGGATCAAAGCCCTGCGGTGAAGCCGAGGTCACGCTTTCCGAGCGCACTTCTGCAGCAGCTGCCCGACGCCCCTAGTGCCCAGGTGGCATCTGCTGCGGCAGCCGGGAACAGCTGCCAGGCGGAGCCTGCCTCTGGCCTGTGTACCCACGAGGGACCTGCCCCCTCCCCGGGGAAGCCCAGCTTCCCCATGTAAGAGGAGGACCTCCTCTGCCCTCTGGGCTCCCGACCTCACTTCCAATGAGGCACCTGCGCACCTGAAGTAGGAACTGGGCGTCAGGGTTTTTCCTCTTGTAGCTCCTGGAAAGTCTGGGGCCACACGAAGCCCACCAGAGAGATCAAAAGTCCACCCCTCTGGCGTTTCCCTGTGTTTTAGACAGCCTGGCCTGTGCCTTCCCCAGCAAAAGTGTCATTTTTTATCCCTTTCGTCCGCAACCCCTCCAGCCCCTGCCTACACCCAAAGGTCCTGCCCTGGTGCCCGGTGATGGCTGGGTGAGGCTGGGGCTGCAGGCGTGGCTTCTAGATTCTGCCCCTTTGCACCACTTGAGGTGGATGCTGGGATGCTATTTGGAGCCAAGGGTGCCCACAGATTTACCATGTCGTTCTCTCTGGGGAAATTCGACGAAACTGTGCCAGGGGACGTGGGCCTCCTGCTGTCCAGATGGTCCTGGGAAAGCCCGTCTCCCACGGGGTGCTCCCTGCCCTGGCCCCTGGGTTTGAAGAGGCATCTCATACGCTGTAAGCACAGGCTTGGCTCCAATCAGTGCCTCTCAGAGCATCCATTTTATGGGCTTGATCTTTTATATTTTAATTTTAATTTTTGTTTTTAGCTATACACTACAGGAGAATGTATTTTGGCATATTCTACATACATGGAGCATAACTTCCCATTCTTGTGGTTGTACATGATGTAGAGTCACACTGGTCATGTAGTCATATATGAACATAGGAAGTTACGTCCCATTCATTCTACTGTCTTTCCTATTCCCATTCCCCTCCCTTTCCTTCATTCCCCTTTGTCTAATCCAGTGAACTTCTGTTTTTCCCTCCCCTCCCTTACCATTTGTTAGCATCCACATATCAGAGAGAACATTTGGCTTTTGGTTTTTTGGGATTGCTTATTTTACTTACCACGATAGTCTTCAGTTCCAACCATTTACCAGCAAATGCCATAATTTCATTCTTCGTTATGGCTAATATTCATGTGATACATGGTATATGTTCCACATTTTCTTGACCCATTCATCTGTTGAAGGGCACCTAGGTTGGTTCCATACTTTAGCTTTGTGAACTGAGCTGCTGTGAACATGGATGTGGCTGTGTCAGTGTACTATTCTGATTTTAAGTCCTCTGGATATAAACTGAGGAGTGGGATAACTGGGTCAAATGGTAAGTCCATTCCATATTTTCTGAGGAATCTCCATACCGCTTTCTAGAGTGATTGCACCAATTTGTAGTCCCACCAGCAATATATGAGTGTGCCTTTCCCCCCACATCCTTGCCAACATTTATTGTTGTTTGTATTCTTGATAATTGCCATTCTGGCTGGAGTGAGATGAAATCTCATGTAGTTTTTATTTGCATTTCTCTAATTGCTAGAGATGTTGAGCATTTTTTCATGTATTTGTTTACTGATTGTATTTTGTCTTCTGTGAAGCGTTTGCTCAGTTCCTTTGCTATGGACTTGATCTTATGAGTGTGCACTTTGAACCCCAGTGTGTCATATGTGAAGAAAAATTTAAATTCATCAAAGCCAGTGTGAACCATTCATCAACTGGAAGGATGTGAGGTTGGGCTCCATTACTCAGACACATGCTTGGTGGAGAATGGACTCCAACGTGTCCGGGCAGATCTAGTGGGTCTGACAGATGCAAGTCCATCCCATCTGCCCCAAGGTGCAAGGAGGTGGTTGCAAGCTCTAGCTCCAGAGTCTAACTGGGCCTCCACACCAGCCCCTTTGACTTGTGAAGGCAATATTTTCTGCCTTCACAAGGCAAAAGTAAGGAAACTGAGGGTGTTTCCTTACTTTTTTGGGGAGGGAGGTACCAGGGATTGAGCTCAGGAGCACTCGACCTCTGAGCCACATTCCCAGCCCTGTTTCATATTTTATTGAGAGACAGGGTCTCACTGAGTTGCTTAGCATCTCACTTTTGCTGAGGCTGGCTTTGAACTCTCGATCCTCCTGCCTCAGCCTCCTGAGCCACAGGGATTACTCGGCTCCTTAGTTTTTACAATCTAGATTATAATGGACTCTCCCTGAAAGTTGCTGTAAGATTGGAGGAGAAGTCACTTGTGCAGTGTTCAGCATCAACCACGCCACCAGCCTAAGTACTCAATAAATGAAAGGCGCAGCTCTTTCAAAATATAAGTCAGATTGCATCATTAGTCTATTGAAAGCCTGGCAATGGCTCCCCATCCTACTTAGAGTCAAAGGAAAAGTTCTTACCATGCATCGAGCACTCTCCATGACCCTGCCCCTCACCCAGCCTTGACTACACTCTGTCAAGCACTCTGTTCCAGCCACACTGACCTCCTTGCTATTCCTCAAATGCCTCAGGGCCTTTGCATGGATGCCCTGTCTGCCTAGAACATTCTATCCTGCCTCTGATATCTGCTGGGATCACTCTCTTATTTCTTTTGACAAACCTTGTCTACTATCTCAGCTTCTCCACAAGGTCTTCACTGACCACCCTCACTAAGATCGTAGCCTGCATGGTCCCTGGGCATATCCTACTCCTTTCACCCACTCCAATGACTCCTTGGCACTCACCAGCTTCCTATATGCAAACCAATTAGCTTTATTGTCTGTGTCCTCTCCTGCTAGATTATAAATCCCAAGAAGGTGGGACGTTTGCCTGTTGGAGTTACTGATGTATCCTCAGCACCTAGAACTCTGTCTCCAACACATCGCAGGTACTCAACAAACATTTGTTCAATGGAAGAAACGTGTTTATAGTTATTAAGTTCTTCTCTTCCCAAACAGCCTTGATGCTTTGTATTTATGTGGGTCCTGACACCCTTTCTGTCTTTTTTAACTTCGGCTTTTGTTTTTTGCCAGAGAGATGGTGTTTGTTAGCCAGAGATTCCTTTCACAGGGGACTCAGCAGTAGCTCCTATTAGCACTGCTTCTGTACAATGTCCATTCCAGATGATCGGGAAGGTCAGCACTGTCCTGGGAGCCCAGATTAACACGTGGGGATAATTTTTTATGGCAGGGTCTTTTAGAATGTTAAGGTCACAGGCCAGAGTCAGGCAAGAGCTGGGTTGCCAAGTGAGCAGGAAGAAAAGGCCCCTGAAAGAGCAAAGTTAAAGATCTGGGGTCCCATGGTGAGCAGGAGCAGCAGAGGGTCCTGGGCTCTGGGGGTCCCAGGAGGGGGCGTGATGAAGAGCTAAGGCAGGGTCAGAGTGAAAGCAAGAGTTTCATCCCAGAAATATCTGAGCGTAGCTTTGGTTTGCCTTGGACCCTGTGTAAAGAGGGACAAGTTACTGCTAAATAGTCCTGGAAATGAGGGTGACTTTTTTTTTTCATAAATGTGGCAGTGGGGGCTAGAACTCCAGACCAGGTCCTACAGAAGAGGATGTATCACTGTCAATGACAGTTGGCTCATCTCACCTTTATTCAATGGTTGTGATTGGAACATGAAACAGCCAGGTGGCCGTAGCTAGAGCCTCCAGTCCACTGTTCTGAGGTTTTCCCCTTCCTTCCTTCCTTCCTTCCTTCCTTCCTTCCTTCCTTCCTTCCTTCCTTCCTTTCCTCCCTTCCTTCCTTCTTTCTCTCCTTTCAGTTTAGGAGGAAGATACCAAAAAATGAGAGATCACAAAAAGAACTCAGTGCCTCGTCCAATGGCACTGTTTTCCCATCCTGAACACCACGTCTTCAAAAAATAAGTTGATCATTACCTGATCTTGAAAAACTGCTGCCTATTCTCTTTTTTGGACATTCACCAATTAACATCAGCTGAAAGGAGACTTGGGGTAAGAGAATTTTTTTTTAACCTTGTTTAATTAACCCATTGTTTCCCAAATACTTGTCATTAGGAAACACTTTCTCCTCTCCAAGTAAAAACTAGAAAGTGACCAAATTCTGCCCCTCAGGCTAATGCAATGTTGTTGTTTTGTTTTGTTTTCTTGGTGCTGGGGACTGAACCCAAGGCAATGTACTTTTCATGGTGAGATTTAGTTACCTTTACATAAACAAGGAAGGTCATCACCACGTGCTCCCCCACCCCCACATTAATTGACCCAAGCAGGGCTGCTGGATAGATTCAGAACCATGGAAAGACCTAGGTTGGGGATAAGCCAGTCCAATCTGGTGCCAGGCAAAAGGTAATATCAGATAGGTCCTGACCAGCCAGACTCAGACTGAAACCTGAAGTCCAAGGTCAGCAGCTGGGAGTGGGAGCAGGAGCCATTGCAGGACTACAGCTTGAGATGTTTGCAGACTGAAGTGGATTTTATGTCCCAGTGCTGTGTTGGCCTCTCTGACCCCAGGGAGCCTTCAAAACACCACATGGTCTTCGAGACTGGTGCTCCCCAACGCATACCATAAAGCCAGCCTTGTCAATGACCACGTACTTGGTTAAATATCCAGAGTCACAAGGAATAGTAAGAAAGAACTGAACACTGACTATTCTAACATCACTGGTCCTAAATAAGGGGCTATTGTACAAATTCCAATGATTGAGTAAAGCTGCCAGATCACGTGGGAGCTGACTGTCACACGGACCTGAGCCACACTGTTCATCAGAATAGGAGATGACCCTCGTGGAGGACACAGCCCTTTGTGAACCCGTTCTCCCTTCCAGATTCGCAAGGGAGGATGAATTGCCTAATTTGTCATATTGCCTCAGATGGAGGGTCTGTGTAGCCCAGACCTGCCCAGGTAAGAGCACAAGTCACCATGTGCATGCACAAGAGTCCCTCTCACAGAGCACCTGGATGGACAAGTTCCACACATTTTCTGATAATGGGGACTAACACTTATTGAATGCTCACCCCGTGACAGGGCCGGGGCTAAGCACTTTACCAGGATTATCCCTCTTAATCCTCACAGCAGCTCTTGAAGCTGGGGAGGTTAAGTAGCTTGCCCCAGGTCAGGGTAGCTTTAAGGGATAGATCAGGCATTCAGTGCCAGCAGTCTGTCTCCAGAGCCTGCCTTGAACCAGTGGGTTTTCTGTCCCCTCATGGAGGCCACAGACGGTCTCCTTATCTTATGGCATCTGCTGTGTCCTCATGGTGTTACCCACACTGTGCTGTCTCCCCAGAACCCCGGCCCAACTCTTTTTGCTGCATTTGTATCAATAAATGGCACTTGCCGATGATCAGCCACCTAACAGGCTGCAGGTAGGCTGAGATGTGACGCCCCTTGGCTACCCCAGGGGCAGTAGTGAGGAACCTGGGAGGGCCAGGCATCTTGGACTGTGGTTCTAGGTGCCAGCTGCCAAGCTCTGGGATCCCAGCTCCAATCCCACCCTCTGCATCTTATCCGTGAGTCAGGTGCTCAAAGGCTCTATGTACATTTCTCTTTTTACAGACAGTTCCCCAAGATGACTGCTTTGATAGGTGACTCTAACAAGGGCATGAAAGGGAGACTGGAAGGCAGGAAGGAGGAGAAAATATGTTCCTTCCTAAGTATGGTGGTGACAGAACATTGGCTCTTCAGCCCCACAGCAGCTGTGGGTCCCAGTTTCCAGCTTTTTGCCACCCTCCCCGACCAGCCTTATGGTGGCCCTCCCTAAGAGGCACAGCAGCATCCAGGTGGTGCATCTTCCAGAAGCAGATTCTGGGTCCCTGGACTTCCACCTGCAAGCTCCCAAGGCACCAGCAACCCCAGATCAGTGAACCCTCCTCCAAGGACTGGTCCTAGCTTCCCAGGGCCCTTTTTAAAAACTCAGTTCTGATAATCTCACTTTCTCCTCTCTTTTCCCCAGCATGGAGGTGTGCTTTGTTCAGTTTTTCACTGCTGTGACTAAAAGACCCAGCCAGAACAATTGTAGAGGAGGAAAAGTTTATGTGGGGACTCATGATTTCAGAGGTCTCAATCCATCCACAGTGGTCTTGGAACTTGAGGTGGAAGAATGTGGCAGAGGGAAGCAGCTCACTTGGTGATCGGGCAACAGAGACTCCACTAGCCAGACACAAAATATATACCCCAAAACCACGCCCACAATTCCCACCTCTTGCAGCCACACCCTACCCGCCTTCAGTGACCACCCAGTTAATTCCATCAGGCGATTAATTCACTGATTGGGTTAAGGCTCTCATAACCCAATCATTTTTCCTCTAAACCTTATTTCATTGTCCACACATGAGATTTTGGGGGACACTCCACATCCAAAACATAACAAGGTGATAGCCACATTCTTCCCTTTGGGTTACTTCTGGGTTCTGTATCTTTTCCATGCTAATTCCTGTTGAACAAATGAATCCCTGTACTCAACTCTCTCTGTTACACTTACTTGAGTGGTTTCTGATTGACATATCTGGTCATCCCAATATGCCACATAGAAACCTCTATGTGTGTCACAATTGTGAAAAGGTTTGGGAAGCACACCACCCCACAACCACCCTGACAAAATGGCCCAGGAGAAGCATCCATATAGCTAATACAGAGTCCACTCACTAACAAGCACACCCAAGAAAATAATTCCAGAATTAAAGTCAAAAGGGGTGAGTGAGGAATTAATTGTTCTAGATACATGTCTGAGTTCTCCAAGGACTGGACACGCAAACCAGCCCTGATTGTCATTAACTCTGAATCTGCATTAACTCTGAATCCAATCCTGAGTGGCAGAGGGACGTCTTCTTTTCCTCGCTCCAAACTCTTAAGCTATTATGACACAGGAAGTTCAGACTTCTTTAAATATTAAAAGCAAAAAGTCTGGAATGGCAGTTCCATATTCAGTTTATCTTTTTTTTTTTTTTTAACTAATCAATCACCCAGTATTTATGGAGCCCCAGTAGCTGCCTGTCCAGAAGGAGATGAACTTGCAAATGAGCACAGGAGGTAGCTCTGGATGTGCATTCATTTCTCCTTACAACACTACTGGGCTTTCGTGACTGCTCTGTAGGCACTTTTCATAATTTCCCATTGTTGTTGGGCTATTTTTATCCTTCCCGGATGAATCAAAATGTGACGTACCATCCCACCGTTAAAATTCTTATTCTGGCAGAGTCATCACTATTTATTTGGTATCTTTAAAAAAAAAATTGTGGATTGTTCCCCCATCTCAAAATAAAATAGAGATGATCTCATCATTAAATACCATATGCTGAAAGGACAGAAGGAAATGACATCAGTATGTGGAGAATGCACAAAACCAGCGGACTAGAAAGCCAGGTGGGTCACGCTCCTGTGATCCACGTGCCCTTTAGAAGGGAGGGACTGAGACACCCCTGTTACCAGGCTTTGACCATAGTTGGCCAATTGTGGGCAGGAAACTCAGAGGCCTAATTCCAAGTAGCCTGAATCAAAATTAATCATCTAGGACAAAACATGTCCTAAGTAATGGAAACCTAGTAATAATAATATTTCAGTACAGTTTAAAATTCCCTGCTTGAATTATTAATACACTGTTATGAACTGAACTGTTCTCCCCCTTCAAATTCATATGGAGATGCCCTAAGACCCAGGACCTCAGAGTGGGACTGTATTTGGAGACCGCACCTTTAAAGAGATAATTAAAATGAGGTCTGTAAGTGTGCCCTCATCCCATCTGACCAGTGTCCTCTTAAGAAGAGGAGATCAGGACACAGAGAGACAGACAGACAGAGACACCAGACAGGTAATGCAGACTGAGACAATGTGTGAAGACATCAGAAGAAAACAGCCGTCCACAAGTCAAGGAGAGAAGTCTGGGAAGGAAATGATGATGTTATTCCTTGATCTTGGACTTTTGCCCCCCGAAATTATGAGAAAATACATTTCTGTGGTTTAAACCACTTTGTCTGTGGTACTTTGCTATGGTAATCCTTGAACTTTTGAAAGATTCCCAAACATGAGGATTTGCTTGGCTACAGATATTTTCTCTGTTTTTTGGTAGGATGCAAGCGGGGCAGGGAAAGGCTGGTGGGCTTTGCCTGAGTCGCTGCACCCACCCCTGAACAGATGGCATTTGGCCCAACCTCTCCCTGGGCTACTGGCAGCGGGCAGCTCTGTTCTCTGGCCTGTGTGACCAGGTGGGAAAACCAGTCTTGAGCAGATATATTCAAAGATCAGCGCTTGATTGTCCAATATTAATGTGAAACAGAGTTTATGTAGAAGCTTAAAATACACATGTATTCTAAACCCCAACACCAGTCATCCATGTCAACCCACTCAGACATTCAGAGTTTATCCACCCCTGCTATTTTCCTCTGAGGAAAATCCAGCAGTGTTCAGAAGTCATCTATTTAACTATTCATACAGTATCTTGGGCTGGGAAAGCCCAAACTTTTATTTGATGGAAACATTCTAAAGTTTCTATGTGTTCTTCTGAAAGAAATGGAACTTCTATATCCTTGACTTATTTTTAAATTGCAAATGTCAAATTAACATTTTTTAAAACAGCTCTGACATGCAAAATAGCTGGGGTAGTCTTACACAATCCAGGTTTCAAGAGAGGAAGATGTATTTTCCTAAGTAAATCACTTAAAAAAAATCTCACTGCTCTAGAAGAGCTCTTATAGATCATCTAATGTTTTTCTTTACATTTTTTCTTTGCTTTTTGCCCCCTTTTATGTAGCATGTTTCTCTCTTCCAAAACAGCCTCTTGTGGAAGTTGAGTGTAGGAAAGAGATACTAGCTGAGCTTGTCTGAAGAAAGCCTTGCACTGCCCACCCAGCCTTCTCTGGCCCTCTAGAGTCTACTGGGACCCCCAAGCTCTGAGGAAGAGTAGAATGAAAACCACAGACCCTTAGAATCCTTTCAGTTTGCAGATCTAGGAAACTGAGGCTCTCATAGGAAACGCTGCCATGGCCAAGGGTGAACCCTTGATAACCTACCGACCGAGCTCTATAAACTTGCACCAGCGCGTGACTAAACGTTTTGCTGTTTGACAAGTTTGGTCCCAGAATGGCTTCCATGCTTAACCAGTTCTGCAGTGCTCACTGCCAGGACCACACCTGTCTGTCAAGACACATGCGTCAGCATCAGTTCTACTAAGCAGGTCATCCCAGAATTCTTAGGCAGATTTCCAGATATCAGGCCCAGAAACCTGATGTAAATGTTATTTGCCTTGATAAAATATCCATATGCACTATTCTGGTGAGTCTCCAACTTTAATATGCCTTTAGGATTACTTGGGAGAATTTGTAACAACCATAGATAATGGAAATGCTACCTCAGTGAGTCTAGGGTTGATGTAGGAATCTGCATTTTAATACCCATCCCTGGTGGCTCTGATGAAGTGCCCACATGGTCCTTTGTCTTGAAAACTTTCTTTGGGTGAACTAAAGGTGGTTCAACCTTCAGCAGCCACAGTCTCGTAAATAAGTTGGTGATGGCTTTATCTATCCACCCTCACCTCCAGATTCAATATCGTAAATCAGATGGGCATGTCCCACAGTGGCATCCTTGTAACGGCCACAGCACCTGGATGACCATCTCAGTTGGTCACACTTGGAGAAGTGACAGGAATAGATGTAAGGAAATGAACTCTGTTTCATGCAGGTGGTTTTCAAATAAAACTAAGCAAGCAACAAAGACCCTCAAAAGAGTGTTGTGTGTGACGGCAAAGCCATGTTTTAAGGAATAGCTCATGTAAATTTCAAAGAGCACCAGCTTCCAGAAACACGTGCTCAAATAATATGGGGGTCACTCAAAGGAACTGGGAAGCCAAGCAGAGGTTTTACAACCAAGATAAACATCAAATTGCACTGAGAAATTCCTCCATTGAACTGTGCCCAAACCAGATGTTTCTACTGGTAATTATTATTATGATAATTCATTTAACCAGGAATAAAATAGGGCATGATTGTTTACTGCTGCCTGCTTCCCCAGACATGCAGAGAAATAAGAAGAAAAATCTCAGAGGTTTTACTCTTGGCTAAATGGAATAATTTTCTCAATTAACCAGGAATAAACATAGCAGTAAAACAATTTGTTTTTACATTATACATTAGTTGTAAATAGATTTCTTACACCTCTTTGCATGGGAAAGTCAAGGTGGAGACAGGCTGCCAAGGAGTGGAGAACATCTTGAGTTTGGTTTCCATATGAAAAGACACAGTCCTTAGAAACCTCCTCACATCGTCAGTCATGGCATAAGACTTCCAAATGCTATTCTTGGTTTCTCTGCTCCATACTGAGCCCTTTCCAAGGCTAAGGAATTGTAGGTTGAATTGTGCTAGGATGAAAGATGTCTCCTGGAGCTCAGAGAAAAGCTTAGAGAGATGCAAGAGAGCACAGGATGCATATTCGAGAGGAGGTAGCCCGGACGGCTAGAGCGTTAGGAGACTACCTCACATAAAATAAGAATTGACAGTGGTTGATGGGCAGTTCCAGGACCATGGCAGGGCACACCCCAGAAAGGAACCTGCTAGACTGTTGCCCTGCTGGACTGATGGAGCCTGGGGGACAGGGATGTGTGACACCCTCGCACATGTCCCAGGAGAAAAAGTGTCAAATTTACATGAAATTAATTAGAGATCATACAACACAAGTTACATCATAAAGCATAAGTTACAGCCAGGTTTCTTCAACGGCAGGACAGAAACTGCATTTTTCCCCTTAAAAATAATTTTTTAGAAAAGAAACTATGAGTACTTTTGTCCAAATAAAATCTCTATATAAATAAAAATACTTTTTCCCAGCCAGTAGATTATCTCTTTGATGCCTTCTCCCATTCTCTGCTACCTCTGTCTTTCCCTCCCTCACTTGGGATTTCTGGAAGAGGTTGAACAGGAGACATCAGGGTCTTTGGGTTAGGAAATTGACTGTCCCACAGGCAAAGATGTCTGTGTTCAGGACCAAGGACAGTGGTCTCCTTGCGCACACTTCCATGGCTCCTGCCCCTTCCTATCAGGTCCCCTCACATTTTAACCACACTATATGTGTGACCAGAGCAGTACAGACCCTATAGTTCAGATTAGAAATCAAAATAGGGCTAGGCACAGTGGCACATACCTGTAATGCCAGCAGCTCAGGAGGCTGAGGCAAGAGGATCACAAGTTCAAAGCCAGCCTCAGCAACTTAGTGAGTCCCCTAAGTAACTTAGAAAGACTCAAAATAAAAAAATAAAAAGGGCTGGGGATGTTGCTCAGTGGTTAAGTCCCTCTGGGTTCAATCTACAGTACCATAAATAAATACATAACAGATAAATAAGCAAAAATAAAAGAAAGAATTAAAATAGGGCCAAGTGTATAAGAAAAGGTACTTTTCCCACTGATATACAATTTTTAACCAGCAACACATACATCCAAGATCAGGGATGGGACCTATAAAATTCAAGGTATCTATTCACTACTTCCTTGGGTGAATCTCCCCATAGGACTTATGCAGATGACCGTCGCAGATTTGGGGGAGCAGATGGCTGAGGAGCTTTGTTAGAGTCCTACAGCCACAGTGACGCTGAAAGCACTCCCTGTGCCTGGTCCCACTGCTGCACCAACTCCACCTCACCTTGGTTTTCCCCCAAGGTCATCATGGCCTCTGAGGCACAAGAACCTGACAGACAATCTCTCTGGCCACATCTGGACCCACCAGTGTCTTGGAGATAGAGATTCAACCCTCAAGAAGCCATATGTGGTAGGAAACCTGCTTCGTTTTGCACCTTCTGGAGTAAGGTCAGAGCACAGCGTCTCCAGGAATAATGTGCTCTTGCAAGATAGAACAGAAGGTACAGAAGATATAAATACCCCACAGTTCTGTTAAATACCTTTATTTATAGAAATGAAAGTTGGGAGGCAGGATTAATTGCTGCAATATGAAGAAAGTAGAAACTAATTAAAAATGAACATTTTAGCATGCTATCAAAGGGCTGGGCCTCCCTTTGAAGGTGCCCTCCACAAAGAGAAAGAGGTTAGAGCATACAGAGATCATTCTTTTTCTGACTGAGTCATGGTCTCTCTCTCTCTCTCTCTCTCTCTCTCTTACGCGCACACACACACACACACACACACACACACTACCACATTCCTCAGTATACTTAGAATATTGAGGTCACAGGAGAAAGGAGAAAGACAAAGAGATGGCAGATCCTAGCTAAACTTGCTTACTACATCCATTCCCCCATTTTAAAGGTGAAATGAAAGATGGAAGAAGTTCAGGTGAATCTAGGACTTTCACCAAACCTAACAACACAATCAGGGGCCAAGGGTAACGTTCCAGGTGTCCACAGGGTGAAATAATACCAATCAGTATGTTTTCATTGCCCAGGAGCACATAGGGGAGGTTTTCCCTTTGGAGATGCTGAGGCAAGGGAGAGTGACCTGGTCCAGTGAGTGGCCCGGGAACTGTGCCAGCTGGCTGGGTAGAGCCTTCCACATGAACCTGCCTAGGGCTCCCATTGCTTCTTGGACAGCCTCAAGGGAATACCTTTGTAATCTTGAGTAATAAAACTAAAATCAAGCCACACATGCCTGTAATTCCAGCAGTTTGGGAGGCTGAGGCAGGAGGATTACAAGTTCAAAGGCAGCCTCAGCAATGGTGAGGCACTAAGCAACTCAGTGAGACCCTGTCTCTAAATAAAATACAAAATAGGCTGGGGGTATGGTTCAGTGGTCAAGTGCCCCTGAGTTCAATCCCTAGTACCAAAAAACAAAACAAAACAAACAAACAAACAAAACTAAAATCATTTTTTCAAACAAAATGGTTATCATTTAAAATAAAAATGGACCTTTTCCATGTTCCTCTGGGACACCTAATTGCTGTCAGGCTTGCTTCTCTGTAGTCTCAGGCAGCCCTCTTCCCTGTCCCCTGGAATCTGTTCTATAGGAAAAAAATAAAATAATTTGGTTACCTGGGCAGAGAAACTTTGACTTCATTATCCTCCCAAATAGAAAACATCTCCCCCACTTTTCTCATCCCCTTCCCCCAAATTGTTCACAAATCCCAAAGCTCCCTCTCCTACTCTGCTTTTCCCCCTGAAAAGATTACCCTCCAGCTAAACAAGGCACTGAACAGTCTGCTTGGGGAAAATTGTCAGTATTTTTTTTTTCTTTTTCTAAGACTTATTAACTTGGGCAGGACCTTGGGAAATGGAAGAAGAGGGGCAGAGCCAGGAATTAATATGTCCTGAGCTGGGGTGTATCTAGAAAGGGGAACTGGCACTTGGTTTGATGAATCCTCTTCTATTTCCACCCCTCAGAGAGTTGGTCTGCTTTTGCCAAATCAACCCCACTTAAGAGAGTTGGAGTTTTAGCAATACAAAGCCAGCGTCTAGGGTGTCTTTCTGCATGATAAGCAATCTTGCTATTGATTCCCCCAGGCACTTGGTGCATAATGTTTGTTGGATTTCAATATGGTCATGAATAACCACGGTCTTTAGGTGCCCCTACCGAATGGATTTTGGTTACCCCCACAGAGGAGACACCTCACCTCTGCTTGGATTTGCTCTGAGCAATTCCTCTCAAGCTCTAACCTTAGGAACCTGTCTCCTAGGCATGGATTGAATCAAAGCAGAATCAGACTTCCTTTTCCCTTCCAAAGATGTCCCCTTGGGTCACTTCATGTGTTTATTTACAGAGAGAAGGCTCACTTTCAGATGGTCAGCCATTTCCTCTCAGAAACACAAAGCTACCTTCAGTCACCTGAGAAGTATTATAAATAAATAGTCAATATATAAAGTTTAAAAAGCAGGTCAGGAGTGGCTCCTCACACCTCCTACCACAATCCCCTGAGGCTGCTGAGGGGTGAGTCACAGAAAGGATATTGATCTGGACAAAGCACCTTTCTGCCCACTCACTAAATCCACCTCCCTAAGCCCCAGAATTCCCAAGTGCCCCTTCACCTTTGTCCTCTCAACTTCTGGGTCAGCAAGCTCCCCTCCTGTGGAGACAGTTAAATCTCCATCTTGGGAGGAATGATTTCCAGCTGTGCCAGCTAGGCCCTCAGAGGATCTCGCTGGGTGGTGCTTCCTCCAGATCCCAGAGGGAATTAAATAAAGACCTATGAAAAAATTAAAATCCTGGATGGCAGCTGTGGGGGCTGAAATGAACCAACCTATTACCCAGCACCTCTCTGACGGTGAGGGTTAATTTATCACACAGAATTCAATCACTTCTTATAAAACCAGTGCAGGTTTCATTTAGTTTGATGAGGTATATTGCAAGATTTCAGAAAATCAATTTTACTGAGAGCCATATTAAGCCCCAGGGAATATAACACTACATGTACCTCACATAAGTTTTTGTTATTACTCAGAGGATCACTGGGGAAATTATATACTTAGCTGGGCAAAGGGTAATGGCTACCTTCATTGTCTTGGGCAACTCCCACCCTGCTTACCTCTGTGAAATAACAAATAAAAAGGGTAGCGTTCCAAATTGGTACTTACCTGAGCTCTGCAGAGTGTGATAAGAATGAGCAAAAGTGACTTGATTTTCCAAAGAACTTAAACACTTACAGTACAGTATGGGATATTACTAACCCATGCTATAAGCTAATAGGCGATACGGATATTGCCTATTTTAGCTGAAGCCTTATTCTGACTGCACTCTCTAGTTTGAGTTCTCATAGAAGTCTTTACAAAGGAAGCCACAATGGGCTCAAAATTGCTTTCAACTGATCTGCCAGTTAATATTTCCAGGGATGTATATTTCTTAGTGAGGAACTTTTCCACTGTGGCTGAGAAACATTCCCATCCATGCTCATCTGGTCTCTTGGAGACCTCTGTATGCAAAGCAATAAACCAAGCAAGCTTTTTATGGGGCCCCAGCTTAAAGCTAGTAGCAGGGAGTACATACCCGAGCCAACTTTTGCAATAGCTTCGCTCTCCAAAGTCCAGTTTGAATTGAAAGCAGGGGGTGTGGAGTGTGTGTGGTGGGTGGGGGTGTGGTCTGGTGCCTCAGTCCTACTGGATCCCACAAATACCAGAGCTTATCTACTTATCGTTGGTCTCAGACTGTGTTGTCCAATATGGCAGCAGCTGTGTTTAGCCATTCAAATTAAGATGACTTAAAATTAAATAAAGTTAAAAATTCAGTTCCTCAGGTGTAGTAGTCACCTCTCACATGGGTAGTAGCCACATGGAGTTAGTAGCTACTGTACTGAACAGATATAGAACGTGCCCACCATCACAGAACATTCTACCGGACATGGCTGTGTGGCTAATCAGATCACCATTCAGTTCTAGCAAACTGGTGGCCATTGTGTGGGTTCCATAGCTCAATTCAAACTGAAGTTATTTCCCATCAACCCAGGTGTCCTCATTTTCTAGATCCTCTTACACCAGTGTGAATTGGACCCATACATGACCTCTTTACAGTCATTAGGTCAGAGTAACTCTCTTCCATCCTACTAGAACCAGCCCCAGGGAAAGCTCAGCACTGATTTTGGAAATTAAGAAATGAGAATGAAAAGTGTAAGCTGCAGGATAAAGCTGGCATTTGGAAAACTACTTTTTTAAAAAAGGTTTTCATCAGCTAGAACAGATATCCTATACCAAGATCAAATTTCCCTGCTGTTATGGGATGAATTATGTCCCCTCCTATGTTAGTCAGCTCTCAGTTACTGCAACTCATGCCTGAGATAAATCAACTTATAAAGCAAAAAGGAGCTGAGGATGTAGCTCAGTGGTAGAGTTTGTACTCAGCATGTGCTAGGCCCTGGATTTGATATCCAACCCTCCACCCCCAACCCACACAGACAAAGCAAAAACATGCATTTTGGCTCATAGTTTTGAAACTTTCCATCCATTATCAGTTGGCTTCATTGCTTTTAGGCCTATGATGAAGCAGCACGCCATTGCAGCAGAGTGTGGTAGATGGAGCAAAGCTTTTCACTTCCTGGTAGGGAAGTAAATGGGAAAGAGAGGGAAGAGTGGGGTTCCACTGTCTCCTTCAAGGTCACTCCTACAATGCCTGGAAGACCTCCTATTAGGCCTACCTCTTAAAGCTCCACCACCTCCGAAGAGTACCAAGCTGGGGACTAACCCTTTAATACACAAGCTTTGGAGCACATTTGAGATCCAAATATAAATTCATGCTTTGAGATCCTAATTCTCAGGACTTCAGAATGTGAGTGTATTTGGAGGTAGGGTCTTCAAAGAGGTCATTAAGGTAAAATGCAGTCATTAAGGTGGATCTTAACCCAACAAGACTATTGTCCTTCTAAGAAGAGGTGATCAGGACACAGTTACATGAAGAGGGAAGCCCTGTGAAGACATGGGGCAATGGCAGCCATTGATAAGCCAGAGAGAAGCCTTAGCAGAAATCAACCCTGCTGACACCTTGATCTTGGACTTCCAGCCTCCAGAACAGTAAGAAGGATACACTTCTGTGGCCTGAACCACCCAGTGATGGGACGTTGTCATGACAGCCACTGCAAACAAATATACTCACCATGCGGATTCTTCCTAGATCAAACCAGAGGTCTAGGAGAGACTGTTGAGATTTCCTCAAATCACACTGGAGACTTTTTTGAGTTTATATTGCCCATCATCAAAATGTTTACCTCAAGCATAACAACGCAGCTGTTTTCACAGAGAGTTGTTCAGTGCCTTTGCCTGCAGGGAAATTCAGGCTTTGACGCAGAGCCAGTGGGGCAACTGGAACATCTGAAAGTGACAGACAAGTTACCCAGGAGGAAGGGCAGAACATTTTGGAAGAGTGTTTAAAAAATCATTTCACTTCCACTGATACTATGCTGTGACATCCATTACCATTTTATATGTCAATTATAAATTAGATCTGTTTGTTTACACACATTGGGTACAGTAATACACAGATAGATAGATTCAGCAGCTGTTCATGTAGTTGATTCTCTTCAAGGTGTTTAAGGAAAATTAATTAATGCTACATGCAACCTACCATATGTTCAGTGTTGCATGTAACAACCCACAGAGAATTCAATGCAAACTTTAAAACAAAGTGATGTTCTTATCTGAATACTTTCTGTTGGGTAAGGTTCCTGGGGGATTACTTAGTTCTCAACTCCTAGGTAAAGATTTGAATGTCTGATTAAGGAAAGGGATTCATATTATCCAATTCATTATTTTTGTATCTTAGCTTTCATCTGTAATAGAAATTTCAACCTTGATCTTTTGGCCTATTTTTTTTCTGGCAGCACTGTGAGAGAGTGTTCCAGAATCCAGCCTTAAGGACAGAAAGGCACAGGTGAGAACAGCTGGGATTAACTCCTCCCCTGCCATCTTTTCTACCTTCCTAACCCATCCAGAATGAGAAATGGTGGGCCACTCACCATGCTTGCCTACCCTACATTTGGGGAAATCACAGGAGTATTCTGGATCAGGGTCCATGACAGGGTGAGGCCTGTCATGATGTCAGCCCTACTTTTGAAGAATGCCTTTCTGAGGTACAATTTCCATGTGCCTGACTTCGCACCTGTACACAGTGACCTCTTGGTGCTACCTTGGCCACAGCTGATTACACTCAGGATTTGTGGCCCAACCACAACCCTGGTGGTCACAGGGTGGACAACTACCTTGGAGGTAGTGTGGCATCCACTCAGCCCAGTAGAGGTACTCTTTATTGCATGGTAACAGACTGACGCAATCAAATGTCCCTCCTGGTCCACGTGCATAGAGTGTGGGCACAAGCTGAATCTCAAATGACAGGCTGTCCAGTGCCAATCCTGACTGCTAAGTCCTCAAGGGCCTGTAGCTAGGAAAGATGCCTTGTTCTGCCCCTTTCCCGTGTGTCCTGGAAGTAAGGTCCTTCACCAAAAGAGGTCTGGCTAAAGTCCTTTCTTGGCAACCCTAAATGACCTATCTGATTGAGAATGATTGGAATCACTTAGGGGGAAGTCCCAGGGACCCAAAAAGAAAGATGAGGCACACATAAATAACATTGCCAGCTTGCAAGAACAACGCTGGCCCCAGACATTGGTTCATAAGCTATTCTTTGCACATTTTATTTTCTGCTTCCTGCATCATTGGGCTATGAAGAAAAAGGTACTGAATATTCTCCCCAAAAGACTCCTGTAGAAAGTAGCTGAAAAATGTCAGAACAGATAAAGCAGAGATTATTGCTTTCTTTAAGGTCTATTGCCTGATTTCCCTTAGGGTCCCCGCTGTGGACAGTAGGGATCTGCCTAGAAGTCAGGCGTGTGTTAATTTGCATGATTGTGTTAACTAACTGTCAGCTATTCTACCCCCGCCCCAGTATAACCTAAATTAATTCAACAAGAGCAGGTGGCTTAATTTGTACATTATTCACATTTGCTAATAAACAAGCAATTTGGGTTTTAGCTAGAATTCTCTCTCAGGGACAGAGGCCAAGGATGTTTGCTCAGGACTTGGCCAAGGAAAATTCATACTGTGTGTTCTTCTCATCCCAGACACTAATCCTGATTCACCTTTCAGGCTTTTCACACTGAGAAAATCTGGATGGGATTTGTCTCAAGCCTCTTCACACTCCTGTTCCCCAGGATCAATGCCTGTCTTGTGTTACCGAGTTCATGGTCACCTTTGCTATCAGCAGGGCTTGGCTATGCTTTCCACCCAAGTGACTGGGTTTCTGATGAGCGGAGACCCAGGACCAGGGACTTCCAGCTTTTTAATGTGTTTCTGCCTAGGTCCAATGGTCTTCATTGTTTTCTGACTACCTATTGAGTTTGTTGTTTTTCTTCTCAAAATAGGAACTTCTGCTCTGGTTTGTCTTGTCTTCTTTCTGAGACTGACAACTCATCATGAACTTAGTGCAGGAGCTAAGTTCTGACTATGAGATTACGGGTTTCCCTAAAAAGGACCATCCACCTGCTCAGTCATGGGGTCCCCACCACTGCACTTTGCTCACCTAATCAAATCCCATAATAATAATGCTAATAGCAATGTCAATTATCAAGAATGCAAGTAACAAAAACTGTTGGCGAGGAAGTGGGGAAAATGTACACTCATACATGGCTGGTAGTACTACAAATTGGTGCAACTACTCTGGAAAGTAGTATGGAGATTCCTCAAAAAAATTTGGAATGGAACCACCATTGACCCGGTTATCCCACTCCTCAGCATAGACCCAAAGGACTTAAAATCAGCATATTATAAGATGCGGCCACATCAATGTTTATAGCAGCCCAATTCACAATAGCTAAGCTATGGAACCAACCTAGGTGCCCTTCAAACAGATGAATGAATAAAGAAAATGCAGTACACACATGCAATGGAATATTACTCAGCAATAGAGAAGAATTAAATTTTAGCATTTGCCAGTAAATGGATGGAACTAGAGACTATCATGCTAAGTGAAATAAGCCAATAACGAAAGCTAAAGGTAGAATGTTCTCTCTGATATGTGGATGATGATTCACAATAAGTAGGGGGAAGGAAGAGGGGAGGTTCATAGGATTGGCAGGGGAGAGTGGGGGAAAGGGAGGGAGGATGGGAATAGAAAAGACAGTAGAGTAAATTGGACATAAATTTCCTATGTTCATATATGAATACACAACCAGTACAACTCCACTCTTGTACAACCACAAGAAAGGGAAGTTATATTCCATGTAGGTATGATGTGTCAAAATACATTCTACTGTCATGTATAACTAAAAAGAACAAATAAATTTTTTAAAATAAAATTACAAATATAATGCTGATAGGTGCTATTGATTTTTATGTCTCAGGAATTTTACAGAAGTTGCTGTTAATCCTCATGATTGGACAGTTGAGGACACAGTCTCAGAAAAGTTAACCATCTTGCCAAAAGTCATTCTGCAGGTCGCATAGAGCTGGAATTTGAGCCCAGGCCTATCTGGATTCAAGATCCACATCCATCTACCTGTTATGCTCCTCTGCCTCCCATAGCTATTTGATTGTTGTTGAATCAAAAGTCACTTTTTTACCTCACTTCAGGGCAGGGAGAACTGGCTTGGTTGACTGGGATGTTCCAGAACCAGGTTGGGCAATGGGGGACTCCCAAATATGGCTGAAGTTATGAAGAACATAAGAATAAACATTATATACAGAGACAGACAGACACATAGACAGACTGACACTTGGGTGCCAAAGCCAGAGAACCATGGTGATTGGGCAATGTATTTTAGAGATAGTCACTACCTCTATGTGTAAAGGACATAAAAATCCAGTGAGATCTGTAGTTTTTCTCTTGGATGGCCCAGGATTGCCATTGAGCTGGAGGATCAGCTTGACTGAGGCCAACTAGGAAATGAATAGCATCCTTGCTATTGATTGCATCTGGAATGTCCCCCAAAGGTCCACATGTAAAAGGCTTGGTCCCCAAGGGGCATGCTTCCACTCTCCCCTCTACACTCCTTCCTTCCTCTCTCTCTTTAGATTCTCAGTCATGAGGTGAACAACTTTGCTCCACCATGCCATGATGTGCTGCCTCTCCACAGGCCTAGAAGCAATGGGGCCAACTGATCATGAACTGAAACCTCTGAAACTGTGAGCCATAATAAGTGTTTTCCTCTTTATAAGTTGATTATCTCAGGTATTTTATTACAGTAATGTAAATTTGATATAATCCTGCTTCCTGATTCTTGACACATCTGCCTCAAATGAACTATCATCCAAGTTGATGGTCCAAATACATAAAGGGACGACATTTGGGATGTCACTTCAGGAAAGGTTGTAGGATCTGTTTTATGCCCCATTGATAGTAAATGTAGCAAGGTTATACTTATGGTGATCCTCACTCAGCTCAAACCAGTATTTGAAAGGAACCAAAAGGAAGAGTTTTGCATCCCCAAATCACCTTGGGTCATTTCTCAATGCATTTCCTTTGGGCCACCCTAGTTTGGGCCCCTGAGCTACAACACCTTCAATTTAGATACATGTAGGAAGGAAAGGGAACCAGTTCCATCCAGTGAGGCTAGATGAACTTCCCTGCTTCCCCAATATGTCTTCTCTAATGGGAAATGGAGCCTCCACTTGGAATACTTGCAGCCCTGCTCTTCTCAGTGACTCCTGGGATCCAGCAATGGGCTCTTGCTGCAACATGTACAGCCATTTATTCAGGTTGCCAAACTGGGTGGGAGGGGATGGAGAAAAGACAAACAGAGACACAACTAGAGACAAAGTTGGGACCCAGTGGTTCAGCCAACCCTTGATCGAGGAAGACTGACCACAAGCAAGTTCAGCATGTTTATTATATAGGTTTAAATATCAAAAGGATTTTGATATTTGTGTTAAACTTTGTGAGAAAGTTTCTTCAAAGCAAGCAGAACCAAGGTCATGAGTATAAGCAGCCCGTTTATGATTATCAGCTTGTGCCATAACTTTCTACCCCCAAGAAGTTGGTGTCTGAATCTCCAGGACAAGAACTGAATAGCTCCATGGCTGGCAGAGAAGGTCCTAATGAACAGGGCATCACCATAGCAACTGGGCTATCTCCACTGGCGCCTTCACACTGAGAGTTCTCCAGAGGGACATTGCCTCTGTCACAGGACAGTTCAGGACCCATAATTCAGTCGATATTCCTGACAGATTCTAGACCCTGAGAAAAAGTCGATAACAAAGAAGAGGAAGGAAACTGATGTGAACTGGGTATTTTTATCTTCTTCAGATTCCTGTGTTGAAGCCCTGCTCCAGAGTGTGATGTATTTGGAGATGAGGCCTTTGGAGAAGATTAAGTCACGAGGACAGGGCCCTGATCTGATGGGATTAGTGCCTATATAAGAAGAGACACCTCAGCATTAAGCTCTCTTTCTCTCCCTCCATTTCCTCCCATTGAGGATACAGGGAGAGGACAGCTATCTGCAAGGCAGGAAAAGGGACCTTACCAGAAACTGAATCTGCCCAACCTGGACTTCACAACCTCCTGAACTGTGACTAAATTACTTCCTGTTGTTTCAACCTCCCCTCTGGCATTTTGAAATGTCAGCCCAAGTAGACCAATACAGAAGCAGCAGGAAGAAAGAAAACTCAGCCAGCAGTTGGCACTCACCAACATGCCCAGCCTACTCAGGAGAAGGCAAGGTTCTGGCTTCAGGGAAAACCTGCCATGTTTACAGACAGAAGAAGCAGCCACCTTGAGTGGGTGACTTCAAAGCCTCTAAGAACACCAACTGCCACATACGACTCCTCTGCCTCAGGCCAGTACTGCCACCCCACCCTCCCCTTAGCTGTCTGGGAACTCTCCCCATAGAACCTGCTGATCAGTTTGGAGAAAGAAAATTTCCTGAGACTGGTGACCCTCTCCCTTGTTCCAGGAATTCTCACTGTGCTTCTCTTGGGCTTCAAGGATTCTTCTTGGGGGTACTTCTAGTGAGGTACAAGCTGGTTGGCTGGCATCTTGACAAGGTCACCAAGACCTTTAGATCTTTGGGTTCAGAAGCTCAATTTTGTGAGTTCATTGAAGTTCTGGATGATTGGTTCAGGCTAATCAAACTCATGAGACACTGGCAGCTGCTGAATATTTTTTTTCCAAAGTGAAAAGCATTTTTGAAAAACCAAATTACTGACTCCAGGCAAGGTCATAGAGCAGGGCGTAGGAAGATTTTTAATGGCTGGTGTCATCACGCTGTAACAATCCTCTGCCCTGAAGAGTGGCACCTACCAAATGGGCCAAAAGATCCCTGAGCTGGTCAAGTCACCCACCACTCTGGACAGAGCTGGAGACCAATGTTAACTCTTCAACACACTTTAGTCTAATTTTTATTTTTAAGTGAGATCCCAAACTTTGCAGCTACTCATTTCTCTCAATAATGTGATACTGTTTCCATGATTACTATTTACCTTAGATTAAGTGGATTCACAACAGGTCTTAGTGGCAAGCCTGGGGATGCTCTCTAGGCTCCTCTGCAGCACACTTCAAGTCATCCCTGCAGCAGATGGCTAATCTCATCCCTGCCATGTTAGATCTTTGGGGCTTTAATTTCAGATGGTGGCCTTTCCCAACCCTGTCCCCATCTCACCCTTATTGGGTTGCAGTATTGAAACAATGAAAATGAATAAAAGTTTGACAGGAATCAACCAAAGAATGGAGAGATTCTATTTGGACCTGAGATAGGTTGACATGGCTTCCTCTCATTCCAGCTTGGAAGGGGCATCTGGAGTCCCTTGCAGGTCATGGGTGGGTTTTGTCCTGGGCAGGCACTACTGAGCTAGCCATGTTCCACCTTGGCAGAGAGCAGAGACTGAAGCAGACATTCAGAGGTGAAGAAGCAAGAAACCCTGCCCATGCCTTACAGACAAATGGGCAAATCCCTGAAACAGTCACCTGAAAGCCCCTGGGTAGAGAATGAGTGTGTGACTTCTTTTTAGAGACCCTCCTGCTTGGGTTTCAGGGCCTATGCTTCCTGTTCCCAGAGACTATGAAATTACTTACCTCTCTCCACTTAATTTCTCTCTGTTCTCAAATTAGTGTTGATGGGTTTCTGTTTCAGGCAGTCAAACCACCCTGACCAGGTCACCTTGGAATCCTCCAGCAGGTTTCTGGTCCTCTCCTGCTAGTGGATCAGGAAGGCATCAAGAGGGTTAGTCCACAGCTCAGATAGACAGGAGGGGCAGACAGAGTGATTTACAAGAAAGCAAAGTAGTCCAAGGACCCAGTAAGAGAACGATCTAGAGTAAGGGACCCTGTGGGAGTCCACATGAGGCTCAGAAACAGCACTCGAGTTAAACTTTACATAGTCCACAACACACCTGGATGCCAGTCGGGTCTCCAGCAAACAACCACCATTTAAGGGAACTGAAAGTACAGTCATTTTACCCCCAAAGCCTGACAATTCCAAAAAGGGTAGGCATTTGGAGCCTGAATTATCTAGACCAGTCCTGAGCGCTAATCATATTCCCTGGGTAATTGCTCAGATGCTCATTTTACTGTCTGTGTGCCTTGCTTAAAGAGATGTTAAAACGCCATGATTTCACCACTCCTGCATTGAATGAGAGCCACAGTGATTTTTTTCCTCCAGTCATCCTTTCCTGTAAATGCCTGTCTATTCTCTGAAAGTTTAAACAGATTGAAGGATTTTTGCCCTACCATAACTCAGAGAAAAACTCAATATTTGTTATTCTCAGATCTTAATGCCTGTTCATGGTGATTTTAATGCTGCTTTTTAAAAAGGTATTTTAATAATACAACATTTTTTCTGGTATTGTTGAAACAGTGCATTATTCGTGGTATCCAATGGCACTACGTTTTCCTCTGCCCTTGCCGTGCATTATTACTGTGGACTCTTTGCAGATGTATAATTGGGGGAGCAATTTTCTAGCAAACCATTGAAGGTGTTGCATTACAAATGGGAGGTGATGTGTCACTCTGCACAGGAAGCAGCATTACGAGGCTACTGCCTTTTGGTGGGTAAACACTGTTTTAGCCCAGTAATCGCAGGGGGACCCATACCTGCCTCCTCGCCCGCCTCAGCCCCATCCATTCCACCTCCTGGGTCTGACTCATAAATCCAGACTCTGGTGCCCAAGATGCCTGGCTTCATCGGGGTCCCGGGTCAACTGATGCTGCACGTTCTTCCTCAAGTCTCTTTATCCTTGGAGTTGGCTTTCTCTGGGCTAGATCATCCAACTAGACTTGACTTTTAATTAAACAGAATTCATACATCAGTGACCAACAGATCACCTCTGACCCACAACTGTAGGGTTTTTATTTTTTAATTTAAAAAAAAGTGTTCAAGGAGCTGGGGATATAGCTCAGTTGGTAGAGGGCCTGCCTTGCAAGCACAAGGCCCTGAGTTCAATCCCCAGCACCATAAAAAAAAAAAAAAGTGTTCAAAACTAAGTTTAATAGACTACTCTTTTAAAGCAGTTTAGGGCAAAATAGAGCAGAAGATAGAGATTCTCCATATACCCTTTCCCCCATGCATGGATTCTTCCACTGTTAACATCTCCCTCCAGGGTGGTGCATTGGCTCCAACTGATGAACCTACATCAACACATCCTTATTATCCAAAGTTCACAGTTTACCTTGGGGTTCTCTCCTGATGGTGTACATTCTATAGGTTTAGAAAAATTTATAATAAAGGTGTACCACTATCAGCTGTGCACAGTGGTGCAAAAACACTCTTTGCTGGAAAGAAGGTGCCTTCTCTATGTCCTTAGTTGGTGGAAGGAAGAAACCAGTTTCCTTGGGCTTTTTTTAAGGCCACTAATCTCATTCATGGGGACAGAGCCCTTATGGTCTAAAGGCTCCCAAAGACCCACCTCTTCATGTTACCTTACCAGAGGTTGTTTTAGCATACAAATTTTGAGGAGATACAAACATTTAGACCACAGCAGAAAAGATCAAAGTCCCAATGGAATACTTGATTCTAATCTGGGGAAAACCTGAGCACAGGACCCAGCTAAACTGTCATGGGCTCCTGACCTACAAATATGTGACATAAGCTGGGCACAGTGGTACACAGCTATAATCCCAGTGGCTCAGGAGGCTGAGGAGGAGGATCGTGAATTCAAAGCCAACCTCAGCCAACCTCAGCCAACCTCAGCCAACCTCAGCTTAGGGCCTTAGCAAGGCCCTAAGCAACTCAGTGAGATCCTGTCTCTAAAGAAAATATAAAAATATTTATATATTTGGGGATGTGGCTCAGTAGTTAAGTACCCCTGGGTTCAATCCCTGGTACCAAAAAAAAAAAAAAAATACTGTGATATAATAAACTTGTGCTGTTGTAAGCCACCAACCTTATGTCAATTCATTAAGCAGTAATAGAAGACTAATAAAATAGCTCAGATGTTTGATTGCTTTCTTTCATACCCTAACCAAATCAGAATCGCATCACCTAAACCAGAACACCCTACAGAAAATGCTCAAAGTTGTGGTCTGAATGTTTGTGTCCCCTTCAAAATTCGTGTGTTGGAATCCAAACCACCAAGGCAGTGGCATCAGAAGGCAGGGTCTTTGGAGGTCATGGGGCCACGTGGGTAGAGCTTCAAAAATGGGATTAGTGTCCTCAGAAAAGAGTCCCAAGGGAGCTTGTCCACACTTCCACCAGGTTCAGACACAGGGAAAGGGCACCTTCTATGAGCCAGAAAATGGACCCTTACCAAAGACCAAAGCTGCTGGTACCTTGACTTTGACCTTCCCAGTCTCTAGAGCTGGGAAATAAACTTCAGCTGTTTATAAGAAACTGTTTTATGGTATTTTGTTACAGCAACCTGAATTGAGACACTCTCCTGCCTCAAAAGCAAGGAGGAGGAGAGAAGTTGCAAACTCCAAAGTCTCAAAACGTGAGGGAGTGGCAGCTGGGCCTGAGAGGGAATCGGGATACCGACACTCTGCCGTGCCCTGCTGCTCTTCCAAAAGAAGAAACTGAGGCCCAGAGAAGTTAACAGGCCTACGCTTTGGTGCATCCTACTTTCCCACAGTTGCCACTGACTTCATGGATTCTTGACTTACAGAAAGAACTTTTCACCTGCCGGTGGGCAATTGCAGGGAGATTCCAGGTTGGTTAAAGATCACGCTTTGCTGGAGGGATCAATATGGAACCCATTGACACTGATTTTGGTCCAAATGGTTATTAATTTAACAAATATCTGTCCCCTGAGCACGATTAGGAGCAGTTGAGAAAGCGGGAAGAAGGATGCAGGCCACTGCCTTCAGGAGCTTCAAATCTCCAAGAGAAAGTTCCCTGCTCTCGGTTTAAATGGCCCAGCATTAGCTACAGTGCAGGACCAGAAACCCATGGTGGACATGAGATTTCCTCCTACCACCTTGCTAAAGACAGGGACCCTTCTGCTGGCCCCACCCAAAATCTCTAGGACCACAAACCCACTCCAGATCTTGAGGTCTTGCTTTGGTTCTGCCTAGAACCATGTTTTATAGTGCAGGTAACGAGTCACACAGTAGGTTGCAGCCAGCAGTACGCAGATCCAGCAAAGGGAGAGATGAGGGTTGTGCTCAAGAGGAGGCAGCAAGAGCCCACAGGGGACACTGCAGATGTCAGCGGCCAGTGGAGGGAACTGAGATGTGGGCACCTTGCCTGGAACAAGGGTGGCGAAAGAGATTCCAGCCCCGTCTCTCAGCCACTGCTTCTTTTACCTTCAAAGTGGTCCACCTTCTGCTTAAGAAAAATGATTTCACTGAACTCCGTGGATTCAGACAGAGCCACACCCTAACCAACAGTGACAGCTGCCTCCTCTATTATTAAACATCTCCAAGGATAGGGATTCTAAGGCTTGCTTGGCCAACTCTCCCTTCTGCCCCGCCCAGCACACCAGCTGTCCCTCCTGGTGTCCCCACCGCCACCATGATCTCACCCTTTCCCCACCCATCACTCTCCAACCTTGTGATTCTCCCTAACTCTGTCCCTAGGTACAAACAGCGACACAGCCACATCCACTCTGTCCCCAAATGACACTGAAGGTCCGCCTCTGCCATGGCTGTCAGGGATTGCACACGACCATGATCACCTTGGGAGATGAGACTCCTCGACTCTCCCACATTGTTCTCCTGTGACCCTGCCCTCTGAGTTCCAGCTGGTTGCGTGGCCTCTTGGCTCCAGTCTGTATTCTCCAATCTTTTCTGTAGCTTTGTGACTCAGCCTGTAGCATTGGAGGTAAAGAATCAAATTACAAGTCAGCTTCAACCTAAAGTCAAACCTGTTGTCTTGAACTTCCTCTTCCTTCTTCTTCCTTTTACTAAGCAGCAGAGATGGAACTGCTCTAAAGATGGCAGAGCCAAGAGGTCACAGTAAGGAACTGCTACCTACCTGTTCATCTTTGGAGTATTATGTGAGAAGGAAAGAGGTGTCTCTGTCTGTTGATTTTTTAGATACAAGTAACACCTCCTCAAGTTCACAATCTTCGATGCTCTCTTCACTGAGTTTTGCCAGTCGTATGCTTGATAGATGTACGACCATCACACCAAACAAGATGTAGAAGACTATGTATTGCATTCGGGGGCCTCTTTGTTACACCAGCATAACCTGTAACCTAACTAATACACCTCATGAATGGTCTCTCTGCCTCCATCCTTCTGATACTTCTTCAGGGAGATCTTCCTCATTGACCAAGTTAGGTATTCTGTGTTCTTGCTGAGGGCCTACAAGTCTTGTTCGTCACTGTTATTAAAATCAATCCACTGGATCTCATGAGATTACTTCTTTCTTCTTTTAGTGAAAACTGTCCTTTTATATGCAGGCCTGACGGTTTCTAAACTTGATCCCATCCACAGTTGGATTCTGGTAGAAGAAGTTTCCTTGACACCACATATTTTTTGTTCTCTCTGGTGACAATATGGAAGGTGGCAGAAATAACTAGCTGAAACTTTTAAACTATTGTTCTGAAATCACACCAAAATGCACACGTGCCTAATTGTGAAGTCCAAATGTTATGTTATTACAATGAGTGGGACATACAGGGCTTATGAAGTTGATGTGAGAAATCACAGTTGGACACTTTCTTGCTGTTTAATATTGCTTCAAAACAGAAAGTGACCTTCCTGGGAAATCCTTAATTGAAGTAATGGGTTTTGACTGAATGCCACACCTGCCAATTATTTCTGCCTTAAAGGTGAAAAGGTAGAGCGGGGAGAGGGGCTCGCATGATGATGTCCTATTGTGACCAAAACTTGTAAGTCCACCTTCCCAAAAGTGTGTGTGTGGGGGGTGGGGGGGTTGTAAAATTCCTTGAGACTTAAGGGAGGAAAAAACAAAGAACAACTCATAAGTAGAAGGCTGAAAGAAATAAGGTAGTATCTAAACAATTTTATCATTCTGTTTTTCCTAGTGAACAAAGAGGCATAAAGTGATCTATAGCAGTCTCTGAGAGGAGCTGGGGCTGTGGCCACTGTGGCCCAGTGGCAGAGCGCTTGCCTAGCGTGTGTGAGGCACTGGGTTCGATCCTCAGCACTACATAAAAATAAATAAATAAAACAATCATTTAAAAAAACAAGAAGTCTCTGAGAGTCCTGAAATTTCTTAATTATGGCTTCCAAGAAAAAGAACCAAATACTAGGTTTGATGCAGAGAGAAGGCAAACATTCCTGCTCTTGGCCCGAGTCTAATCTGGTCTGGTTGCAGAGGACCCAGAGGGGAGAATGCGTTCTGTACGTCTGGACCTGCCTGGCGCCCGACTCGGGGCTTTATCCCACCTCTGCCTCTACTTTCCATAAAGAAAACCCCTCCATGCTGCTGTGGCCAGAGTTGGTTATAGAGACACACTGTCCCTAGGTCCCTGCAAGAGAAGGCTATAGATCGGATCTATCCTGGCTTGCTTCTCAGGCCTCTATCACTCTGCCAGGCAGGCACTTAGAAGTGGGCAGAAAGCTTGCTCCTGACCCAGAAGGAGAAAGGGAGACCCCTGACCCATCTGCACCGCTGTCAAGAGGATATCAGTTTGGGGCTGCTCTGGACTGTGGTATTTGGGTGATTCTCCCAAGAAGCACAACTCCTGATATGGAGGGTTTTCTTTCATTCTGAGAACCTAAAGGCTAAATGAATGAATGAGTTTCTTGTTCCTGAGCATCTAACAGATGCTACATGATGTTCTGCCAGAAAATCTATGGAAGAGATTCTTCTCTGGGTGAGAAAATGAATAATAGTTTCTGAAAGCTCTTCTTACTAAGAATGGCCTGCTTCTCTGTCCCAGAACCCTATATCCTCTCAATTCTGTAACCACTGACTCATGCGGAGGATTCTACCCCAGGCCCAGTCCTGGCCCAGGCTCCAGGACAAATGGTGACCTCAGCCAAGGAGGATTTGGGGAGCATGAACTCAACACTCTGGGGCCTGAAGTCAACTAACAGACCTGATAGGCCTGAGCAGAATTTATGGGCCAGCTGTGTCACCCCGGATGCTCCCTTATTTCTGAAATCATGTCACCCTCATGAACCCTGTTCCTGGGCTTAGAATGCCGGCCTCATTTCTGTATCTTCTTCTGCTCAGGAAGCCGACACAGGGAGAGGGAAAAGCAGGTACTTCCAACCCACCCCAGACAACAGCTAGTATTAGTTAAAAACACGAACTGGATCCACATGTGCACCTAAACACACTCACACACACACACACACACACACACACACACACACACCAAATCCCCTCCTAAGAGGCTCAGTTCAGGCCCTTGGGTTCCCAAAATCTACAGGAGGGTCTGCAAACCACCACGATGGTATTTGTAACGAATTTGAATGTTAAACAGTTGAGCCCACTGGCCAGAAGGCCAGAGCCGAGAGAGGCAGCAGCCCCGGCGAGCTGAGTCCGCGTGGGCCCAGGCTATACAAGCAGTGTCATCCCAGGATCAACAACAGGATGGACACCGGCCAGAGGCTGCCTAGAAATAGTTCTGAGGCTGACAGTGAGCAGTGCCTCTGGCTTCCAGGGAGCCCTCAGATAGCCCCAGCACGGAGATGCCTGCTACCAGCCATTAAAGGCACGGCATGGAGTGGACAGTTGCTGTCCTCCCCATCTGTGGTCCCTCCTGGAATAATGTAGAATTCCAAGCCTTAGGCAAAAAAAAAAAAACAAAAACCTAAATCCAGGAGGAGGGGCTTAGATGAGGCCATTCCTGACGATGGAGGGATACCAATATGAAATTTTATATTCCAAAACGTACATGTGCCCAGGCAAAAATTGTTTTTAAAAAAATCACCTGGAGGCATAGCTACATCGATGTAGTTATTTTGGGCAGTGGGATTACGAGTGATTTTTATTTTTTTGCCTGCTTTTTTTTGCATATCTCAAATTCTGTGCAATGAATATGCATTGCTGTTATAATCTGTGAAAGGTTAGTTTTTAAATTCATATGAAATGATGGTTTTATGGTAGTCATTTTGCAATCAAATCTATTTTGCTTACATGTGGAATTCTCGTTTTTACTGTTCTTCCTGTATGCTTTCCCCATCTCTATTTTTACTGCCCTGTTTTTAATGCTCTGAGAGGCCAGCTGTCCCCTCCAGCCAGGCACTCCGTGTGGGGGTTTGGGTGATCTGTGTGCACAGGAAACGATTCCAGCCGCACAAGGTGCACGTCATAATAAGCAGAGCACCTTTCCTGATCCCACACTTAGGGGGCTTCACGGTTCCTTCCCACCATTCCCTCCCACAGGACCACTTCCCTACTGAACCTCTATCTGACCCAACTCTTTATTTTCTTCCATTCTCTGTCTAAAATCTGCTCCTATAAGGAAGCTTGCACCCCTCAGTTCATTCATGCACGAATTTTATTGAGCATCATCTACACACCAAGAGATCTGATCAGAGGAGGGAACATGCCGGCCACTGCCTTTCCCCAATCGAGAACGGATCTGCCATCCAGGGCATCATGGGCAAGGTCATGGGCAAGGCCAGTGAGCAATCTCTCAGTCCAGGGGACTGGTTGTAGCACTTTGCTCAGTTTATCTCGTGTATCATCAGATCATAGCATTTTTCTGGGGCTGTAATGAGGAAATGGTGGGGAAATAGGGGTTTGAAGTTTTGAGGGGGATGCTAACCAGTAATTATTACAGCAACAGCTAATATTATCATATCACGTCCATCATCCAGTGTCCACATGTCGCCGTGTATGTATGTATATAGAGGAGAAATAAATTATTCTGATCATTGTAACCAGCAAGCATTGTTGTAAGAGTGCCACCCCCTCGTCTGGGTATTTTACACAGAGAATCTCATTCTGTACCGTCCGTTCCATCCTTATCCTCATCTGATAGGTGAGAAAATGCTGGCACAGGGACGGTCATAAACTTCCCTTAAGATCACAAAGCTGTCTAATGTTGGGTCTCAGCTTGAAACCCAGAGGTGTGACTCAGAGCTGCGTTAGGGTGCTGGTCCTAGCTCCTTGCCACGCAAGGTCCCAGCAGAGGCCACGCGGGTACCAGCGTGGTCCCAGGGAATCGGGGGACTCCTAGCCAAGATGGAGCCCACACGGAAACCCAAGAACAGGAGATCAGTGGGGTGAGTGGGTGAAACATTTCAGTGGAGGGAAGATCAGCTGTACAGTCAAGAAACAAGGCCACTTCCTGGGGAAACAGGAAGTGATTCTGCTCAGAGCTTTGGGAGGGACGGTAGACCGGTCTCATGTCAAGCTGAAGGCACTTTCTGATAAGGTCAATGGGAAGCCACTGAAGGACTGTATTTCTGCAGTGCTGGGGACTGAACTTAGCGTCTCACACGTGTTAGGGAAGAGCTCTGCCACTGAGTACACCCAGCCCTGCCTCTGAGGGATGGTGTGTGTGTGTATGCGTGTTTTCAGATGAACCCAGGAGCACTGCACCACTGAGCTACATCCCCAGCCCATTTCCTTTTTTATTTTGATACGGAGTCTGCAGCCTAAGTTGTCCAGACTGGCCTCAAACTAGCCAACCTCCTGCCTCAGCCTCCCATGTTGCCATTTTGAAGGGAAACACCAGAGTCAGATTGGCTTTGAGAGCAATCCTCTACTGTCACAACAAGGAGGCTGGGTTGAAAAGGGCCAGACTGCTGGCACCTACAGAGAGTCTTCCATTGGTGGACAGCAGCAGGGCAGGCCACTGGGGTAGGATGAACAATCGCCTCTCCTTATTTGCCTTTCCGCAGAGTCTTGGTTTGAGGGCTCTGCCGTACTAGCTTGTACTTGCTTAAACAATGCCTTGGAGCTCTTTGTTTTTTAGCTGTTTCTGTTTGTGTCTCATCTCAGCTAGACTGTAAGCTCCCCCGGGGATAGGAACCACTTTTGACAAATATACCTGTTAGTCCTCAGCACAGTACTGGATGGGAAGATGAGCTATTGCTATGCTTTGAATAAATAAATTATCATGTTTGTTATCTTATCGACCTCACCATCAAGGAGTTTTATAATCTAAATGCATCCTGCTGAAATCATAGACTTTCTATAGCCCTTCCCTTTGCGTTGATCTTCAATCATGCGCACAGCAAAGCTAGGTGACTAAGACACACAAAATGGCCAGCATAAAGGATCAGGAGAAAATTGTAATAATAATGGTATTAATATTATAAATTAATTATAACATTAATTATATTATAAATTAATTAGATACAGATGGATGTGTATGTTTACATCATGTGTCCATCTTACCTTATCTGTACCAAAGCTGGATTTAGCTTCAAGTCCGTTTTTCTTTTCTGTAGACCTTCTGAAGGATTCATGCACCAACTAGCTAAATTATATCTTGGTAGCTAAACAAATTATGCAAAATTATACGCCATGAATATTTTATAATTCTACACCCTGAAGCCAGACCCTAGACAGTTTTATGTCTGCAACAACCTATATCATACTCCACTGAATTCAGCTAAAGACAAATGACTTCTGAAACTTAACTTTTGTTTCCTTGTTGCATTCTTCTCTTAAAGATGCGTCAAAGGTTGTGTTGAAAATAGGGAGTACATGAACTTCACCTCTCTCGTAGCTAGCTAAAGGGAGAGCTTGTGCCCAGCATGGCTTAACCCTCGACCCATGCACAAAATTGTTTAAGGTAAGCTGTGGTCCGATTCCAGCATCACTGAACAGATAGACTATGAATAATGGTTCATGACTGTACATTGTGGTTTTGTCTTAGAGCTTGTCTTCTATGTTGAACTTGCCTACTAAATGCATTTTGCTAAATAATGGAGTTTTAGCCACCCAAGGGTAAGGAGAGGCAGGTGGAGGGAGGTGGTTGCAACCATGTGGTCTCAGTGTTCAGAAAGACCAGAACTGTCCCTAGGTTCCAGTGGGTTTCCTTCTTCTTTCTTAATCATCTCTGCTAGTCTCCATCCTCCCCTTCTCATTTTAAAAGAAGATCTTCCCTACAAAGGTCCCAAGCTCTGTTCTCAAAGAGGCCAGCAGAAGAAAATGATGAAATTGCCATTTAATAAGACTCTGTGGCCCAGATCCTGGCTCCCAGGATGTGGAGTCTTGCAGGTTAATGCTTCAAATTGAGAAAATTCACAATTGCCCTGAATCGGAGGAGGGAGGAGAAAGACTGGTATCTCCTGCTTCCTCCGACTGTTTTGAAAGTTCAGGTTCAAAAACCCAACAGAACTGGAAAACAGCATATGCTTTCGAACCAAGGGATGAGAAACACCAAAAAATGGAAATACTTGATTTTATTGTAGAAAAGTTCATTTTTGGAAGATTTTGACCAAATAACACACTGTAAAATGTATTTGTAATATAGTTGGGATGGTAGAATTCTGGGAGATGTCTTCTTTAAAATTTCTCTTAGTCTTAGCAGCTCAGGAAGCTTAGGTAGGAGGATCGCAAGTTCAAAGCAAGTCTCAGCAACCTAGCGAGGCCCTAAGCAACTTAATGGGACCCTGTCTCAAAATAAAAAATGAAGCAGGTTGGGGATGTGACTCAGTGGTTAAGTGCCCCTGGGTTCAATCCCCAGTACCAAAAAATAAGAAATAAACAAAGAAAATCCTAGTCTTATAATTTCATCTGTGCAAGAAATAAATAAAATTTCTTCTTGAAAATACTGCTGATTCATGGTAGCACAATAGGATTCATAAGAATTGCTTCTGTCGGTAAGCTGTGTCCAGAGATAACGCACTCAACTTCTTTCCCAGGGAAAAGAAAAAGAAAAAAGAAATAAAAAGACTTGCTACTCAGAGCCCCACTGGGTAAATCCTAGCCTGCCCTCTGCATTGGCCAGATTCTGGGCACGAGCCCCAGAATGTGTCCAGGACCAGGCTACACAGGGAACTGGAACCTGCCCCTATGGGGGAGTCATTTCTCATCTCCTTGTCAAGACACCCCCCCACACACACAAAACTGAAAGTAATAAAGGGGGTGTGGGAAGTGGCAGCTATGGATTAGTGGAAAGAGCCAGAAGCTGGAGATGCAGGGAGGGATGGGGCTTCCACTTATTAGCTTCATGACCATTAACAAGTTACTTAAGCCTGATTGAGCCCCTGTGTTTTTATCTTTGAAATGGCTATAAATTATATTGACTTCCAAGGTTGTTATAAGATCGAAATGAAATAACGGTTTGAAATCCCCAAGCAGCGTCCAGAGCGCAGTAAATGCTCCGTAGCAGAGGAGGCCTTCTGGATGAGTGTCCTCTCCGCTGATTCTGGCCTTCCCATGGTGCCCTGCCATCCCCTCCCCTCCAGCAGCCACCTGCCCCCCATGCCGCCTTCTCTTTCCCCACCTTTTCTTTCTCTCCTCCTACTTTCAGAAACTGGTCCAGGAAGGGATTTTGTAGAGGCCGCCAGGGGACATGACCTGCTACCTCAGAATACGGCACTTTGACGCTCACTCTTGACCTTTCCTAGGTGAGGTCTCCATGAAAGAATTCCCTCTTTTGAAAGGCCGTAGGACCCTCTTGTGGAAAGGTGTCCTGCCCCAAATCCAAGAAGGAATAGCCACCTCTTTCATCAGATTTAACATAAAAATTCTGTTTTCTCTGGATCTTTGGGTTTTCAATCCTGAAGGCTCCCTGTCTCTTAAAACTTTGTTAGATCCATTTGTCTCACTCCTATTGAGCTGACTTTCGTTATAGGATGTTAACCATGACCCTCACCATGAGTGAGGAAAAGATATTCTTTTTCCTTCCCTTCCCTTTACACTCAAGAATGAACATCTAATAAGTTTCTCCTTTTCTAGCAGTATTTGCATTTTAATTGGGGATTAAAATGGAATTATTCTGGCAGGCAATTTTAGGTCTCAGCAAGCTAATAAGGGAAGCATGTGAGTTTAGCCTGTTTTGTTTGTTTGTTTGCAGATAATGAAGCCTTCAGCCGGGCCCTTAAAATAATGCAAATAAATATCTCTTTAAGTGGATGGCTGAGCCTCCAAATTTAACTACCAATTTACAGTAAACACAGAGGACAGAGGAACATGATGAATGTCACTAAGGGAATGCAGCCAGCAAAACCCAGATTGTGAGATTCTCCCCAGCACAAGTAATACACATCTAAATGAGCTGCAAGAAAGAGAGAGATGCCGGGGGATCTGTAGATTAAAAGATACAAAACACATATCTAACTCATCATCCTCGGATCCTAACTGAAATTAACAAATTGTAGAATTGTGGCGTGTATGAGACAATTAGTGACAAAGTAAAACATTAGTTCCATTGACATCTGACAGTAATGAGGACAAGGGTTAATTGACTTGAGTGTGACAATGTTATGGGTGTTTAAGTAAGAGCCTTTGTTTTAGGTGCATGGTGTATGTCCTAGACTACTTGCTAACAGAATGGTTAGTGATGGATAATTTTGTGGGTTAACCTGGCTAGGCTCTGGTGCCCAGTTGTTTGGTTAGATCATCTTGAAATGACTGTGAAGGAACTTTTTAGATGTGATTAATATTTAAATCAGTGAACTTTGAGTAAAGCAGATCACTTCCTTCCTTAGCAAGCAGATCACTTGCTTCCTTATCCAATCAATCAAAACCGTAAGAACAAAGACTTGTTTCTAGAAGAAGCAATTCTGTCTGAAGACTGCAACATAGAAAACTGACTGAATTCCAGCCTACAGAATTTGGATTTAATACTTCAACATCTGCCAATTCTTACCTGAATTTTCAGTCCCTACAACTACACAAACCAATTCCTCTAAGGAACTAATCAATCTATCAATCGATAGACCCTATTGGTTCTGTTTTTTTCTGGAGAAACTTGACTCACTATAATCCTTTCATATAATCCTTTTTTGGGGGGGGTTACTGGGGTACTCAAACACTGAGCCACATCTCTAGCCCTATTTTGTGTTTTATTTAGAGGCAGGATCTCACTAAGCTGCTTAGCATCTCACTGTTGCTGAGGCTGGCTTTGAACTCGTGATCCTCCTACCTCAACCTCCCAAGCCGCTGGGATTACAGGCATGCACCCCCATACCTGGCAAACACATAATCTTGAATGTGAGATTTGCTTCAAAGTGAAAGAAGTAAGAGGAAGTATATTAGTGGATAGATGGGGGCAAGAATGACCATGGGTTAATGGTTTTGGGGGCTTGGACAATGGTTTCAAGAATAGGAGCAAGAGCTGAGTGTGGTGGTACCCACCTGGAATCCCAGTGACTGGGAGACTGAGACAGGAGGATCCCAAGTTCAAAGCCAGCCTCAGCAAAAGCAAGGCACTAAGCAACTCAGTGAGACCCTGTCTCTAAATAAAAATACAAAATAGGGCTGGGGATGTGGCTCAGTGGTCAAGTGCCCCTGAGTTCATTCCTCAGTACCCACCCCCCAACCCCCGCAAAAAAGAATAGGAGCAATCGTACCTGGTTTGATATATGTTCAAATTCTCCATAATTAAAAAAAGGAAGTTCTTTTGACCAAAGTTTTGATTCCCCAGAGTCAGCAAGGCATCAAGGGTTAAGTAAGCAGAGTTAAAACCCAGCTCTATCCAGTATTTCCAAGCTTCTCCACCCCTGTTCCCCTGTGTTGGCCCTTGGGCTGTAGGGCTGACTCTTTGGCTAGACTCAGTGTCAGCACAGTGCTGCCAACACTGATGGGGTCAATTTCCCAGCAGCATCTTACAGGGCCTCCTGGGATGACTTACAGAAACAATAGCAGCTAGACTTTGGCAAAGAGCAGGAAGGACTTTCCATTTCAGAGCAGGATCATGAGCCCGGGAAAGGAAAGAGCTCACTGCAGATAACTCAGTTCTGAAAGTGTCCCAACTGGTTCTAGAATCTTGTTTTCTGACCTCCCACCCACCTCTTTCCCCCAAATATTATTGTTTTCCTGGAAAGTTTACACAATCACAGTTCACAGAGGAGAGAAGTCTTAAGATCCCTATGTTAGTCAGTTTTCCATTGCTGTAACAAAACACCTGAGATAATCAAAAAGAATTGGCTTCTAGTTCAGAGGTTTAAATTCATGGTCAATTGGCCCAGTTGTTTGGGGCCCATGATAAGGCAGAATGTCATGGTAGGGCATGCACTCTACCATGGTCAGAAATGAAAGAGAGAGAGAGCATAATGAAAGGGATGGGGTCCCAATAGCCCTTTCAAGTACAAGCCCCCAATGACCTAACTTCCTCCCCCTAGGACCCAGCTCTCAAAGGTTCCACCATTTCCCAATAATGCCCTGGGCTGGGAACCAAGTCATTTAACACATGGCCCTTCGTGTTCCAGATCCAAACTACAGCACTCCCCTCTCCAGAGAGTTTCCCTGCCTTCCCCAACCCATCACCAACACACAAGGAGCCCCCCGCTGTCCTTCCAACCTCCTTTCATTTTAGTAAATGAACTATCCAAGCATAGTAAAGATGATAGTTAATAATAGAATATTAACTAATAATAACATAAGCAACTTTCTATGAATTTGTCACCCAGCTTTAAAAAAATGAAACATTACGGTCAACTGAAAACATTTAGTGGTCTTCAGAGTCACTCCCTTACCTCGGTCCCCAGAGGTAAATGCTCTCTTGAACTTCACGTATGACATTGTCAATGCATTTTTTTCTTTCCTTCAAAAAGAGAAAAAAAATGGGTATGTTGGAGGTTTTTTTCTTTAATTACCATGGAATTAAAAAATGCTTAAACTACCTACAGGCTACCGAAAAACAATATGCTCATCATTTTCATCATGTTTTAAATTGCTGTGAATGCTTTCACATTGCTAGTATCTGACGCAACTTGCTCTGTGGACTCAGGGATAGGTTTTTAAGATTTATCCACACCAACACTTGTAAGTCTCATTCATTCATGTCCACACTGCTCAGTTGTATTCCATTATACGAACCACAATGTATTGATCCATTCTTGATCTATTCGTGCTGTGATCAACGTTTAGGTGATTCTCAGTTTTTATTTTGTACAAACAAGGATGGGATGGACGTTCTTGCAGTTTCCTTGTGCACAATAAAAGGCTTTCTCCTAGAAAGCCAATTCTCTTTTTCTCCTCCATTTTCCGCCCTGCTCAGTTCAGGCGTGAAACGCTTACAGCACTGCTTTATGTCCTTGCATGGGTTAAGTATCTGCTCTCCGCTGGCCTGGGCAAAGCGGAGGAAAGTGCAGAGCAGTGACTTAATGAATTCAGGAGGGCACCACTTCATAGCCGAAAGTTTCCTCCCAGGGTCTTACTTTAAGAACAAGTTCTGGGGAGCTCAGTTATCTGAATAATTGCCCTGTCTAGACTCAACTGCCACCTCACTGAAGTTCTTGGCAGTATCCAAAAGGGGTCAGCGCTAACAGAGCACAGTTAAATATAGACATCGAGGAATAAAAGGCCTAATTAAGAACCAGGAAGTTGCTCTTGGGAAATTAACAAAGTTTGCCAAGGCATCCTGAGGTGTGCCAAAGCCCAATTTGGCAGGGAAATACTGATGAGAGCCCCAAGATGGGAGGTAGGAAAAATAAACGTACCCCCCAAATCACTAGGGCTTGCTGGCTGGCTGCTTCTCGTGGCCCCCAAGTCACACTTTCTCTGATATCCAGGATGGAAAGCACCACAAGGCAATTGAAGTAGATTCCTTCGGATGTCAAAGTTGCTCTCATTTCTCTCAATTACGAACTTAGCAGAATGAAGAATTTTGGACCCTGAAAACCCTTTCTAAGGCAAAATGCATTTATGATCCTTCAGAGCTGGAGAGGGTTTTTAATGAAGTGTTGCTATATTTCTTGGTTGAATTCAACAAACTCTACATGCTAATCTGGGCTTGTGGCCATGTTTCAAGCAGATTTTGGGGGGTTAAAAATAATCTTGAGTTAAGAAAGCTTATTCTTCATACAAATATAAACATAATTCTTGACACAAAATACAAAGTCGCCATATTTGGGGGCCAGATGGGGGCTGTGTGGTGTAGCCCAGACCTGTCCTGACCTTTCCCCAAGGACGATATCATTCTGACCCTGCCTGCAAGATGGGGTTGTCTGCCTGCTAGGGTGCCTGGGTGGATCAATGGAGATAATGTTCTGGAAACACTTTGAAAAATACAAAGTGCAATTCAAATGGATTATTGACAGCCCTTTGTTAAGTGTTCATTTGATTGCTGAATGTCCTTGAACGCAATGAAGCATCATTTCTTATAAACCATTTTATAACTCAGACCTTTTTACTAATTCTAAATGACCTTCCCTCCAATCAGTTCGGCTCTTGTGGTTTTCTCTAAAGCCCAGGGAGCTGCCGCATGGAATCTTATAAAATAGAGGAAAGGACTTTAGAGGTTACCGGCGTCCCACTCCCTGTTCCCACCCCAGCAGGGATCCCTTCTGCATCCCCACAGGAAATCCTCAGACCCATTGGCTACAAATCTCTGGTCAGAGCAACTTTCTAGGGTCTTGAATTTCTAGGAGTTCAAAGTCACTGTCATCCACCTGCCGTGCAGTGCAGAGGTCTGCAAACTATGGCCCATAAGCCAAATCCACCCATCCAGCAGCCTGTTTTACTACAGTCTGCAAGCTGAGAATGTTTCTTTACATTTTAAAAGTTTTACTTTTTTTTAAATGCTGAAACCCTTTACATTTTAAGAATATTTCATGACATGAAAATTACATGAGATTTGAATTTTCAGTATCCACGATGAAGTTTTATGGAAACATGCTCCCACCCATGCGTGTCCCCGTTGTCTAGGCAGCTTCGACATCACAGTGGCAGAGCCCATCCAGCCTGCAAGGCCTAAAACATTTACCATCTGTCCCTTAGCAGCATAATATTGCCAACCCCCCTTTTGAGTGTGAACAATGCTTTGTGTCATTAACTCACCCTAACAAACCTTTGTCAGGACCTACTGTGGTCCAGGTGCTATGCTGGGCACTAGGAATATTTTAAAAAATAGTATCAGTCATGCTAAATGGTCCCTAACTCCAAGGACCTACCATCCAGTAGAAAAGAGGATGCATACCATGGTCAAGATCACAGACCCTGGACTGAGATGACCTGGGCCCAGTGTCATCCCTCCCTGCAGTTTCACGTTCTTTGTTGTTACGATTTGGATGTGAGGTGTCCCCAGAAGCTCGAATGTGAGACAACCCAAGAAGGTTCAGAGGAGAAATGATTGGGTCATGGGAGTCTTAACCCAATCAGTGGATTAATCCCTGGATGGGGTTAACTGTATGGTAACGGGAGGCAGGTGGGGTGTGGCTGGAGGAGGTGGGCATTGGGGGCATGCCTTCGGGGTATATATTTTGTATTTGACAAGTGGAGTCTCTCTCTGCTTCCTGATCACCATGTGAGCTGCTTCCCTCTGCCACACGCTTCCACCATGATGTCCTGCCTCGCCTCGAGCCCCAAGGAATGGAGCCAGCTGTCTATGAACTGAGACCTCTGAAACTGTGAGCCCCCAAATAAACTTTCCCTCCTCTACAATTGTTCTGGTCTGATCTTTAATCACAGCTGTGAGAAGGCTGACTAAAACAACTGTGTAAGTCACAGGACCTGCCTTTGCCTCCATTTCCTGTGTGTGAAACGGGGGCAGTCCCAGCACTGACCCTGCCGTGCTGTCCTGGGAATGAACAGAGGCCATCCATGTACAGGGCCTGAACAGCGCCTGGCTGGCGTGAATGCTCAATGAGCATTATTATAATCAATAACACCACAACACATATCGTTATAATAACAAGCGGAAAGGCAAGCAAATATGATCAAGTGCTGTTGAGGCTGGGATGGAAGTTGGTAGGGGAAGAATGGGACACAAAGGAGGCAGCTGCTCCCCTCTCTGGCAGGCAGGCAGGAAGTTAAGGGGGCTGCGTGAGGGCTGGAGGAGGAGCAGGTGCCTTCCCAGCAGACGAGTGGGATGCTGGTATTTTAAGGAGATTGCATTTTAAGGACACTGCATGAACAAAGGTGTCCCAAACCGACCTCGACGGCTCCCCCACTGTTGTTCCTTTTTCTCTGCTCCCCATCCCCATAAATGGGACTCCTCTCTCCTCCACCCCATCACCATCAGCTGGTCAGAGTAGAAACACAGGGTCATCCCTGTCCCCTCCTGCAGCCCCTCCCCACATCGTGCTTGTTCTTCCTCCCACACAGGCTCAGACCCATCTTCTCCATCTCTGAGTTCCCCTCTAGCTCCTTCTGTCTCTGTACCCTCTAATGGGGTCTCCCTGTCCTTGACATCCAATCCTATTTCCTGACCCACAGGGTTAGTTCCCTCCCTCCCTGCCATCTCCTAACCAGCCTAGCTTTCTCTCAAATCCTCAAATGCTTCCTTTTCCCTCCATCTAGAAGTTTCCTTCTTGCTCTTCACTCACATTCTCCCAGAAATACTCACCTGTGAGGTGGCCCTCTTAATGCCACCTCTTCAGAGACACTTCCCTGACTCTTGCATAAGGCTACCGCCCTGTCAGGACACACCGCACATTCAGATCTGATTAATTATGTGTGCCCCTCCAGCGCATAATCCATGCATCCCATGAAAGTAGGAATTTTTTTAGTTTTTTTGCACTGATGTGCTGATACAAACCCCGTTCCAAAGGCAGTGGTTGACACATAGTTAGGTATTCAAAACTGATGTGTTGTATATTTATCTTTGCCTCAGCAGACAGTAAACCTTGTTAGACATAGGTTGTGTTAATATTATATCCCAAAAGCCTAGCCCAGTGCTTGACTTATACTATTGTATTCAGCCAATACAGTTCAATATTGGTTGAATGAATGAATAACTGAATGAATAACTTCAAAAATACATCTCCTGTAGGGTGCAGTGGCACACGCCTATAATCCTATGCCACTAGGGAGGCTGAGGCAGGAGGATCAAGAATTCAAAGCCAACCTCAGCAACTATTCTGAGCTATTCAGTGAGACCCTGCTTCTAACAAAATATTTAAAAGGGCTGGGGATGTGTCTCAGTGGTTAAGTACCCCTGTGTTCAATCCCCAGTACTCTCCCACCCAAAAAACCAAATATGTTCTCAGAATGGCTCTCTTATACTGATTTGTCAACTGAATAGCAGAGAGAACTCCTTCTTCACCTCCCTAAAGATGTCCCTGTGCTCGTGCTTCTGACTGTGTGGCCTAAGAGGGCAAAACTTTTTAGCAGCCAATCCCACAAATACGACCTTGGCCTCTCAGGAATGGAAAGAACTTCATAGATGATTTAATCAAGTCTCAATGAATGTGTGACTCCTTCCCATATCACTCATTGTGCCAGCAACCAGTCAAGCTGGAAAACTGAACAAAGCAATGACTCACTGCCTTCTGAGGAAGCCAGTCCTGTCTTTGGTCACATCTGCTTGATGGAAGTTCTCCACCATCCTGGAGCAATGGCTGCACCTCACAGCTCCCCAGCCCAGCTCCATTCTCCACAGCAGTGATTTTTAAACTGTGAATTGCAAAGCATGAAAAAGTCAAATTAATGGGTCTGGACAAACATTTTTAATTAAGAAAAGAATAGGATAGGGTAAAAGGAGTAAGATCAGATGGTTCAAATAGAATAGAAAACATCAAAGTCAATTGAACACAGGAGGGGGAAATGCTTATTTCAGACACAGATATGTGCTTACATGTATTCTGGGTTGAGATGTAAAATGTAATTCTTATCAGTAGGCAGCAGACTAGCAAGTTGGAAAGCCACTGTGCTGGAGACGTGGTAGACCTGTGTCCCTAATGATGCCCTTTCCATGGGGAAGCCATGGAGGAAGAGCTGGCCTCCAGAGTCTCCTCTTCTCAGCTGAACACCCCCCAACACGCACACGCTGCTTCCCCCCTTGCTTCCCTGATGACTTGTTTGTTGGCTGCTTTCCCTTGGAATTTTGTCTTATATCCAGTGAAAGGGAGGCTTCCAGAAATAACCGTCTCGGAAGCCACACTTCTCTTCCCACAGGTGATATATGTTTGTGGTCCTAATATTTTAATAAAGGCAGACTCAAAATAGGGGAGGGAAATTCTTCTTCTCTCAATGTTACCCTCATGGCTCCAAACAGTGGACATGGTCATTATTTGGTTTCCTTGTTTCAGATCCCACTCCAGCTATGATATTCTCTCAAGGTGGACTCTGATCTAATTAGTGGTCTTGCTTTGCTTCGTTGTGCTTTTCGGCCACCATATGATATTATTGTCTCAGGCTGAGCTTCCTGTCAGCTAAGTCTTGCTTACACAAACTCTCCAAAGAGAGATGTGTATTCCTTTCTGAACTCACAGGCTTGGGGGGCAGGAGGACGGCCCTCCTCCATGATCTTCAATTTGCTGACTTCAATTGCTTCTTGTTTCAGTCTGCCCTGACGATTTCCTGTGGGACCCTAACATCCCAGCCCAGGTGGTCACCATCCCTCTCCCGCACTGTGGCTTTCAGGGTTAAGTGAAACAACAAACGCTTTGGAATTATGTGTTCAAGGGCCCAAATCCCAGTCTCTGGCTTCATCCCAGGGTGACCTGGAGAAAGTGCTTAACCTCTCTATGAAATAATATCTATTCCATAACATTTTATAAAAATTATAGTATATATAAACAAATGTATGTCTTGACACCAGGTAGGCACATAGAACGTGGTAGTCATGAACGGCAACGACAATGACAACGATGTTTAATCTGGACAAGCGGAAGGCTTCTTCATTATTGGAAACTCTCCAGTTATCACTTCCCTTTAAGTATAGTCATTCACAGTTTCCAAGTTTCTTCATCATTTATGAATTCAGACCCAGCCTTATTCTTCTTCCCCTCAACGACATGGTGACTTATTGAATGTGTTGTGAAAATCCAAATACACAGTTCAGTTCCTTTCTCAGGACTTTGGAGCCAAGAATACCAAAGGCAAAGACATAGAAGACATGAGATCGCCGGATGTGACTTCTTCCTTGCCAACCTGGGCCATGCGCTGGTGACCCTGATGCTTAGAGTGCCCATCAGTTAGCCTTCCACCAAGAACTCATCCAAGATAGACAACAGGCTTGCCTGTCCATGAGCCTGGGAGCAGCGAGATGTCCATCAAATCAACTCCTTTTCCATTTCAAGAAATAAGCTCTGTTCCCTGCATGTATTTCCAGCACATCTTCCTTTCTCTGAGTGTGCAAATTCAGTGATGACTGCAGAAGCTCAAGTGCAAGGTGCCTTGGTACTTTGCAACATAATTCCCTGATTCCAGAGATCTAAGCTCAGCCATGAGCTCATAGTAATGAGCAGCCCCATATTAAAAGCTCTCTGGTTCCCTTGTCACCCACTGGTGCCTGATCTCCTTGTCAGAGAAAACAGACAACTGCCGTCTCATCTGGCTACATTCACCACAACCCCCAGCTCCAAGTCTCCCTCTCCCTCCCCTGACCTTCTTGCCTGGGACACCATTGAGGCCTTTGTGCTGTGCTTTAAAGTTTTTATTTTAGATTTTTGTCTTCCCAACAGCCCTCTGTAATCCCTCTTGGGCTCAGGCTTTTTCTCAATTGTCAGCAGGTCTTCCCAAAACCTGAGCTCATTCAGTCTATCACGGTGATCTTGTCTTCTTTAAATACTTTCCAACTTCCTTCCTCCTCTGAACCTGTGTTGCAGACTGAGTTATTCTGGAGAGTTTTCACTGCTGGGAGAGTTTCTCCCTGGTATCATGACAGATCACAGAAGTACACAGAGGCCAGAATTCTCAACTGAATCTTTGCCTTCCTAATATGTAAGTACCCATCCAACCAGATTCGCTTCTCACCTGTGGGGAACCTAGGATGACCCCGCCATTTTCATCTTTTGAACAGAACCTCGGTTCTTACCTGGCGATTTGCCATTTCTTCCTATCCTTTGGGGAGACCCGTGTACGATCACCAGAGAGTTGACAGTCACAAAGAAAGCGGCAAATTAAAACTCTGGGATCTTTCATTTTTGCTTTTCTAAAAGAACCTTTTGTGAATAATCATCATCATTGTTATATCCTATTGAGTGCTGATTTTTTTGCCAGGCAATTTTCTAAGCACTTGAGATGTATCATTTTGTCTAATCCTCTCAACAACCCTTTTGGGTGCGATCTATAATTAATTATTTCCAGTTTACAGATTGGATGCAGAAGCTTGGAGAGGTGAAGAAAAGCTTCCATAATCATGGAGGAAGCAAATTGCAAAACCACCATGGGGACGCAGGCCTGGCAGAACCCATAGTCTTTTGTCTTGGCCACCATGTCCTATCGAGGTGTGCCTCATCTTATCATCAGTGCATTGGTCTTTGTAAAACCTATGCAAAACCATGTATTTATCTCTATTATTTATTATTCCTGATAGTTGCACTTAGGAACTATAAATGTCTAGTCAAATTTTGATTGTCTTTAAATTCATTGACCACATTCACAGTGATGCCCCAAATGTCTCCTTTCTCTTTCTATCTCTTTTATGTTTCTTATTATCACCCTGCCCTGCCATGGCTTGTTGATGTGTCTCTGAGCCCCCGGATGTAAGGGCTATTCTTTATTCATTTTTGTATCTGTTGAATGGATGAAGGAAGGGACAAGTGAATTCCGTGTGTTCATTCACATTACCAACTCTTAAAATGTTGAGTAGATTGACTCTTTGGGAGAAAAAATAGCAGCTGTGATTTTTCAAGATGATGCTCTTTTTCCTGGTGGGGTTGACCTTTCCAGGTGGGCTGCCTGGTGGGATGTCATAAAACTCCCTCTTCTCACAAATCATCCCACATGCCTGCAATTCCACAATTAAAGATTTATTCCTGTGACCTATGTCTTACCAGCCATTTGTACCTTACTCTCTGCTCCTCCAAAGAAAAAAGATTTCATCAGTCCTAGAGGAGGGTACGTGAAGGCCCTGAAAACTGAGCAAGGGAACACAAAGGACCTCTCAGAGGTCATCTTGGACTGGTGGAGGAGACCATAACTTGCATAAGATGAAGCTTGTGGATAACAGAAAGAACCCCGGAGTGTTCTCTTAGGGGACTCTCGAAACACTTTCCGGTAAGTTGTAGACTCATCATTTTAAACCAAACCAACTTCTTTAAAATGGATTAATCAAAGCAATTCTTTGAGAAATAGCCTCAAAAGCCTCAGTAAAAACCTTAGGAATTAGACCAAATGAGGTCCATTTAATGTGATGTGTATGTCTGTAAAGACGTGAACTAAATTGAGTTGCACTTACCAGCAAAACCCTGAGCCGGCAGAACAGCCCAGCTGTACCCCAAAGTGGCCACTTCTGAGAGTCAGTCTGTGGCTTTATCTTGGCTCAGTGCCCAACCCTCTTCTCAGCACATTTCTCACTTCCCAGTTATCCACACCCAGGGCTGGTTGAGAATTAGAAGTTTGTTGTTATCTTAAGTGAGTGAGTTAGCCCTTATTTAAGCAGTTTTTAAGAAATAGTTCCAGCAGCATGCCAAGTAGCAGCCTCCCGGCTCTTCCTTTTGCTGCAGGCACCCTGGAAATCTTGGGTCTGCGATTTCAGCTCCCTCTGCCTCAGTTTCTGCATCCAAGTTTAGGGATCAGGGAGGAGAGGTAGAAATGATTGTCACCTTGGCAAAGTGCTTTATTCCACTCCATGGCGCCGTTAGCATCTTCCTTCCCTTCTCCCTCACTGGGATATTTTAGAATGAATGAGATAATGGTCTGCAGTGGTTGGAAGCCCCTCAGAGACAGTTAGATAGTACCCTGGAAGCTGGTCTCACTTCCTCCTCAACTAATTCTGGTTATCAATAATGCTTGCGGGCGTGTAGATCCAAGGAGTGACCTCATGCTGCGACACTGCAGCCATGAACCACACGCAATGCCTCACAGTCATTGATCACAGGCAGTGTCCATGTTATTTACTAGTTTCTAATCCTCAAAGCAAATGGGCAAAGCAAATGTAAAACAATTCCCTAAGTGTCCAAGAATTGCATATTTTAAAATAACAAATACTAAATAAATGACAGAAACCACTTGATTCTGACCTGGACCAAGAGCCCACAAAAGGTTTTTGCAATAAGTGTGCTAAAAAAAATAATAATCATCATCAAATTCACATTGAACAAAAAATATGTATACAGGATAGGATATTTACTGGTCAGGAATGCTCTTCTTCCTGTGATCTGGGCCTCCACGCCCGTAAAGGGAGCTTAGCTGGGACTACATAACATGAAAGGAAAAAACTCCTGGTTCTTTAACAACCTCATAGAGATCAGCTAAATTAACTGATCGATTTGGAGTGGGGACAAGTTAGAAAATCTATTCAAGGCTCTTTGATGAAATTGACAGGTAAGTTTGGTGCAAATGGGAGGTGGGGGAGTAGATCTCATGCCAGCCCTTCCTTGCTGGTCTCTGGTTGGTAGATTTTTGAGGACAGTCTCCTCTCCAGTTTCACAAGTTTGCACCATTTAACCGTTCCTCTGTGTTCCTCTGCAATACTTCATTTCAGAGTCCCACACATGATTTTGTCTTCTGTTCATTTGTACTAGGAATTTAGAGGCCAGCATGGAGCCGTGCAAGCTGTGGGAACTGGGGAAATAACGTTAGAACTATTTAGATTTCTGCTTTTCATTCCACAAATAGAAGGGGAAGACTTTAAATATTAGATGGAGGAAATAAAATATGAATAAAGAGGTATTCAGACCAGGTCTTTATGGAATAGTAATTGCAAACCTTTCCAAGTCTGTCTCCTAATTGTGTCTTGAATATTGAGATTGTCTCCCTTTAGTTTTGATGGCTACATTTACTTCTGTGGGACTAAGTTAGAGAATTGTGACAGCCCTGGGGTCCTGACAGCTGGGAAGTGTGTTGCAAATAATCTATTACAAATAATGAAGAACTGAAGTTTATCAATGATTTATTATACAGGATTTATATAGAATACTTCAAAATAATTGCTATATAAGGACACCTCTCACTCACCCAAATTTCAATTTGATTTTTACCTCCTTTTCCTCTCCTTGGGACCACAGATTCATGAAGTTGAATTGATTCTATTCTCCAGTGCATGGTACACTTATTGATCAAGAAAAAAAAAAAAGCCGCCTCTAATTCTATTGTTACAGTTCCTCCTACTTCCTGATCTCCATTGCCCTCCTCCAGACCATCCCCACTGTTATCTTCATTTAGACATATGAATATCCTTAAATAATATATGATATTACTTTGTGTGTGTGTGTGTGTGTGTTTAATTTAGGAAAGGCAATATGCTATAAATCTCATTCCCTTTCTTATTTTTTTAATCCATCTCTAGTTTTGGGAATGCATTCTTGCTGTTGTATTTAAATTTAATCATTGTTGCCAACTATTTGACATCTACTGAGATTGTTTTGTCAGTTACCCAGGTGATGCAAACCTCAGGTGACTACAGACTCTTGCTGCTGCAGGGCTCCTAGGAATATCCATAGAGATGCCCCTCGATGGGTTTGTGGAAGCCTGTCTCTGGGGTCCCCACCAGGAAGGGGGTTGCTGATGTGTGGAATATTACACATTCAGCTGCAGGACAGGAGATCTCAAATTTCCCCACATCCCTTTCGGCACTTGATATTAATAAGATTTTCAATTTTGGTCAATCTGATGATGTTAAAGTGGATCACATTGTCATTTAAATTTGCACTGCTCTGATTACCAGTGAAATGCGTACCTCTTCACATGCTTATTAGCAAGGGGTTTCCCTCCTATGCATTGCCTGTATTTTTCCTATGAGAGTTCCCTTTTTCTCTTCAATCTGCAGGAGTTCCTTGGGGCATTAATTTTTTATTGATTTTGCATCATGAAAACATCTTTTCCCAATGTCATCTGTCTGGTAGGTTAACTGCTCTGAACTGAAATCTCTAATTTTGAGGTTGAAATATCCATCAATTTTCCCTTTATAGTTCATGTTGTTTGGATCTTGGTTAAAAAGTTTGCTCTAAACTCAATGACTATATTCTCCTACATGCTCTTCTGTGAGATTTGTGTCTTTCCTCTCCACATACTTCAGTCCTTAAATCCATTTGAAATTTATTTTCATCTATGTGGAGAGGTGGAAATCAACTGTAAGTGTTTACAGATGAGTCAGTTTTCCCAACATTATCTACTTACTGATCTAGCTTCTTCTGGGTGGTTTGGAAAGTAGGCCTCTAGGTTTCCCATGAATATGTGATTCGATATCTGGGCTTATGTTCTATTTCATTGATCCATTTGCCTTTTGGGGTACCACTTCCCCACAGTTTTATTATGGCAATATGTCTTAGCTGATATGTTTCCTTAAGTGGGAGAGAGAGAGAGTTTTTTGGCTAGTGGATTAGGATCCCACAATCCCACTTACCTTTGCCCAAGCATGTGATGCCATACTGGGTCAGCCCTGGCAGGACACCCTGCATGACTATGTCCTCTGTAATGTTTGTCAAAATGGGGAGGGGGAATTAACATATCTGAGAGGTCACCTGTTTGTCCCACACAATTTCTTGGAATTGCATGTCTGTCAAAATAAGGAAGTTAATGTTTCTTACTTAAAAGTGAATACTTTGAGGACATACCAGAAAATTCTTCCATGAAAAGTAAAGAGCTTTAGGAATGATTTCTGTGGGTCTCCAGGACTTATGAATGGGGTAGGGCGGATGCAGTGATGGGGGTGTAACATGGTTGGTAATTTTCCTCAATCCAACAGCTGTTAACCTGTTGTACTAATCCATAGTGAAACCTAAACTAGAACTCAGACCCCCTGAGATTTCTTCTTCAACTTCATAAATATATATCCAGTGCCCCTCTGGGCTAGGCATCCTTGTACAAGGTAGAAAATGAATAAACGAACTTGGTCTCTGCCTATGTATTACCCAAACAGTGACTTTCCTGGACCTGGGTTTACACTCCACTCAGAAGCATGGTGCTCATGCTCAGAAGCATGGTGCTTGCCTAGCATGCACAAGGCCCTGGGTTTACACACACAAAAGTTTATTTAAAATGATGCTGGAAACCAGAGTGTACCAAGCTTCCTTATTACTATCTATTTATTTATTTATTTATTTGGAACAGGAATTAAACCCAGGGGTGCTTAACCACTGAGCCACATCCTAACTCTTTTTTGTATTTTATTTAGAGACAGGGTCTCGCTGAGTTGCATAGGACCTCACTAAGTTGCTGAGGCTGGTTTTGAATGTGTGATCCTCCTGCCTCAGCCTCCCAGGCTGCTGGGATTACAGGCATGCTCCACTGTGCCCAACTCCAAATTTCCATTTGCAAATGTGAAACAAACTGAACCCTGGTTTGCATTGTTTATTTACTTTTTGCTTTTCCTACAGCCATATTCCTGTCTCCCTGAAAAACAAGCTTATGAAAATGTTGCCACTCTTGTTATTCTACGAAATTAACATGTAAGAGACAAAATTTTGACCAAATATCCAAAATATTTTTTCATACTCTACCAAGTCTTAGCAATAAAATTCTTTACAACATTCAGAATAATAATAATAATAATAATCCAGGTGGGTTTTTTCATAGAAAAAAACACAATAAAATTAAAGATAGAAAAAGGAAGACCATCTCTGGTGTTTGGTTAAAGAAATTTCAACATGACCATATCTTAGAATTCTTTTCTGTCATTATAAACATTTAAAATTGTGGGGCAAATTAAGAGTAATATGGAAAGTCATCCAGAGTTTATTAAATTTAAAATCAGATTAGATAACAGCATAATGCATGATTTAAAAATTCAGAGCCTGTGGAGGAAATGGGTTGCTGGGGACATGTCCTTAGGGATTATATATCTGGTCCCTCAGTCTTTGAGCTCTCTCTGTTTCCCAGCTGCCATGACTTGAGCTGCTTTCCTCCACCATGCCCATCCACCATGATGTTCTGTCCCACCTTAGGTCCCGAGCAATGAAGTCGGCTGACCATGGACTGAGACTTCTGAAACCGTGAGCCCAAATATATTTTTCCTCCTCTAAAATAGCAATTCAGAACCTAGAGCCAGACTGTCTGCATTCAATACCCACCGCTTCCACTTAAATAGTTGAATCTTTGAGCAATATATATATTTTTTGTGACGGGGTCTCATTATGTTGCCCAGGCTGGCCTCATCTCAAGCAATCCTCCCACCTCAGTCTCCCAGGTAACTGGAACCACAGACAGGCACCACTGTGCATGACATGAACAATATTTTAAACTTCTTCCTGCTTCAATTTGCTCATCTGCAAAATGGGAATCGAAATCAAACTTACCCCATTGGGTTCTTGAGATGATTCAATAGATTATTTATACAATCTGAACCTGAATCTTGCCTGTTACAAGCAAGAAGTCGATAAGTGTTAGTTATGATTAATATTATTATTATAGCAATGTTGTCTCATATCTTTCTATCTATGTAGAAAAATGTCTGTAAAGATAAACCATAAAATTTTAACAATATTTATCTCTGGAAGGTAAGAATATGGATTTTTCTTCTTCTTTGTGCTTATTTGCATTTTTCTAATTTTTCCCACCATGAAAATATATTGACTTTCTAATAAGAAGCAACAAGTTATTTTTAATTGTTGAAAAAGATCCATGAGATGGGGCGGGGGCAGAGCACAGCACATCCACCCAGTGAGAACTCTCTGCAAATAAAGAGTACAGTCATGAGGCCAAGTGCTGAGTTACATCCCCAAATAAGCAAGATGAGGGGGCTGAGGAGGGGAGTAGAGGAAAGTGGGGGCGAGTGACATGCTTTTCATTTCATGCTCAAGATGAAGGTTCAATACTGCAGCAAAATGAACAAAGAAATGAAGTGCTGAGAGAGGTCACGGGGACAAACATTGACTGGCTCTGGAGATTTGAAAGGCATTGGATAATTTCATGACCATTAATAACATCTGCAGTCCTGCTGAGCAGGCTAATGGCAGGGGTAATTAGAGCCCTGGCTCGAAGACAGATGACTACTTGTCAGAGCAGGGGAGCAGGCCCAGCCCTAGGGCCACTGGCCAGGGTGGGCAGCTCCAGGCCTTGCCAGGAAGGATCCTACCTGATCACGGGGAAGGGTCAACCTGGACTGGACTGCGTGGGCAGATTCTTAGCTCACAAAGGAGACAGTGGTACAGGTGCAGCTCAGGGCTTGGTTCTGAGTGAAAGAAAGGGAAGCTCTCGTATCCCGCAGTATGATATTTTCACATCCCATGTCCATGATTGAGGCTTATGGAAAGACATTCGGTTCAAAGAAGTTGTGAAATCAATAAGTTGTGTTGCTGACCAACAATAATGATGCCCTGGTCCAGTGGTTTTTCGGTCCCTCAGATTAAGTAGCCATTAGAAGATTTAATTGTTTTTCACAGACAAAGAACACAATGGGTTTAACACGAACCTGATGGTCTTTCCTTGTCTCTGAACCAAATGAAGTTGTTTAGCTCTGTAATCATGAGGACTAACACGTCTTTTCTAAAAGTTGTGTTAAGAAATGCAAATATTTATTTTTAAAGTGAGGATTCCCATCTAGATCAATCTCAGAACAAAATCTTCTGTCCATGACTGGTTCCCTGCAGAGGAGATCAAAGGAAACCTCTTGTAATGCCACTTAGGAATTTGTCCCAGTGATTCCCCCACTAGGGAAAACTGCATGCATGACTATTTCAATAGACTTCTATCCAAGTTTTCTTTCTTGGAGATATTAGACATCCCGATGAAATACTAAACAATTCTAAAAGAAGTCTAAACAACTTTCCTTTAAACAGTTCAGATTGAACCAAAGTATTGATCTTGAATTCCCCTAGAACTCCTACAATGTGATAGAAAAGAAAATGAAAATGTTCAAGATCACAAAAGAAAAGAAGAAGAAACAGAAAAGGGGGATGAGAGCCCACTTGTGATGCCAGTTAAACATTACAAGGTGGGTGGAATTGGGGACTTCCTTTTCTAGCAGTATGACAGCCGAGTCATTCTGACAAACTACTGCTCAAATATACTGAGATTCTAGGTAAATTACATTCAGCAAACATAAAGAGATAAGGAAATAGAAACTAAGGGAGACAGGTTAAGAAAACTAGAAGACAAAGTGAGAAGGTGTGATAGAGTCTTATAAAGAGACAATAGAGAAAGTAAAGGAAATGCCAATTATGGAACTAACAAAAATATTAATTTACTGATCCAGGAAAAAAAAATCCATCTTAGATGAAATTTACTGATATTAGAAATGTGCCACTTTTTGTAATTGGATGGTGTATTCATTAGTGCTCATTTTAATATTAGGCTTTTAGCATACATGTACAAAACATATTTTAGAGATCTGAAAATTATAGATTTTAACAAATTAAAATATTTGTGAGTGAATGAATTTAGGCATCAGCTTTCTGAACTTTGCTAAGCTCCTGTAAAAAGGTTCTAAAGCAGCATGTCTATTAGAATACAGGACCTTGAAGTTTTGGAAGCATCACAAACACCAGCAGGCAGGAGTGGGGTGGGGCTGAACACTAGAAGTTTGGTTAAAAGTCTATATGAGGAGTAATTGGATCAGGATTGGAGAATCCCGACTAATGTAAAAGTGATCAATTTTATTGAAAGATTAGAGTACAGAGTTGTGGGATTCTGGATAATGTGGTTTCTTTTCTCTTTGTTGTTTCTAGTTTTTCTCTATTGTGTTTCATTGTTTAAATGGAAGATCCGAATGTGTAAAAGTAAACTATAGGTGATGTTAAAAAAAGAAGAAGAAAGAACTGGGCTCCAGGGTGTTCTAAATTGGTCTTGAGATATATTTTTAAATTTAAAAATTTATAAGTAATATATGCATATAGATGTTTAAAATCAAAGAGTAATAGACACATGCTGAAAATAGCCACATTTTGCCTACCCATACACAACCTCAGTTTCCATTATCTTAATTCAAACACTTTCAAGTCTTTCAGCTGTTTTTCCCCCCCATTTTTGGTATTCATCCCCAAATTGTCTCGATTTCTATTGCTTGATTTTTCCATCACCCTGAACATTCCCTTTATCTCTCTCTAATGTTTGATTCTACTTTTTCTTAGTCCCTATGTAGGCTTATGCCACTGACTCATTTCCTGGTCTTCCCAGAACACAACTTCTTCTGAGTAAGAGTGCATGGAAAATAAAGTTACATGTTTGACTAGGCCTTTATTCTGTTCACCTTCATTGCTAATTTGGCTGGGTATAAAACTCCAGGTGGGAAATAATTTTTCTTTCAGTTTTTCAGAAGCATTACTCTACTGTCTGTGGGTTTTATTGTGGCTATTGGAAGTTTGGTAACATCCTTGCCCTTTTGACATTTTATACGTGACCTCTTCTTCCTGCTCCCTACACCAAATCATTTAGAATTTTATTGTATCCCTGTTATATGGAAATTTCATGCAATGTTACTTGTGGATCTTTTTAAGATTCATTTTACTTGGTACTCAATGGGTCTTTTCAAACTGAAAATGTGTGTCTTTAAATTTGGGGAATTTGTGCTATCTCTAATAATTTCTTCCTCCTTGATTTTCTGTTTTCTCTTCTTGAAACAAAGTTGAAAATGCAAGCATTTTCTGAGAAATAAAGAGATGGGTAACAAGGTACTAGAAGTAGTCTCATCCTCATAGAAAGGACAATAGGTAGGAACAAATTTTGGATATGCTGATTCATCTCTACCTCACTTTCTCTGTCACTTCCCTCATTTCCATTCCTGAGAATACTTCTAGAGCAGGGATTTGAATCATGGTAGTAGGTAGAATATGAAAATGTTTAGAAGTAAATAATGGCAATTTTAAGGAAAGTACTATCAAAGATGCTAAGAGCATATTTTTGTATTTGCACATGGAAGAATTAAAATTTCAAATTCATAATTAAATAAAGGTATATCTTGAGATTATGGCTATTCAATTGTTCTTAAATTGATAACTGAAGCCCATTTCTATAGAATATTTATATTACTCCTATTCCATATTCAGAATTTACATCAATGATCATGTTCTGTCCAACTGCCTTAGCAGGAATTCAGATGGAATTCATAACTTTCTCCTTCTTCTTCCATGTTCCCCATATTCATTTAAATAAGCCATAAAACTTTAGGATTTATTCATCACACTCCTACTCCCTCAACATGTCTAAAACATCAGCGAATCCTACCCATGTTAGTGTGCAAATATCTCTCAAGTTAGCAAATTTATCTTAGTTCAGAATGGTTATGTTTATGGTGCTCAAAGATAAATTTAAAAACTAAAATGCATTAACATGAGTAAGAAATAATTAAGAAAACAGGCAATGCTATAACAAGAATAGGTGGATAGGGAAAAGGACCATCAGGAGCATTGGAAACAAAAAAGAATCATTCAAATATTTTTAAAATCAATAGATATAATAAAATCTGATGAAATGGAACAATGACTGAAGAATTCATCCAGAATACAACAATGAAAAACAAAGAAATACTGAGTGTAAAGAAGAGTTAAGGGCCATGTTGAGATAGCTTTTCTCTGAAGATGTCCACCATTAGTTTCTTCTCTCCCTATATACACAGGACACTCCTCTGCCAAGAGGTGGTGTCTTCCCCTTTCACGGAATCTGTTCTGCTTTTACTCTCTTGTTTGGCCAATGGACTGTGGTAGAGGTGATATCTGGGACTTCCAGGGTCAGGTCCTAAAAGTTCTTGGCAACTTCTGCCTAGGTCCCTTGAAATACTCAGTTATGGGTCAGTAATATTGTGAGAAGCCTAAGTCACATGGAAAGATCATTAAAACACATAGAGAACTAAGTCACTTGGAGAGCCATATGTTGGTGTGTCCATTGAATGCCCCAGCTGACCTCCTACCCATGTCAAGCATCAACTGTTAGATATTTTGGACAAGTCTGAGTCACCTTGGAAGTCCAACCCATCAGGCCTTCCTATGACTGCAGCTGTCACTGGCTTCTGACTTAAACTGCATGAGAAACTTCAAGCAATAACATCTTTGCTGTGTCCAATCAACCCAGAGAACCATGAGAAATAATAACAAACTATTAAGTCACTGCATTTTGGTTTGGTTTGTGGCACAGAACTAGATAATCAGAACTTACAGAGCGCAGACAAAGAAGTTCTAATTTATGATGAATAACAATACCAGAGAAGAAAAGAGAATGACAGAAAAAAAATAGTATTCAAGAAAATCATATTTAAGAATTTTCCAGAATTGAGAAAAGACATGAGTTCTCAACATGAAAATATGTACCTCATATCAAGCAGAAAAATTAAAAATAAATCCACATCTAGTCTCCTTATAAAGCTAAAAAGATGTCAAATGTCAAATGTTAACCGGAAAAAAATGCAGATCACCTACAGAGAAAAGGCAATGAAAGTGGCAGCAGACTTCTCATCAGCATCCAGAAGTACCTGAGAGCAATAAGACAATATTGTCAGCACTCGGAGAGGTGAACTGTCACTCCACCATTCTGTACTCAGAATTGATTTTCACTATCATTCAAGACAAATGGCAAAGTAGAGACAATTTAAGAGATACAAAAACTCAGGCAGGTTTTTCATTCTCTCAATAAAAGAATTGCTAAAAGGTTTAATTCTACATAATGAAATAAAAATTTTCAAAAATAAAGCAGTATTGTCTCAACAGAAGGCAAACCTAAAGTACACATTAAACTCATGCAGAATGATACATTTAGTGTAATACTGGTTATGTAATATTGAAGTCCCTACCAAAAATACTGCACTGTATTTTGTTTATGAAAACATGCAAATCTAGGGACTTATGGAGACATGGACAGCAGTGATACCTACCAGCGTCAACACGATGGCAAACACAGGCTAGAATTAAGAGGGACAGGGAAAGTCTCCAACTACATCTTTAATACCCACCACTTCTGCTGAGTCAGAAACAGAATATATTCTAGTTTTGTTTTGGGTTGGTTTTGGTTTTAAAAGATGGCTGCTTGGAGGAGATGGTATCCCTCACTTTCTGAAACCCAAGACACCCATAGATTGTGTCTGATGAACTAGGTTCCCAAAGGACGCCAAATCATATTTAATAAATCATAATAACGCAGCCCTGAGAGGAACTTTTCTGAAGAAGGTGACCCATGCCGAAAGTTGAAGGAACATTCTGGATCAGGGGCAGAGAGGATAGAAATCAGCAGGAATGCCAGAGGGAGATGTGGACATGAACATGAATCTGGGTCCAATAGGGATCCTGACCAGCAATGGGACCCCTGTGTCCCATTGCCCACCATGCCAGGTTCGGCATACACCCTCCAGGAACCTGGACTGGTTTCCTCTCTGGGCAAACGGCAGCACATAGGCAAGACAGGGTCTGATTAACAGGGTCATCTGGTAATTCTGGGGAATGCTTTTGGAAGGAAACCCAACAAAAAATTAAACTTCCTCAGATTTGACAAGGGAAGCCTGTGATTTGGGTATTTGAGAAGAATCAGAGTCTTGTTTTAAAAATATGGTCTAATGGAGGTAGAACTTTAGGTTATTGATTTTATCACCATCATCTATACACTTTGCCAAAGGGAAGCATGCAATCCCACTCCTAGGCGCACATCCTGAGGAAAGGAAAGCAGAGTGCCAAAGGGACATTGCACTGCCACGTCCATCGCAGCACTATCTGCCACAGTCAAGGAGTAGAATCAATCCAGGTGTCCATGGGCTGATGGGTTGGTAAAGAAAATGTGTTGCACATACAAGGAAAACCACCACAACAAATGGAATCCCATGAATGACCTGGATATGGAAGGAGCTGGAGTTTATTGTGTTAAGTGAAATAAGCCAGGCACAGAAAGACAAGGGCCATAGGATCTCACTCGTATGTGAAATATAAAAAAGTCATTTTCACAGAAGTCAAGAGTGGCTACCAGCATGGGGGGTGGGGATGGGAAAAGTAATCAAGGGGCAAAAAGTTACAGCCAGGAGCAAGAAGCTCTGGCGTGCCATTGCATAGTGGCCTGAGCATAGCTAATAATAATGCAAGGCACATCCCAAAGGGTTTTGAAAGCTTTTACCATAAAGAAATCCTAAGTATTTGAAGAGATAGATATGCTCAACCTGATTTAAACATTATACAGGTATACATGTATTGAAATATCAAATAACCCCATTAATATGTACAATCTTTATGTTGTTATATTTTAGTTTAAAAATAAATTTGATTTTCTACAACAGAGGGAAGCAGAGGTAGAAAGATTTCAAAACAGCATCTATCTCCAAACTATAACGTTGTTAGTGAAGCTTTGCCTGAAAACTCCTCTTAATTTTGTATCTCTCCAACCCAGCACCTTTAATGTGCCTCCTGGCTTTCACTTCCTTAAAAGAAGTATTCCTTTAATTGTAAAGACTGACAGTAATTTTTATATCTCCAACTTGAATGTAAACTCTATGAAGTCAGAGATGACCCATCTTGTTCCCTGTGGGTGCCTGGCACACAATAGATGCTCAGTTAACCTCTGTGGAATGATGCCTGGAACGTGTTTGGCTTCAGAGTTCGGACAGACCTACCCCAAGTGTCACAAGTGTCCTGTTAAATAAAATTTATGTTCAATAAAATGTATTTGCACTGAACTCCCTCAGGAGGCTCCAACAGACCCACCCAAAGTGGAGTCACTCATGCTGTTTCCACATCACTAAAACAAAACCAAAGTGGTTTTACTTGTAAAATCTGACCTTCTGAGAAATCAAGAGAGAGATGACCACCTAATCCCCAAACAGGCCAATCTCAAAAAAACCAGGAGATTCACAGCAACCAATCAACAGGGGCCAGTCAACCTGGGCCAGCATGATAAGGAAGTCCCCTCTACTTTAGCCCTCAAGAGTAAAGGAACCGGAAGTACCCTGAGGGCAACCAGTCTGCTTTACACACCACCACCATCCACCCTGACCTGTGTTTTTGCTCTCCTCACTTTTAGTAACTCACAGTCATCCAAGGTCCACAACTATTACCCCAGTGCAATGAGAAATTAAGATATTTTGAGAAAAAGAGAAACCATATCCACATAACTTTTCCTATAGTACGTAGAGATAATTGTTCTATTTTGCTATTAGATGTTTTTGTGGATCTCTTTCTGTGCCTAATCTGTAAGCTAAACTTGATCATAGGTTTATATGTATAGGAAAAAACATGGTGTAGCTAGGGCTCAGTCCATCCATGGTTGTAGGCATTCACCAGGGGTCTTGGAACATACACCCAGTGAGGCAGAGGCAGGGGGGCAAAGGACAGTCAGTGTAGGTCAGGGGTCAGGAAGATGGGGGCTGATTGAAGGGAAATAAATTGCTAACACCTCCAGAGCCCTCCCGCTCTGCCAACCTGTTGCCAAAGTGACCTGCCCCCAGGGACCAGTTCCTCCCAGCAAGGAGCTGTTAATGAAGTACAGCCCCACCCCACCCGGCTCCCTTCCCCCTTTTCTGGGCAGGTATGAAAAGGCACCCCTGGAAGGCTCCTTCCCCACCTTTTGGCTGCTAGGCAAGGTAAGAGGCTGAGGGGGCTGAGAAGAAAGGATTGAAGAGGCAGGACACCCCACTACCTCAGGCACCCAGCCCTGGGGCCCCTTCTCTGTCCTTTATTTAAATGAAACTTGGTTTCTACGCTTGCCTCTGTCAGTCCTCAACACTGGAGGGACGAGAGGACCTGATCCTGGTTTATGTTCAGGGCTGGTATCATCTCGGGTCTCACCAGCGGATAAGGGGGATCTGCTGTCTCCTGTTCCCTACTTGGTCAGGCTACCTTACAAACACTGACTCCTCTGCCTGGCAGAGTGCCTGTTTTTTTAGGCTGGATGCTGCCTGATTCATAAATCATTAGTAAAAGATCTAACGAACTTTAAAGCTCAATTTGTTGAAATTTTGTTCATTGGCACTCAGATATATACTTATTCCCCATGGTTCAGTTACTAGGAAAAGGAAAATCTGATCATGAGTGATGAAAATTTGACCATAAATCATCATGTAAGGATATCCTAGATGAGAGTAAAAACTGACACAGTCCCCCCCACCGCCCCCAACAGTCACCCCTTCTCACAAGCTCAGGGCCTCAGACTCAGGAATATAGAGGAATCTAGAAAGCTGAGTGACCAGAAGTGATGTGAATTGAATGTGCTGTTTTTGGTTTGGAGGACAAGTTAAACTGCCCCTGGGTGAGGAATAAGAGAAAGCAGGGCCCAGGGATCAGACATGGACTGGCCGATGAGAGCAGCAGCCCCTCCAGTAGCAGCCATCTGGCACCAACCCTGAGGAGCCCCGTGACCCAGGATGGGCCTGGGAAGGAGGAGAGCGGAACAGGATGGGGACTGTGCCTGGCTCTCACTTCTGCTCCCTGTCCCCTCTGGGACAGAGGTCTTGCCTCCATTTCAAACCCCAAACTTCAAGTAGCTTCTTGGGTTCCTTTCATAAGGATGGAGTGGGGGTGTTGAGCAGGGGGAGGATTCAAGAAGGGACAAGGGAGCCCGGCGTGGTGGCACACACCTGTAATCCCAGCAGTTTGGGAGGCTGAGGCAGGAAGATCTTGAGTTCAAACCAGCCTCAGCAACTTTGCAACTCAGTGAGACCCTGTCTCTAATGGAATATAAAAAGGGCTTGGGATGTGGCTCAGTGGTTGAGTGTCTCTGGATTCAATTCCTGGTGCCAAAAAAAAAGAAGGGAAAAGAAAGAGGCAGGTGGTGGGGCAGCCTCCACCCCCCAGTCCTGACTGTGGATGGGAGGAGGCAGCCAGCTGGGCTTCAAAGAGCATAGACAGAAGCATTGGAAGCAAGGGATCTTTTCTGCAGGTGGAGGACTAGGACGGGGGATTCCCAAAACAATGTTCATTGTGTCCTTCCAAAGCCTGGCTGGGGCCCTGGCCCCTAAAAGGGCCTATGAGTCATAGTTCTGACAACAACTTGGCAGCTTGGGAGGTGATCCCAGGCCACCTTATCTGATCAGCTGACCTTCAGGACGTCAAACAAGGTGAATTGTTTGCCTTATCTCACCTCCATTGACACTAGGGGTTATCAGGAGGAGGATCTGAGGGGAGAGGCCTTTGTCTTTTCTTTTGCTGTTTCCTACTGCATACCCTGCCAGAGGCATGACAGTGGCGAAACTAATAAACTCTATGTGCAAGCTTTCCTTTCCAACACAACAAATGTCGCTATGAGCTTCTCTCCCTATTTAATCTTGCTTCAAGCCTTTTCTCTCCCTTGCCTGTGGAATTTCGCACTTGCCTCTCTAAAGGGCTTTTGCGTTTTGTTCAGACTCCAGCACAAACTTCAGCGACCACACTCTTTATGGGGGCATTCCCTCTCCCTCTGTCCAACGGCCTCTCCCTCCCTTCCCTCTTTTCCACCCACCCGGCTTTCCCTACGTCGTTGTGGTTTCTGTGGTTTCGTTGGTTTGAGATTACCAGCACAGCATCGCGCACACGGACAGCGGCGACTTGGGTTATAGATGCTGCGTTTCCAGGCCAGTGCGCAAATGACCCACGGTGTTTATTGATATGCCTGCCTCTTCCAGCAGAGCAGGTAGTGAGAGGCTCTCCGCAAACGGCAGACTTGCCAGAGTGAGTTCAGAGCACCAGTTACCTCTGCTCAGACTCGTTACACCTGCCTAATTAAGTGCACGTACATCTTCCCTGATTGGCAGTGTTGGTCCTGGTTTTGGCAGGGCGGTGCTGGGGAGGGGGTTACAACAAGCCCACTGGGCACGGAGAAGGGAGGGAGTCGTGCCAGACATGCGCGCTCTTTTCTACCACTCCCTCCTCTAGGGTCTTTGCTACCTGCCCCCCTGGCACCATCAGCATCCCGAGCCCCAGTGAGGAGGAAAGCAGGATGCAGAAAGGGCCAAGGCTGCTTTCTCTCCAGAAGTAAATTTAACGTTAGCTCACCGGGTGCGATGGCGCACATCTGTAATCCCAGCGGCTCGGGAGCCTGAGGCAGGAGGATCAAAGTTCAAAGCCAACCTCAACAATTTAGTGAGGTCCTGAGCAACTTGGCAAGACTCTGTCTCAAAATAAAAAATATTAAAAGGGCTGGGAATGTGGCTCAGTGGTTAAAGCACCCCTGGGTTCAATTCCTGGTACAAAAACAATTACCTTACCTCTAATCTTAAGAGGAAACCCCCCCCCCACACACACACACACTCAGATATAAACAGCATGTATCAATCAGTAAATTAATCTCACCCCCCTGTGCAAACATATTCAGGCTTAATTCACATGATTTTTCCCCCCTGCAGGCAGGGGATGAACCCAGGGTCTCGGGCATGCTAGGCAAGTGCTTTGCCACTGGGCTACAGCCTCAGCCCCTGGAAGATCTTTTGCCTTAAGAGGTAAGATCCTGTACAAGAACTTGTAGGTGCAGATTCTAGTTAATTTTGTCACAGATTGCTATGGGAGGGTTCACAACCATCAAGAGGAATAATTCCTCATTTTACACCAAAAACACCAGAGCATTACATGAACAAATATACTACCTATCCCCAGCAACTTAGCCTTTTTTGACTCTGGCCTTTTATCTATAGCTGTGCCCTGTGGCTTCTTGGCCTTTGACTGAGATCAAGTGCAACTGTGCTTTCCTGACCCCTGGCTAGGAGGGAGCTAGACTCATCCATCTTCACCCTGCTGTGTGGGCTGGGAGAAGTCACCTCCCTCCTGGGCCTGTGTTGTTCAGCTACAATTTAGGACTTGATCTGAGTCATTCTTAAGATCTCTTCAAAGTTTAAAATTCCATGATACTGAGATGCAACTTGACTACTGGCATTAAACCAAGTCCGTTAATGAGCATTAATCCTTAGATGTACCCACAAGGATATGAGCTATTGGTGCCTTCAAGTACTTTTATTAAAAAGGGAGAGGGGATTATTAGAATGTGATCTACATGCAGGAAATCACTTAAGTGTACAGTGTGATGGGCTTTGCCAAACTGAACATCTCGTACAACCAGTACCCTGACCTAGAGATAGAATCCTGAGACCCATCTCGTGCCCCTTTCTAGGCTCAGGCATTTTATTAATGCTTCACAAATAACAAATTTTGACTCCACAAATAATCTGTGTCCAATTCTGTTACATAGGCAAATTCATAAATAGCTCACACCTGCATTGTAATGAACAATAGAAACAAAATCAGCGATTTCAGGAAACTCAGAGTGGCCCTTTATTACCCAGAGAAAGAGGTTGTCAAACACAAAAGGGACACATGAAAGCGTGAATAAAAGGAAAAATGGCTTCAAATGTGACAATTGCGGCCGTGGTCATCAACATCGATTCATTGAGTGTTCCTGCCCGATGTGGAAATCAGCCCATTACTGGATGGAAAATAACAGCAATCAGACATTTCCAACACACACACACACACACACACACACACACACGCACACACGTTTATTTAAGTCACTGAATAGAACTCCTTCCTTTTCAGGAAAACAAATGTATAGAGTTTTCCTAGGTCTACGAACTCACCCAAACATTATAAACCCAATATAACTTCCACCAAGACTTGTTGGCAATTCCCTTATCAGGTCGTTGAGGGTGGGTTCACTTGATTTTCACCAACCGGGAATTCCCGCAGTGCAGGTGGGGTCTGGCTGAGGTGGCTCAGGGTGGGAGTGACAGGAGCTGGGCTTTCCTTGGGCTGTGCAGGGGTTCTTTCCCAGAGCCCAGGGCAGGAGGGAGGGTAGGAATTTTAGATCTGGCAGGGACTGCAGAGGATATTCCCTGCAAAGTCCCATTTCATAGATGAGAGCATCCGGCTCAGAATGGGGAAGTGGGTGGTCAGGGTCTCAGCCAGAGGTCAGCCGGGCCCCCCACCCGCTCGCGGTCCCTCCTCCTGTGCGTGGCTCTGGCAGCCCTGGATGCAGAGGTGCCTGTTGTACCCTTTCCCAGCACCTCAGCAGGGGAACAGCAGGAGCAGGCAAGGTGCCTCCAGCTGTTCTCACCCTGCCCACCCCTGGGTGAGGTGTCCTAGGCCAACAATGTCCCATGCCCCTCTTCCTTCTAGGACCCAGGGAAGGGAGCAGAGGTAACCCAAGCCCCTAACTCAAGCTGCACCAATCTGTGCCAGTTCCCTTTCTAGTTGTGGGGGGGTCTTTAGTGCCGTTCTACTCCAGTCCGATCCCTGGTTCCCTTCCCTCCTGTCGCGTGCATCCTAAGGAATCTGATGTGCTCCTGTTGTACCCAAAGAAAATAAAAACATCCAAGCCGATCACGTAAAGCCAAAAGAAGCCTTTATTTTAGCTGGCCAGTGACGATCGCCCTTACTCCTAAAAGCGGGGTGCTGGGAAAATCACGTGTTAGTTTTTTGTTGCCAGCATTTATAGGGAGCAGGAAGGGATCCAGGTGGGGCTACAGAGAGTGGGAAGGGGCTAGGGTGGGCTATAGGGAGAGGAAGGGATTAGGGTTAGGGTGACTCTCTCCTGATGGCACTGGAGCATCTTTCTGGGGAGTATAACATTCCCAGACTTGAAAAACGCGAGGTCTGGCTTTGTAGGTATTCTGAGTCTCAATAGCCATCCTGGTGGTGTGCCAGAGACCTCTTTCTGTCCCTTGTTGGACTGGCTCACCCGTGTGTTTGAGTTCTATTCATGCAGCCGTGTCACATTCAGTTGCTGGCTTCTCGTGCTATGGTGTTGGCAGTTGGTCGCATGGGGCACATTCTGCTTATGAACTCTCTTCAGGAAGGATGGATTTTGTTTGGGGCGATTCTTCAGCTCCCCTCCCAATGGCCTTCTCTGCTGGTCTCCTCTTGCTCCCTAACCACCCAAATGCCTGGACTTGTCCTTCCCTGTCCCCATCTGTATCTCATCTCCACTGTGCCTGTTATACCTCCCCAGAAGATTCTCCAGTGCCATCAGGAGAGTCAGCCCCACCCTAATCCCCCTCCCTATAGCCTCGCCCTAACCCCTTCCTGGCCCTATAAAAGTTGGCAGCAGAACTACCACGGGATTTCCCGCAACCCCTTTTAGGAGTAAGGGCAATTGTCGCTGGCCAGCTAAAATAAAGGCTTCTTTTGGCTTTATGTGATGGGCTTGGATGATTTTATTTTCTTTGGGTTCAACATGCCCACGTTACTTTCTATGATTGTGCCCAACTCACCTTGCCAGTTGACCCAGCTAGATCTTCTGCCTTCCTCAGTGAGAGATCCCACCTCCGCCACCAGGCCTTTCCGACTTCGTGGCCCGCCGCTCTGAACAACCACAGCACACTTTGTCCACAGCGCTCCTTTTTGGTGCTTCATTATCTCCTGCTTCGTTTTGTTACATAACCTGAGTAAACCCCAGAGTCCCACAAGGTCCATTCTCAGTTCAATGCCATGTTCAGAAAAACACAGCCTAACAATTTAATTACTGATGCCTCGATTCTTTACTCCATCTCTCTAGAAAATGTTAAAGGGAGGTTACTTCTCAGTGCACAGCAAATCAGTAAAAACAAAGCTGTCCATCACACCCTCTCTCGATATCTTCCAGATCAAAGGCAAAAGTTCCCCCACTGGCTATTTAACCACCATACCAGAAATAGCCACCAACACTTCCCTTGGTCTCCCTCCAGGCAGGGTCACATAAGGGTGGGTGGATGAGAGGCAGCTTCATTTCTCCCAAATCGTCTCCTTTTGTGAATGGACAAGCACAAAGATCCCTGGGAGTCTATTTCTATCAAACTATTTTTTTCTATGAAAATCTGATGAATGCGATTCTCTGCTTTATTACAGTTATTTAATTTTATAGCAGTTCTGTGGTTTGAGTAAGATTAGCCACAGTCCCAGCCCCAAGGGTGGGCCTTAACTGACAGAACCATGCAGTATGATCTCATCCCCGTAGCCTTGGTCAAGGGATGGACCTCAGCCACTCATTACATAGCCTCCCCTGGTCCATAGCTATTTAGTCTGACTCAGATAAACTGCAGGACTTGGTTCATAGTCTGAATAAGAGCAGCTCTTTATTGCCTTCATTGGTCTTTTATACAGATATGAAGGCTGGGGCTGCTGCAGTCTTTTTGCTACTAAGAGGAAAGCCAGTCTATAAATGAAGTCAGTGTATGGAAAATAGCCGAATCTGGAGAACCATAGAGACACAACTACCCAAACCCTGACAAAATGGCTCCTGAAGCCTGCAGCACCTACTTGTTTGTTCACCGTACGCCAATAAATTCCCTTTCTGGTTTGCAAACAAATGTAACCTAAGCTACATAGACCAGCAAATCATTAATTTCTCCAACCCCAATTTCCTGTTTTGAACAATAGGATTTTTAAAAATTACCTCACCTGGCAGCACACATCTTAATGTATAGCACCACAGGTGGAGATAAGAGTGGTACATACGCACCAAAATCCAGAGAGAATAAAGAAGAAAAAGCAGGGAAAGCGAGCCCATGAAAACCAGACTCAGTGGCACAGATTTGGCCTCTAAGCTAGGTGAGTGGGAAATGGCATCCAGCCCGGGCTCTTGAAAATTCTTCAGCTCACATCTCGAGGATCCTCCCCACCTACCTCTGCCTGCAGTGACACCTGGCTCCTGCCCCTGTGTCTGGTGTTGGGTCTGGAAGTGATCGTCCCAGTCAGTGTGGCCAGAACCAAAAACACGGAAGGGTGACAACTGCCACCCAGGGTCAGCCTGGGGCCTGCTCTGGCCGAGGGCAAGGCTCCTTTACACCCACTCTCCTCCACAGGGAGGTGGGTGGAAGACTCCTAAGTCTTAATAATGCAATGGTGGTGTTTCAAGGAAAACACATTTTATGAAGGAAATATCTCAAACATAGGCCAAATGGACACTAGTGTAGAGAACCCGGAGGATCCATTGCCAGTTTCCGGTCATCAGCACTTGGGCAGTCCCGATTCACCCATGTCCCCGCATCCTTGTCCAGGGTCCATGCAGCAAATCCAAACATGGTACCATTTATCAGAAAATATTTCAATATGTGTCCCTAAGAGACAGACTCTCTCTCTCTCTCTCAATTCTTTTCTTTTTTTTTTTTTTTGCTATCCCCGATTGAACCCCGGGGTGCTTACTTAATGAGCCACAACCCCAGCTCTTTTCATCTTTTATTTTGAGGCAGGGTCTCAATAAGTTGCTTATTGAGGTCTCCTAAGTTGCTGAGGCTGACTTTGAACTCACAATCCTCCTGTCTCAGCCTCCCGAGCTGCTGGGATTACAGGCATGTCCCACTGTGCCTGACTGCAAGGCTCTTTTTTAAAGTATAACTATGTTATCATTATTATACCTAAAAATTAACAATTCTAAGGACAAGTTTTCTCTACTTCAACCAGTGATTAGTATTGTGTTCAGACCTGGTCACTCTGCCCTGTCAAAAAGCTTTATTGTTATGCTGTAATGTTAATTGCTTTATTACCTGTACGTAGACAATAGATAAAGGACTGACATGAGTTTCATTAGATGAGAATAAAGGATTCACCCACCCACATACACAAATATTATTTCAGTGAATTTTCTATTCCTGGAATAAAGTCTTTAAAGAAAATCTCATTACTAAGTTTTATTTTATTATTTTATTTTATTTCAGTGCTGGAAATGGAACCCAGAGTCTCACAATCTAAGCATACACTTGACCATTGTCTTCATTAAAACCTGGGGGAAAAAAATGTCTGAAAAATATATCTGAGCCAGGCACAGTGGTGCACACCTGTAATCCCAGCAGCTTGGGAGGCCGAGGCAGGAGGATGGTGAGTTCAAATCTAGGCTCAGCAATTTAGCTAGTCCCTAAGCAACTTAGTAAGAACTCCCTAATTCAAATTTCAATACCCTCTTCCCCCCCGAAAAAAAAATATATTTTTATATATATATATATTTATAATATATATTTTTTATATTTATCTCTGATTTAGGGATAACTGTGGCTACTTGATACTGACAATTAAAGAACATGCTTTTCTCCAGATATACATATTAAAAATGTTCCCACAAGGTACCCCTCTAAATTGTATATTCAAGGATTTCCTAAGAGGAAAAGAAAATAAGGAAGAAAGCAAGGAAGCTCTGCTGTGGCCTTCCCTCCCATCCCGGTTTCCGGTTTCCGGGGAGCACTCCGGCTGCGTCGCTGTCTGGCTCAGTCTGGAACAGCTCATGGCGGAGTGGGGGCTGGAGCTAAGCATATTCCTCCATTCTGCGGCCCTGGGCACCTGTGTTTACAGAGACCCTCATCTCATGCTTGTGTTACCACTCTCCCAGATGGGCCCTTATTTCAGAGGCACGAAAATCTTTGCTTTCTTGTACCTTTTTAAAATGTAAAGTTGAAGAACTGCTCATCTTTATTTCCTATTCCCAGGAAGCCCGCTTTATAAACTTGGGCGGCGGTGGGGGGTGGGGGCAGTTCATAATCTTTTCTATTAAAAAAAAAAAGGTATTACTTTGCCTTGAAATAATTTTCTGAAAAAAAATCACTTGGGATTTTTGTATAGCTATGATGTACTTCTCATTTCTTAATTTCCTTCTCGAACATATACCTGTTTTGATCTTTGATTTCCTTTAAACTTACAGTGAGGCAAATGTATTCTCTTACCACCACCTTTAATGCATCCCAAATTATACCCCTTGGAATTACTTCAGTATTATTCATTTCAAAATGGTTTCTCAACATTTCTTGAATTTCATTTATACAGGTAAAGTCTTTAAGCAAAAGGTTATTTTGGGGCCAGTGCTCACAAAATCCTGAGCTAACTCAGCCTCCTGAGATGACTTCCTTTGGAATCAGCCCAAGAAAGAATTCGGGTTGAGAGCTACAAAACACAGAAATTTAAATATATATCTGAATGTGTTTTCACATAACAAAACCTGGAGTGGAATGCCTGATTTTTTTTCAAAGACCTATTAGATGAATATGTTTGTTTATTTCATAATTTAATCTTTCAATTGCAGACTTAATATCCAATTAAATCACCCTTTTAAAACAACACTGGTTTGGGAAAATAATTAACATGTGAAGAAAAGAAGCTTGCTCATTATTTGGGGTCTGTATAGAGATGAAGCAACTGCAGTCGACCTCACTAAAAAGATGATTTCCAGGAGCCAAGTAAATGATTGGTGAAGTAATTATGTTATTTAGGGCCCTTCTCCAGCACTGAAAGATGAATCACATTTGCATAGGTGAAAACAAAAACTCAAATGGGAGAAAATAAAGCAAAGTTGTTTCTCAGAAACAAAGAAAAATAATGCTTCAGTGGTTTCTCTTCCTGAAACATTTTCTGCTACTGCCAACCTATGCAGCTAGAAACCAAATCCTCCCTGGGCATCAAGTGTAACTCTGGGCAAGTCCCTGAGGCTCCAGGTCCACATGGAGTAGCTACAGCCTCATTTTAATGCTCTGCAAAGATTCATTCAGTGACATAGGAAGCAAGTGGAAGAAGACAATACATTGTGCAAGTGTGATTGTAGCATTTTTCACAATAACAGGGTGCTAAAATATGGAAGCAACCTGTGTCTATCGGCAAATGAATGGATAAACAAAACGTGATGTGAACATACAGTGAATTCTTATTCAGCCTTTAAAAGAAAGGAAATTGCAGCACATGTCCCAACACGGGTGACCCACAGGGACATTGTGCTAAGCAAAGTACGATTGTCGTAAAAAGACAAATAGTACTCATTTCACTCATGTGAGGCCTTAGCATAGTCAAATTCATAGAGACAGTAGAAGGGAGGTTTCCAGGGTGCAGGGTTTCCAGTTTTACAAAATGTAAAGAGTTCTGCAGAGAGATGGGGGCAATTCTTACACAACGACACAAATGTCCTTAATGCCACCAAACTGTACATTTAAAAACTGTTAAGATAGAAAATTCTGTAGTATGTGTATTTTACCACAAACAATGTAAATAAAATAAAATAAAATTTGCAGGGTTTAAACAAATGGACACCCCCTCTTAGGTGTCATTGCGAGGCCCCACACACAGACAGGGCTTCCCAAAATATCTATACTGCCCACTCATTTCATTTCAAGCTGTGGTACTGACAGACATTCCCAGCATGGTTAGCATTGCTCGAGGTCCGCACTGTTTCCTGGGGGACTAGCATTGCAAGTGCACAGGTCCCACACCAAGGGCTTCATGTTTTGTGGTTGCCGTTTTGAAATTCTCAGTCCCTCTGCCTCCAGTATTGGGGTTTCAATCCAAGGCCTTGTGCATGTTTAGCAAGCATTGTTCCACTGAACTACACCCCCATACCCTTAGTTATTTTATTTTTGAACTTGTGTTTTGCATGTGAAAGCCAATGGGAAAATGAAGCATGCATTGAGATCAGTAGCCTTGACTGACATACAGTTCAGCTTCCTGCTGCCTCCTCTGGTAGGCTCTCAGATCCCCATTTCCTGGTCCTACCAAGGGACTGCTGTTACCCTCTGCTCCCAGCAGGCCAGCAATTCTATGCTGTATCAGGGAGTGACTTGGTCCAGGTATACCTATTGCTTGCTCCTGATCCAGGCAGCAGTTGCTCTTAACTCAGAGATTGTAATATCTCTGAAGATTACCTGTCCTTGTGGGAGTGGCTCTGTGGGACTTTCCTATCCCTGGTCTGGAAATGACATGTTGGTCTAGTGACTGGTGGGTAGGGGCAACTGGACAAACATCAGGTTCCATGTTCCCTGAATTGTGCAGAAGGACCTGGGCCTACCTCAAGAGTACGCACCTGCTGCTAAGTGTCTCTGCACCTAAGGAGTGCTTCCTTGGGCCACTCCATGCCTGGGAGCTTTCTGTCCGTCTTCGAACAGTTCTGAGTCTGGTCATGTTGGTGTCTCTTCTAGCTAGAAGGAAGTACCTCCAGGGAGGAGCCATGAAATAGGAATTGTGTAATTCCAGTGATTCTGCATACAAGTTAAGTGCTCATATTTGCATTTAAAAGAGATTTTTCACAATGCAAAGGCAAAAGGTAAATTCATGCTAATAACGTGATAATTTTAATTTTTCTTTCCTTGAATGACATTAAATAGCAAATTTTTTAAAAACATGAAAATTGAGAAAACACAGAAGAAAGGAAAAAGCTTTATATTTTAGTACCTTTGATTGCACTTTATTCCTGCTTTTTGAACAAAGGATCTGCATTTTCATTTTGCACTGGGACCCACAAATTGCATAGCTGGTTCTGTTAGGGTTTAGCATTTTCTCAAGAAGACATGTTAAGATGCAGATGTGTTATCTTAAGGCAAGGGTCTGCAAAATTTTTCTGTCAAGGGTCAGAGTTAATATTTTAATATTTTAGACTTTGCCCCATCCTACAGTTTTTATCACAACTACTCTTCTCTCCCATTGTACAGTGAAAGCAGCCATAGGCAACACATGGACCCCTGAGCAAAACTGTGTTTTGATAAAGTTTTATTTACAAGCAAATGTGGCTGTGGGCCACGGTTCACCAGCTCCTGCCTTGAGGAAAAGGAAGGCCCACTCAAGCCTTCTTCAACCCCATTTTCCAAGTCAGCGAGACTCCATCTTAAAAAGTTATCAAAAGACCTCAACTGAAAGAAATAAAGACAGGTCCTAGCTGAAAAGTTCTTTTTAGCAAGAATAGTCTGGAAAATTCTGAAAAAGAAGGGCATATTTTAGAGTTTCCATGATTCAAACAATGTAGTGTTCACACACGAAGAGACAGACAGAACTGTGGTACAGAAATAGGCCTGATCCCGTGTAGAAATTTAATATCTGATATGCCACCTCATATCAAAGGGAAAAGGTGGACTTTTAAAAATAAGTGATTTGGGTCAACTGAAAAGTCAAGTGGAAAAAGTTAAATTGAACCCTTCCTTCATCCAGTCATGATAAGACAAATTCCAAATGGACCAGAAATTTAAATGTAAATAAAAATAAAACATTATCTAAATTAAAATGAATAAACACTTAAAAATATGAATAAATTTTCCTTTAACGTGGAACTGGGGAAAACTTCTAACTATCACTCACAATTCAGGAGCAGGAAGGAAAAGAGTGATAAATCAGATTACTTATCAAATTAAAAAAATGCTTTTCTATGACCCCAAAAAATCATAAACAAAATAAAAAAGGAGAAGGAAAATAAAGGACAAACTAAAAAAATGCTTACACTAAATTTAATATATAAGATTACTTAAGTAAAATCCTTATAGTCCTAAATTCAAATGGGAAGTATTAATAGGATCTCAAAATTTGTTTTAAGATAGCACATGTTCACGCACACCCACTCCCACACACCAAGTAGATGAGAAGACAAGTCACAGACTGGGAGAAAAGACTTGCAAAAGACATACCTGGTAAAGGATGGCTTTATACATCCTTTATATATATATATACAAATATATATATGTAATATAATAATAATAATAATAATACATATATATATGTTTATGTATACAACATATACAAAGAGCTTTAAAAACTCAACAATAAGAGAACAATCCCATTAAACAATGGATCAAAAACCTGAACAGAAGCTTCACCTAAGAAGACACACAGATGGCAAATAAAGATATGAAAAGATGCTTCATATCATGTACCATCTGTAAATTGCTAATTAAACAACAATGAGCTAGCACTACACACCTCTCAGAATGACCAAAATCCAGAACACAAAGGAGAGCAAATGCTGACCATGATGTGAAGCAACATGGAGCTCTCATTGGTTGCTGATGGAAATACAAAATGGCGCGGCCACTTTGGATGTTTCTAACAAAACTAAGCATACTCCTAGCAATCTCTGTACTGTCTCAATTTTTCTGTGAACATAAAATTGCTGAACAAAAACCAATTATTAAAAAAAAAATAAAAGAAATAGACTCAAAAAATATCTAATTACCCCCCAAAAGGCCCAGAACTGAAAATTTACCCTGAACTAATGACATTCTTAGTGTCCATGTTGTGGCCTTTTAATGGCAATCCCACAGAAAGAACCAAGGGAAGAAAACCATTTCCTGGAGAAAACACTGATTCCAGGTTTGGGTTGGGAAATGTACAAGATGAACCTGGAGCACCCTTCACTTCAGCCAGCAAGTGATAGCTAAGAATTTTGGAGTCAGGTTAAAGGAAGTCAGGAACCAACTTGAAGTCAGGAACCAAAGGAAGAACAAGATGACCATCCATGAGAATAACTTCAGGGGACTGAAACACATCAGATAGGCTTAAATTCTTGAGTTCAGAGTAATATTTGAAAAAGAAATCCACTGGTCACATTTCATGGATGCTAGGAAATCAACCCAACCAACAAATTTTGAATCAAACACCATCCTGGCTTTCTTCTATAAACTACATCTTAGGATAACCAAATAGTTGATGAGAAGTCGGAAATAGTCATGCAAAAAAGTGGAGAAGGATAATAGAATTAGGACATCACCCTTTGACAACAACTCATAATCCAGTAGATTTGGGAAATGATCATCAGGGACTGCTGACTTTCCAAAAAAAAAAGGGGGAGACAAAAGACATTGTGTGGCTCTTGCTGGAGGTCACAATATCATCTCCACAGTGCTGCCAAAAAGTTCACCTCAAACTGATGGAGACTCCAGTCCAGATCTAAAAACCAATTTAAGGAAAATACAGTGGAAGCAGGAACATTCTAAACGACTTCACAGAGATGTGGTCAGCAGAATCCAGACTGTTGGAAACTAAGGAACAATGACACTCTTCAACAAATAAATTGCAAAGAAAAGAGAATGAGAGAATGAAAAAGAAAGGAAGAAGGAAAGGAGGAGAAAATATTGAAAATTAAAACAATTAACATATAAACCTCCATAAAGGGCTTCTGCTTATTTAAAATGTGAATCAAAAAGAAGTTATTTTAAAAAACATTAATAAGACAATTGGGGAAATCTGAACACTGACTGGATATTTGGTAATATTAATTCATTGTAATTGATTTATTGTGATGATTGTATTGTGGTCACATTTTTAAATGATTCTTTTATTTTAGAAATATACACAACAATATACATAAGTGAAATAATGTGGGCTCTTAAATTTGTTGCAAAATCAGCACAAGAAAAGAGGAGACAGTGAAGTATGTGAAACTTAATTGTCCTGAGCTGATCATTCTAGAATCTGTGTTATGTATACAGGAGTTCATTGAGTATTTGATCTTCTTCCCTATACATTTGAATTTTCCCATAATAAAACACGTTTTCAAATAAACTTTGTTCTCCTTTGTGAAGAAATGGAATTTTTGAGGCATTTTGACTAGTTTCAGTAGAGCAGAAGCATGCAACAAGCACTTAATGAACACCTACCATACCCAGAGCTTAGTGAGACCACTTGAAAGGGATAGTTCATAGGTCAAAGGTTACAAAGCAGCAGATCTGCAGATGAACACGTTGAGAGGTCTAATGTACAGCATCACTACTGTGGTCAATAATATTGTCGTATATGCAGTATTTTTACTAAGTGTGTAGGTTTTTCTTACTCTTATCACATACACATAAAAATGGCTAACCATGTGAGACAAGGAATGTGATCATTTGCTTCACTATGCTAAACACTTTACTATTCAATATGTATCCTATAACATCACGCTGTATACTTTAAATATGCACAATACATTTTTTAAGAAATAGCTCAGGCAAAAGATAATATAGAATTATTATGGTGATAGTGGAAATACAGAGAAGTAAAGATGTTTATTAGGAAAAAAAATGTTAGCCACTGTGAAATGTATGCAGCCGACAACAGAGGAACATTCAAATGTGTTGTATTTAATGTCCTTGGAAGAACCAATGAGCAAGCCAATTGTCTCCAAAGACAATAGATTTCTCTATTTGGATGGAAGTTTAAGTTCTCTGAATTCTATTAGAATTAAATACCTGGAGAATTTACATCTTTTTATTCATTTATGTTCAGAAACCAAACATTCTTTTACAATTTACAAGGTCTGGGCTGTAGTCTACAAAATTAATAAGCAAGCTTCCTTACAGAAAGATTAACAAAGAGTTCCATACTGTTGCTTCCCCATAACAGTCTTGACCTTCACCTCACTATTTATTCCATTTCTGCTGGGTGACAGTAGCTCACTATGTGCTTAGGACATGGAGACCACCCTCAGATGCTTCAAGGAACACGTGCCTGTTGAAACACCGTGGTGGAAGACTGACACCTGAACAGCACCCGGAATCAACAAGACACTCTGCTTCTCTTATGCTGACTCTGCTTTCTCTGCACAGGGGCTCCCCTCCCCACGCCTTCCAGCTCTGTCTCCTCTCTCTTAGCTTCTGTCCTGTGCTGGTTCTGGGCCCATTTAGGTCTCCTCAAATCCAACTCCATATCATGACTTTGCAGTCATGAAAACACCTATGTTGTTTTTGGTTTCAGTTACAAGGGAAATACTACAACAGGCTCAGTGTAGTTCCCCTGGTCTTTGGACAGTCTGGGACTGCCCAGTCAAAGCCTGTGCTTGTCCCAGCAGCTGTGGCCCCTGGAGGAGGCAGGCAGAGTCACAGGGCATAAAACATGGCTTCTTGTTGCTCTTTGAACAGGACCCCAATGTGAAGAGGAATCTCTTGGAAGTGCCCTGGGGAGCTAGTACTATACAGATTTCTAATATATATATTCTACCGGCTCTTGGTCTACTGCTACTAATTTTGATATGAGTCTTAAAATGAATTTGGATTTCCATTTACCAAAATCCAAATTCTAACATATCTCAAGTGAAAGAGGATTTATTTAGGGCTCAATAAACTACTCTATACAACCCACTAGGAACTGACCTTGGCTCCGAGAAACAAAACCACCACAATCAATGCCTGCCCCCTCCCATCTTCTTAGAAGATGCAAACAGAACACACTACTATTTTTCCCATTGGGGAAAAGGCTTGGTGGGGGCTGGGGTGAGTTGTTCCTGCTGATGTTTACCAATATTTCATGCTATCAGTAATTATTTGACTAGCCACAGTTTGCTGAACATCTGTCATATTTTAGGCAGTGGGGTTCTTATATATGCTGCTACACTTAATATTTCCAACAAGAATAGGTACCTTTCTACTTGACAGATGAGTAAACTGAGACTTAGAGAGGCTGAGCAGTGTGTCTAAGGTCACACAATCCAGAAGTTGAACCTGACAATTCCTTCACCTATGTTGTCTCCTATGCTGGATTCTGTCATTTCTGCCCTGTGGCCACTGGTCAGGTCACTTAGTTTCACTGGACCTCATCATATCTTCAGTGAAGAGGAACCATGTTTTGATCATCGAAATATTTTTCTCAACTTGTTTGGACATGGTTAGGTGCCCAAGCTGCTGTCTCAGAATGACCTCGCTCATTCCAGGGACAAATGTCCCCGATTTAGCAAACTCATTCAATGGATACAACATTTTCTGATAAGGGGGTCTTGGCCCACACAGCATGCAAATGCATTTCGAAATGAACTCATTTATGATCACATTAATAAAAACTCCAACATAATGAGTTTCTGTGGCCTTGTTTATGAAAAGGAACTTTTAGACTCTGCAATTACCCAAAGCAGTAAAGCAGCAAAGAAAGCCAGCATGTTAAATAATAATTGCAAATGTTACATAAATGAGAGTGGTTTGATTGAATTTATTAGATATGTGTTGCTGGCATTTTAAGATATAAAGCATTTATCACAAAACGATGATTTCTTCACTTAAGCTCATTAGGAAATCACACATCAATTCACACATAATTACAGAGGAATTTCTGCTGCTCCCCACAAATCATTACCATGTTAGTTAAAGTCGAATTGGCTTTTTTCATGATTTGGAAAGGTGGGCTCAAAAGAGAACCAATGGAGAGAGGAGCTATATCTCATCTGGGGGCCTCATCTCCTTGAATCAGTCAGAGGAAAGAGTGATGGAAGGACTCTGAGACAAATGGTGGACTGGTCCCAAAGCAAGCCCTGAGGTTTTCTCTCCCCAGCAGGATCTCACTATGGGGTCATCCTGCTCCAGGTACCAAATGAAGAATTAAAAGCCTAGAAATTACTTGCACCAGACAAGTAATGATCACTATTTGAGAGAAAATTGGAAGCAAGAGAGAGAGAGAGTTAAGAGAAAAATAATAAAAAAGGAGGTATAAACAAAGATGTCAGAAGTGTGTTGAATTTGGACATTTATTTATACTTAAGAAGCAAGAAACAAGGCAACCAAGTATCCATCAACCACCCAAGATAAAGGATGATCTTTTGATATTCACATAATCTCCAGGTAAAGGACCTTTCTGACTTCAGATAGTATTCGTAGATAACCTATGAAATATATACTTATCGGCCATTTGAAAGTGTATCTCCTTGTAAGATTGAGTCTCATCCTTGTTTTTTTTTTCATGTAAATAAGATGCAGTTTGAGGAAGAAATAGAAAAAACAAAGTGAAAGAGAGAAAGAAAGGAGGGTGATATATAAGAGCAATTACTGATTGTTAGAAGAAAAATGGAGCTTTTAGATAGCATGAATCACTGGCCCATTCCCTCATTATATAAAGAGTTCTCATTAATCAATAAGGAAAAAAAAGACCAACAATTCATAGAAAAATGAACAAAGATCATGAAAAGATAGCTCACAGAGAAATACAAATGGTTTTCCAATACAGGGAAGATACATTGTTTAAAATTAGATAACTGAAAATTAAAACAATAATGAGATACAACTTTTACTCCATCTAGTTGAGAAAGATCAAATGTTAGGTAATATTCATGCTGTTAAGGTAACACTATAGTGAACTTCTTTGGATAGTGAGATCTGTTAGTGTATTATCTAATTTTAAAATGCACATATACTCTGACCCAGAAATTCCACCTCTAAAAATGTATTTCTTAAGTGTGTGTGTGTGTGTGTGTGTGTGTTGATAATTTGTTCAGGAAAATCCATTGTAGCTTTATAATAGCAAAAAGCTGGAAAACTTCCAACATGTTCAACAATTAGGAACTAAAGAATTCCAGTAGTTAAGAGAATGTAACACTTAAAAGAGAATGAGATGCATTCATTTTTATATATTAAGAAACAAAGGTCTCCCAGAACTATCACAAAGTTTTTAAAAAAGAAGTAAGACATATAATATGCCAACGTTTATATAAAAGCAAAGTAATACATATGTATAGGTATACATATAGGAAGCATCCTCATATGCAGAATATGAAAATAGAGATAACCCTTTTACTATTGAGAATTGGTAATAGTTTGTTATCATTGTCATGCCAAACCAGCATTAGAAATTATAGAATTTAGTCGATATAATTCTGAAGGCTTTTCCTTTTTCTCTATTGGAAAAACAATCTTTAAAATTTAAATCGCATATGTGTGCATAATATGCTTAAAAATAGAATATTACTGGAAGAAGAACAACAGAGAAAGCATGGTGGTCTCTGGGGAAGGGGAGGCTTGGGGGCTTGGAATGAGCAATTTTTTACTGTAAATTCATTCATAGTATTGCTTTTTTTTTAAAAAATAAGTTCCTATATTACATTTTTTTAATTAAAAAACAGAATTATGGGGGGAACTCCTTGGGTATAAACAGAAGTGGTATCTGTGAAAATTAAACCAAGGAAAATTACAAGTTATGCTCTTGGGAGTCTTGAGAGAGGATCCTCCTCTTGAGAAAAAGACCAAGAAAAATGGAGGTGGCAACCCCAAACTGGACACCACCAGTCAACACACACTGAAAGCTTCAATTTCTTTTCTCCTCAAAGGGGAAAGTGTGGAAGGAAGGCATGCTCTCAGGACCTGGCATGGTCTGGAACTTACCTGTCTTGCAAAGCCCATGTGTTCAGGCTTGGTCCTGAGCTGGTGCCATTGGGAGGAGTGGAGCTTTTTAAAGGTGGGGCCCAGTGGGAATGGTCAGATGCATCCCCTTGAGGAGAATAGCAGCAGGACCCTGACCCCTTTCTTTTCCTCTTTCACACCCTGGTTATGAGGTGAACGGTTTTACTTTTTTCCATGTGTTTCTACCATGATATGCCAAATGGACCCAAAGCAATGGAACCAAACAACCATCGACTGAAACCTCTAACACTGTGTCCAAAATGAACTTTTTCTCTTTACAAATGGATTACCTCAGCTATTTGTGATATAGTTACAGAAGGTCCCTGCCCTGTACCCCTTATCTCTAAGGGAGAAGGAAGCCTCACACAAGTGCTTCCTAGTGGCTTTTCTATAGTACATCTTCTCAAAAGAGATGTGGGAGGTAGACGACAGACATCCATACTAAAATTCCACTTCAGAAAGCAGAACATCCTTTAGAGGGAAACTGCTTCTGAAAGCAAGTGAATTTCTCCAGGGAATGAATGCAAGTCGAAAATCTTCAAAGAAAATTGCTTCGATGAAATCTCAAGACCATTGTGTAGAGGTGGTTCCTCTAGCTGGAATTTCTCTTCTACTTGCCTTGGACTGTGGAAGACTTTTGTGCCCTGGTTGCCACATCTCCACCAGCAGAGCAGGGCCCGTGGTTTGGAGAGCATGGTCCACTGCCCTCAGTCCCAGTGGGAAGTCACAGATAAAACATCTTGCACCCCCAAATCCTTCCAGACTCTGGAAGTCTGCTCTGAATTTGAATGACTGCTTCCTTGGTACCAGAACTTGAGTCTCTCTCAGCCCTCCTAGATGTACTCAAGTTTTTTTTAATGATTTTACCCCAATTCTAGGGACCCAAAAGCCAATTAGCACTTGCCATTTCAGAACTGCAGGTGGATAGTTAAGAAAACAGAACCAGCCAAGTGTGGTGGTGCCTGTAATCCCAGCAGCTTGGGAGTCTGAGGCAGGAGGATCTTGAGTTCAAAGCCAGCCTCAGCAAAAGCAAGGCACTAAGTAACTCAGTGAGACCCTATCTCTAAATAAAAAACAAAATAGGGCTGGGGATGTTGCTCAGTGGTTGAGTGCCTCTGAGTTCAATCCCCAGTGCCAAAGAAAACAGAACCAAAGCTTTTTTTTAAAAAAAAGCTCTCTGTGCTGAGACCAGGCAGTCCAAGACATTTTTTCTTGTGAATGTGCTTTGCCCAATATGACCAGCATGCTGCTAGCCTAGGATCGGAACTGCTCAAATCCAAAATTTGCTAGCTTAATAGCCAATAAACACAGACAAAAAGAGAAAGGGGGAAAAACCCATCCCAAAGCCCTCTTGAAGGATTAGCTGAAGAATGATACTCTGATTTTTTTTTTCTTTTTTCAATACTCAAATGGTCAGACCAGTGAGAGTAGGAATGAGATTCTCTTGTTAAGAAGGTAAAGGGGAGGGAAGAATTTCCCCTCTCTCTTCGGGTGTTGAAGGAGAAAAGCAATGAATAGAAAAGTGAAATGGGTTTCTCCTTTTGGAGAAAGAATAGTTTTAACCTTCAAGTAACTGCAGAGGTTGTTGGAGCTTATACAAGAAAACTCTTCAGAAAGACAGACACATGAATCATGGGTCGTTTTATCTCCACTTTAAAGCACTCGAACATTCACAATCCCCAAAGAAAAGCAGTGGTTCAGATGATCCAGCCGAATGGATTTATTAATATCCCCAGGGCCAGCCCAGGAGGTTCCTTCATTTCTATTGGTGACACCAGCAGTGTTTTTTCCTGAGGTTGAGTCACAGTTTCCCAGTCGTGGGGTTGAGGTCACTGGGGAGGGGAAGTCTGAGCCACTCTGGGTGTGCTTTTTATTTTTAATATAGTAGTGAGAAGTCAGCAGGACCGGTTACAGGAAGTCGTGTGCCGGAGCAGGGGGGCTGTATGCGAGGTGAGTTTGACAAATCTCTAAAGAACGGTCTGCTAACAATACGAAGGCAAACTGGGAAGGAGCCATCCAACTAAGTGCATTGCGGAGGGCCAGGCGCAGATTGCCCAGAGCGGTCCCAGCCCCTGCAGGTCAGCGAGGAAATCCGAATGGATGGACAGGAGCCCGCTCGCCTTGCCCGGTGATATATGAAGCATTCCAGGGCAGAAGTCTTATGATAGGAATTTATTTTCTCTGAGAAAGGGCTGATGCATTTCCTTTTCCAGCAACATACATCAGGGCCTGACATTTATTTGACATTCTCTCATCAGATATTCATGAGCACAGAGCCTGAGTTGAGCATTGCACTTGGAAGAGCAGGGAGAACAGGATGGAGAGGCCCCTTCCCTCTCAAAGCTCGCAGGCTCCTCTGATGGCACCCACAGGAAAGAGGCCACTGCGCATGGTGTGCGGAGAACCACCAAGAGGCTGAGCCAGGGCGCCCGCAGCACTTAGGAGGCCCAAAGGGTGCCCTGGAAGAAGACGCAATGGTCATAGCAAAGCAAATGGGAATTGGCCCAGCTGCCCAAGGCAGGAGGCACCACCAGAAGCCAGAGCAGAGGCCCCTCATTCCCTACCTTTTCTTCCTCTTTCCCTCTCTCCTTCCAACCTGGACCTCCAAGCTGTTCA
>JAJEJO010000295.1:138879-197908 GCA_020662805.1 Glaucomys volans
GAAAAAAAAAAAAAAAAAGAAGAAGAAGAAGAAAAGAAAAGAAAGTAGAGACAAATAAATAGAAAGAGAGTAGGTGAAATAGAAATCCAGGAAGGCTTATTCTGATAGCAAAAACAAAAGCAGAAAAATCCTTAAGACCAGTCCTCCTGCAGAGGAGCTGGAATTCAATTCCATCTTCCTTCACCTCACCTCAAGCACCAGTGGGTGAGCCGGAGGAGCCGACAGAAAAGGAGAAAATTCTATTTGACAACTAATTTTTTCTACTATGGTCAAATGTCCCTTTTGAATGACTTTTCATTAAATCATCCAAATATTTTTGTTTTCCATTATAGATCGTTGGACACGTGTGATATTTTCAAGAGAACCCTAGTGGACTTCAATAGTGGTTTCATACCTTTAGATCTTTTTATTCCCATCATGCCTAACCTACTCAATACATTATTTTTGAATGAACGAATGGCTTAAATTGTTCCTTGGGTTAAGTTTGAACTTGTTCAAAGGCATGACTCAAAAAGAGAAGCTCTCTCATACAGGCAAGGTTAATTTAGTTTGTAGACATCACAAATGATTCCCATTACTCAGGAGATAAAAGAAGGGTGAATCTCAGCAATTCCAACTCTCAGCTAATCAGATCAATACCCAGCTGCTCACTATGAACAGAACACATCCCAAATTATATCAACAAAGTAAACTCTGCCCAAAGGTATTTCATCTGTTAAAACTTTCCAGGATCTTGTTTATATGTCAGAAACAAAATTGTGGGAGAGAACGAAGGAGAGACTTTCTAGAGCAAATGTCTGAGCCAATAACTTAGAATCAGCTTGATGTTCACCCTTGGGATTCACCCCGCCCTCTGCCTCCTGCCTAACATGCCCATCACTTTGCACAGACTTGTAAACCCACCCTCTGATCCTCCCCACAGCCCAATTCACTATCATGTATATTTAATGGAATTTGGATCTGGGACTTCATCCAAAATCATAACCAGAAGGACCAGAAAAATTCCTCTAGGACATTCACACTTATGTTACAAGCCCAGGACAAGTGCCCCAAGACTTTTGTATTTGACACTTCAGGGTCCTTTGGATGGGTTGGGGGGAAAGGGATACCCTTGCATGTCGCTTGTTTGTTCTGTTTTTCTGTGCTTTCTGCTGAAGCTGAGAGGCAGTGCAGTCAGCTTGCATGTTGTGACACTCCTAAGAATCCCCAGAGTCATGATCTCCCCTCAGAAACCCAGCGATCGGTAAACAACAACAAAGCAGGCTTGAATGTGGGTGGGAGGCACCAGTACCCCAGTGACATCGGGTTACAGCAAAATGGCAAACTCTGCGTGCAGTGGATGCTGTGATGGAAAACAAACAAACCCCCAAAGTGAAAGTGTTCAACCTGCAGATACCAAGACTCGGCTTAGAATAATCTCGTGGATTTGGGAGATTCATAGTTGAAATCCACCTCATGTCATTGTCCTTGATGATAATGGGATGGAGACCCAGAAAAACACCCAGAAAAGTCTGAAGGGAACTTCATTCATGAGCAGTGACAGAGAAAGACCAAGCCAGGAGGGACACATCCCTCCATTTCTCTGGAAGATGGAACCATCTCTGGAGGATGGTAGGTCATTCTCCTCCAGGGAAAATTAAAGGTACCTAGGGAAGGAATGGGGGCCCCAGAAGTGGCCCCTACAGGAAGTGCCCCTCACTCTTGCTGGAAGCAGAGCTCACATCCACCTGAAGCATGCCCAAGATCCCTGTGACTGCACGAGGGCCCCGACTGAGCAGTAGCAGCTACTTCCTGACTGTTAAGGACTGCTGGGTCCAGAATATGGAGACAACAGTGTTCAGGTGCCACTGCCATTTCCCCTTGCGTCTGTCTTTTTTCACAGGAACCCTCACTGCTGACAGTACCAAGCTCCTGTGACCCTGTAAATCAGAATCGGGGACTGTGGAAGGAAAGGAGACGTGGCCCTTTGAGCTTGTCCTCAGCATTCACTCTCCACAGCTTTTCTCCAGCATCTGCTGCAGTCCCACTATATGACCAGCCAGTGTGTCACCAGATGCTCAGCCTTCCTCAAGGGGGTTCTGCATCCCACCCAGGATAGGGCTCAGGCAAGCTAGTACGGCCACCAGATCCTAAGTGAGCTTGGTTCTCCTGAGATCTCCAGCCAAGGTTACCCCTGTGCTCAGATCAACCTCCAACAGGGTCTCGAGGGCAAGGGGGACACAAAGCCCTCCTCCCCTGAACATCAGAGCCAGGAGACAGTCACAGGTGTGCCCTCTGTGCTCCTGCCTCTGCAGAGTAGCCTGTGTCCCAGTGCAACCCACGGCAGCAGCTCATCTGCCACCCATGAATGAAGAACAAGCAAATGGGCCTATATTACCATGCAAAAGCAGGCTTCCCATTGGCACTCGCCACCCCCCCGCATGTGTCCAGGGTGCTCCTGAGCTAGTGCTATGGAGAAGGGCCCACTCTGACTCCCCTGAGCATGCTTCTAAGCCAGGACCTTCTTCTCCCCTCCACAGTGTCTGGGCTCTTGGTGTGCGCAGCCCAGAGCACTGTGATCCAGCATGAGAACCAGAGCTTTCAGGGGAAGGAGAATGGCAAAACAGAAGCAGTAGGAAAGCAAAAGAATAAAAAGAAAATGCTTGAATTTAACTATGGAACTACATATAAATATTTGTATAAATTTACATCTAAAAATAAATCAGTACATGGAAAAGCTGAACAACAAGGAGTCTGTTTGGCAGACCCATTCATTTATTCAACAGTATTTATTGAGTTTGATTATGTGCCAAGGCCTGTTCTGATTATCCCCACATCATACTGCAGACCCAGGGCCCTGTGGCACAGGCCTCGGCATCATGGGCATCTCTGGGATGCTTAGTGACTATGGCTTCCGTAGCAACTGCCTGTCTCCATCCTCCAGAGGAAGAAGCCCAGCTGGAATCCCTGCATGGATGCCCAAAGTCTCCCACAAAAGCCATGATGGTCAGAACTAGAAAGCAGAGTGATCTGCACCAGGCAGGAGACTCAGGAAAAGTCCTGGAAGTTTCCTCAGTTTCCCTTCCTGCTCCTAAAAACTGGTCCAGTTCAGTATCCGCCATGCTGATGATGGCATCCTCCCGACTCCAACATGGCCAGAGACAAAGTTTCCTCCAAGCTAGAGCCTATACAAAGAGGGTATCTTACAACACCACTGTGAGAAGAGTGGCGGTGTGTAAGATCTTCTATAAATGCAAATGAGAGGATTTCATAATTTAATATTATTGTCTGACATATTGAGGTATTTCACCACATATAGGGTGGTGTGTGCTGCTGACCATAAGGAATATTAACTGGTTTTATAGATATTTGAAGAATAGGTGTAAAACAACTGTTAACTTTCATCTTCTTTTATCAACAAAAATAAAATAAGGTCTGAAGTGTGCACAGCATATCATATCCAGGTTTCATTCGCATACATGTCTCTTCCAATTCTCGACCACCTGCTCAGCCGCACAGAATGACAGACAGATCTCAGAGGTCTCCTTCTGGGTGACCTGCATCAGAAAAAGACACTTCCCAAAGAGCAAAGACAGGGAGGAGGAGAATAGTTGTTAAAGAATCCTGTGGTCCTTGTAAGAGAATCTGCCACAGGATATTCAGGAAGTCTTACTTCAAAAACTGCCTCATCTGTCATTTTCCATGTTCCTTGCATATGTGGACTGCAAACCTAACTGCTCTTTCAAAGTGGAATATTCTCTTTTCACTATCTTCTAGACTAAGATTCTTGAGGGCAGGATGGGAATCTTTGGTTTCATTTTCCACCAGGTTCTAGCAGAGTGCTAGGAGTTACCAACTTACTGCATAAATGGGGAGTGAGTGCATCATCGACTGGTGGAATGAATGAATGTTCTGGGAACGCTCTTCTCAAAGATGTAAAGCAACAAAAGCATGATTCTTCAGCTCTTCCTTCACATTGTTTATCTCTTGTGATGGGGTGGTAGTGGAGGGGATGATGGAGGAGACCCTGGCGGTGCTGATAACAATAGCTCTGGACTTGTGATGGTGGGGACTGTGGACTAGAAGGATGGAAGTTAGGAAGGTCAGGTGGTTATGACAATTGGATGTTTTAATATTTTAAAACAGGAGTGGAGCTCAGTCATAGAGCATGTGCTGAGCACACTGAAGGCCGTGGGTTCAATCCTCAGCACCAATGCATGAATGAATGAGTGAATGAATAAAACAATATCCTACAGTTTTAAACTTTAAACAAACATTTAAATTCCACCAACTGACTCAGCCCTCCCATGTTTTTCTGTTACACCTCATAACCAAGCCCACAGAAGTCAAATCCTAAAAGCAAATTATTTTATCTCCCCCGACGGCAGTCATTCAGAATTTAAACGAAGACTCCCTCAGCTCCAGGTGAAGGAGATTGGCCCCTCCTTCTTCCAGGCATCATCAGGAGAGCAACCTCTTGATAAGCATGCTACATCCTTGTGAAAGACACTCTTCTAATGACCTTGATGCTTCTCTTTCTTCTGGCCCACAGGATACTAAGTCACCATAAGGCCCAAAGCAAACCAATGCAATGCAAAAGAGAAAGAGATAAACAATGTGAAGGAAGAGCTGAAGAATCATGCTTTTGTTGCTTTACATCTTTGAGAAGAGCGTTCCCAGAACATTCATTCATTCCACCAGTCGATGATGCACTCACTCCTCATTTATGCAGTAAGTTGGTAACTCCTAGCACTCTGCTAGAACCTGGTGGAAAATGAAACCAAAGATTCCCATCCTGCCCTCAAGAATCTTAGTCTAGAAGATAGTGAAAAGAGAATATTCCACTTTGAAAGAGCAGTTAGGTTTGCAGTCCACATATGCAAGGAACATGGAAAATGACAGATGAGGCAGTTTTTGAAGTAAGACTTCCTGAATATCCTGTGGCAGATTCTCTTACAAGGACCACAGGATTCTTTAACAACTAAGAAACTGAAAGGATGTTTCTTAAAGTTGGCCCGTGGACTAATAACATGACACCAAGTGCTTGGTAAATACTCAGGTTCTAGACCCCCACAACGGGCTCACAGCATGGGAATTTCTAGGGAGTGGGATCAGGGGACCTGCTTTATTAACATGTCCCCCTAGTGATTCTTATACACACAGTCACTAATCAAAACGTAGGGATTGAAAAATTGTCATGAGATGGAATTTTTATAACGGAGGTTTGAAAATTAAGATGACTAAAAGCAGCTGAAAGAAGATTGCTTTGGAACAGCAGAATGTTTGAGAAATTGTTTGGACTGGGAGTGAAGAGACCCATTCCACTTCTGACCATCTAAATAGCCTCCGCCAATACCCTTATTCCCCTTCCACTGGGGAGGCTTCATCTCTAAACTGAAGGGGTAGTCTATTCATTCCACCTCCCCCATCCTCTGGCAGCTACCTATCTTTTTATTGTCTGTGTGTTTCTGCCTTTTCTGGAATGTCATAGAGTAAGAATCATAGAGTATGTAGTTTTTGAAGATTGGCTTTTTTCACTTATTAAAATGCATTCAAGTTTTCTCCTTGTCTTTTCATGGTTTGATATCTTGTCCCTTTTGAGTGATGAATGACATTCCATTTATGGGTGGACCATGGTTTATTTGTCCATTCAGGACATCTTGGTTGCTTCCCAGTTTTGGCAATTATAAATAAAGCTCCTATAAACATTTGTGTACAATTTTCATGTGAACATAAGTGTTCAAGCTCTTTGGGTAACTACCAAGGAGCATAATTGTAGGTTTTTGTTTCATAAGAAACTGCCAAACCTTCTTCCAGTAGTATACCATTTTGAATTCTTACCAGCTACAAACGAGCTTTCCTGTTGTTCTACATCTTTGCCTTTGCTGTTGTCCATATTCTAGATTTTAATCATTCTAATAGTTATCATATTATCTCATTTATTCAATTTGCAATTTCCTGATGAAATATGATTTGGAACATTTTTTATATATTTATTTGCCATGTGTATATCTTCTTTTATGACATATCCATTAAGGCTTTTGGGCCATTGCTTAATGAGGTTGTTTGTTTTCTTATGATTGAATTTTATGAGTTCTTTTTGTATTTTGGACAACCGTCTTTATCAGATCTGTCTTTTGTGAAGTTTTTCTCCCAGTCTGTGACTTGGCTTCTCATTCTCTTGATGTTATCTTTCCCAGAACTTAAATTTTTAGTTTTCATGAAGTCCAGTCTACCAACTATTTCTTTTGTAGATGATGCCTTCTGTGTTGTATCTAAAATGTCAACATCATGCTGAAGGTCATCTAGGTTTTCACCTATGTTATCTTCTGGGAGTTTTATAGTTTTTCACTTTACCTTTAGATCTATGATACATTTGGAGTTATGTATAAGGGTGCAAGATCTCTGTTTGGAGTCATGTACCTGCAATTGGATGACCAGTTGTTTCAGCACCATTTGTGGAAAACACTCTTTTCTCCATTGCATTGACTTTGCTCCTTTGAACAAAGATCAGTTGACTATCTTATGTGGATCTATTTCTGGACTCTTGATTCTGTTCCACTGATATATTTGCCTATTCTTTACCCAATACCACACTGTCTTTATTATTGTAACTTTATGGGAAGTCTTGACATCAAATAATATCAATCCTTCAACTTCTCCTTCAAAACTGTGTTGGCTATTCTTGCCTTCTGACTCTCCACATAAACTTTCAAATCAGTTTGTCAGTATCCACAAAATAACTTGCTGGAATTTTGATTGGGATTATATTGAGCCTATAGATGAATTTAGAAAGAACTGACGTGTTGACAATATTGAGTTTTCTTATCCATGAATCTGGACTCTCTCCATTTATTTAGTTCTTCCTTGATTTCATTCATCAGAGTTTAATTTTTCTCAGATAGATTTTGTGCATGTTTTTGAGATTTCCACGTGAGTAATTTATTTTAGGAAGTGTTGATGGCTGACATAAATAATATTATGCTTCTAATTTCAAATCCGCTTGTTCTTTACTGGTGTATAGGAAGTTGGTGGACATCTGCATACTAACCTTGGATCCTCAAACTTGATATGATTACTCTCTAGTTCCAGGAAGTTTTTGTCAATTCTCCCTGATTTATACATAGACAATCATGCTATCTGCAAAGAAAGACAGTTTTATTTCCTCCTTCCCAAGCTGTATACCTTTTATTTCCCCTTTTTTTCTGTCAAATTGCATTAACTAGAGCTTCCAGTACAATGTTGAAAAGAAATGGTGAGAGGAGAACACATTGCCTTGTACCTGGTCTTAGTGGGAAAGCTTCACATTTCTGGTCTGAGTTTACTAAGCATTTTCATGATGAATGGTGATGAATTTTTTTCTCAAATGCTTTTTTCACAATTATTGATTTACAGGAATCATGATTTTTTTTAGCTTTTTGAGATGCATTATATTAATTAATTTTTGAATGTTGAACCAGCTTTGCATTCCCAAGACAAATCTCACTTGGTTGTGGTGTGTAATTATCTTTATACATGGTTGTATTTGATTTGCTAAATTTAGTTGAGGATTTTTGCATTTATGGTCATGAGAAATAATAGTCTGTAGTTTTCTTTTCATAGAATGCCTTTTTCAGCATTGGGTAATTGCTGACCTGAGAACGAGCTAGAAAGTAGATTGTAGAGAATTGGTACAAGGTCCTCTTTAAATGTCTGATAGAATTAACCAGTGAACTGATTTGGGCCTGGTACTTTCAATTTGGGAAGGTTATTAGTTACTGATACAATTTTATTAATATATACAGTGCTATTCAGATTATCTATTTCTTCTTGTGTGAGTTTTGACTGCTGTTGTTTTTCAAGAAATTGGTCCCTTTTGTAGATACCACTAAATTTGTGTGCATGGAATTATCTATACTATTTTGTTATTATCCTTTTGATGTCCATAAGGTCTGTAGTGATGTCCCCTTTTTAATTTCTGAGATTAGTAATTTGTATCCTCTCTCTTTTTTCTCAGCCTGGCTAGAGGCTTGCTGATTTCATTCATCTTTTCAAAGAAACACCTTTTGATTTCATTGATTTTTCTCTATTGATTTCTTGTTTTCAATTTCATTGATTTATACTCTAATTCTTATTGTTTATTTTCTTCTCTTTGCTTTGAATCCAATTTGCTCTTATTTTTCTAGTTCACTAAGGTAGAAACTTAGATGACATGTCATATTTCTACTGCATACATTCAATGCTAAATATATTCCTCTGAACACTGCTATAGATGCATCCCACAAGTTTAGATAAATTGTGCTTTCATTTTCACTTCAATCAACAAATTTTAAAATTTATATTGATATTTTTCCTTTGACCTATGTGTTATTAAGAAGTGTGTTGTTTGATCTTCATGCATTTGGGGATTTTCCAGTTATCTTTCTGATAGTGACGTCTAATTTAATTTCATTGTGGCCTGTGTGATTTAGATTCCTTTGTTTGTTGATGCATATTTTATGACCCTGAATATGGTCTATCTTAGTGAATGTTCCATGTGAGCTTATAAAGAAGGTGTAATCTACTGTTATTGGATGATGTAGTTGACATACACCAATTACTTACAGTTGAATTGATGGTTTTGGAACCATTCCTCATGGATACCAAGGTGTGTAGTTGGATTACGATGTACCATATTTGCTACGGCTTTCTATTTGTTGTCCTTATTCTTTGTTTCTATGTTTATCCTCCATTTTTCTGCTTGTTGTCATTTTAATCAAGCATTTTATATGATTTCATTTTCTCTCCTTTCATAACATATAAGTTATAACATCTTTTTTGTCTTTTTTAGTAGTTGCCCTAGAATTTGCAATATACATTTAAAACATCAAATTCCAAATATACTATTCTAATTTTCAAATAATACCACCAATTCACAGGTAGTGAAAATATCATATTATAACAAAAATACTCATTTCTTCCTTCATGTTTCATGTATCATCTTTTACTTTTTAAAACATGACTACTACTAATGCTAAGTAACATATGTAGCTTACATTTGTTGCTCATTGCATATTCAGACAGGGTTGATCTCAAGGACCTCTAACCCAGCCTTGACATCCTGAGCAATTTTCAGATAGATTAATGGAAAGTTGACAGGAAGTGCCACTTGAACCAGTCCTGGATCAGAGTCAGTCAACTTTGAGCAGGAAGTCTCACCCACCCGGAGAATGAGGAAGCTTCACAGAGCGGGTAAACTCCAAGAGCTAGGCCATGGCACAACCACAAACACTTTCTATAACACAACTGGGCGGTGTTAGTCACTTTAAACATCTTTTTCAAGGTTGTCGTTCACCATTCCTGTGGCTGTTGTTAGATGTCCTCTGGCCAGCATACTCAAACTGATGGTTTTCTGAGCAATTGGGATGACATTCTTGGGATGATGTTTTTGAAGTGAGTTTTATTCTTGTGAAGATATAAATTGGTGAACGTATTTGAGTAAAGGTATCGTTTTCTCGGACTTGCCAAAATGAAAATAAACTTTATTTTCCTCTTTTTCAAGATAAAAATAATTTTTAAAAAATAAACTTTTCCATATATCTGCTAATTATACTAAGTATGCCTACAAGTAGATTTGCTTCCTAGAAAGTTGTTATGAACTTCTAAGACCCCCCATGACTTTTCCCTTTTCTTTTTTCTTTTTCTTTACATCATCAGTTCCCACCCCATTCATCTTGGGCTTCCACCCTTCCTTTCAGCCCTATTTATTTACCTCCTGGTTCTCCTATCACCTCACTACGTGCTCTTTTTCAGTCTCTTTTGCTGGTTCCTCACATTTCCCCAATACCCTGCAGTGCCGTTAGGCTCAGGACTTGGCTGCTTCTCTTCTGTGTCCACTCCCTAGGTGACCTCATGCAGTCTCCAGGCCTTACCACACACCTGTATGTAAGTGGTATCGACTTCTCACCCCAGCTGGCATGTCTCGCCTGAGCTTCATACTCATATCTCCAAAGTCTGTCCCTTATGTGCCTTGTGAGTACCTCAAACTGAGCTGTCCAACCAAACACCTGGTCTTCCTTACTGAACTGACCCTCCCAGAGTCTTGTCCCTCCCTGTGAATTGTAACTTCATTCTCCACATTGTTCAGGCCAAAATCCTTGGAGTCATCCTTGTCTTCTCTTTCTGACATAACCTGTATTCTGTCCATTAGCAGAGACCTTGGGCTGTCCCTCCACATATATCAAGAGTCATTTTCAACTACACCCACTGCTACCATCCTGGTGCAAAAAGTTATCCTCCCTCCTCTGGAGGCAGTAGACTCCCAAATGGCCTCCTGCTTCCACCTCTACCCCTCACAAGATGTGCTCAACCCAGTGGCCAGAGTAAGTCACTCATCTACAAGCTCAGAGAGAACACCTTACAGTGACCAAAACACCCTACGCCATTTGACTTCTGGTCTTCTGTTTTGTCCTTCATAAAATGTCTATCAGATTTGACGTGGTAAATATTTTCTTTATTGTCTGTTTCCTTTCATTAGAACATAAGGATCTTGAAGAAAGGAACTTTGCCTGTTGGTTCAGTCTGAATTCTTAACAGCTAGTGCAAATCACCTTGAATAAATTAATGAATGAGTAGTAGGTGTTTCATAAGATGAGTCAAAAGATGAGTGAATGATGAAATTAATTAATGCACACTTGCAAGGAATTTTCCTTACAACCTTGAGAATCCAGAATTAACCTCATTTCATGGATTAATGTGGAGGAGGGCCATTTATGGTATGATTTTAATTCCCCCTCTTCTCTCATCTTGGCATTTATTTATTCAACTGTGGGCTTACACTGTGCTATGTCCAGGGCACATTCTCTTGGTCTTCATGAGCCACTGTGTACCCAGAAGACATGCCAACTAAGGATCTTGGAAATGAGACAGATGTAGAGGTGCGTCTGGGGAGCATGAGATTTGTTGGGAGGAGTCAAGAGAGGCCAAAAAAACATCTTTGAAGAATGGCAACTGAGCTAAGTCTTGAAGGATAAAGCAATATTCTCCATGTGGACAAAAATAAAAGAACATTCCAGAAAACAGTGTTTTGGAAAACAGGAATAGAACAGATAGGAGACAACAGGGCCCTTTTGAGAAACTACCAGTTGTTAGGCATTCCCAACGTCCAGGGAAATTGACAGGACACAAAGCAAGAGAAGTGAGCAAGGGTAGGTCATGAAGGTCTTGTCCATGGTAACTCATGGTTCACATTCTCCAAACAATATGAAGGATTAAGAAGACTAATGTGGTAAGACAAGAAAACAGTAATATAGATCAGTCATGCAAAATCTGAACTATGCACTGGGGCTTGTGGGCACACAGCGGGGTGAGGCAATACCCAAGTCAACAGTCTGGAAGGCGGGGGCAGGAAGAAAGAATGAAGTGACAAAGCATCCCATAGAAGGGGACACAAAGGAGTAAGCCAGGCAGACAGGAAGGACTAGGCTTTCCTGAGAGAGGAACAGGAGGTTTCAAAGCCCTGGCATGAGAGAATGTAGGGCACAGCTGAATTCTCACCAGCTCCATTTTCTCACCACCCACATTAATACCCTCTTCTGAAACCTAAAAGGGTTACCCAAATCCTTTTATTGTCCACATATTGCGTAATCCTCCTTTTCCTTGATCTTTATTATGGAACCAAAGAATCATAACACTGAAGCGCTGGAGGGCATCCTCAAGTGCATCAAATCCAGTGCCTCTGAACTTTCCCACTCAAATACCCTGAACACTAGGAGGAAAAGCATGGACTAATTTTTTTGACATTGCTTTTTATATCCTTTTTTTAAGTATAAATTTGCATTCTGAGCCAAACATCAGCATTTGTTTCAATATAAAAATAACAGTTTTTCCTCAGAAATCTTCTGGTAATGTTCATCCTCTACAGGAAGTGGCACCATCTTTATTCACAGCCACCCCACCCAGGCCACACCCATAGGTGAGTGGCCAACTTTGGGGAATCCCTTATGTGCAAATGAGGACCTGGAGGCCAGCTAAGGTCACGGAGCTGGGAGGTGCAGAATGAAGCCTTGAACCAGAACTGAATGTCTCCCTGCACCCTCCCTGCTCAGGGGTCCCACCTTTGTTATGGTGAATCCCCCTTCCTTCCTGACTCACTTTCTTGTTCCCTGATTTCACTGACTGAGCTTCCTTTGTCCCATCTTGGGTCCCCTCCTAATCCTATTAGGTCTCCAAGGGCTCAGAGGCAGAGGAGACAAGAGAGGGGAAAGACTCCACCAGGAGAGAAGGTCCCAGAAAGCAGAACCACTGAGCTGCCCTGGCCTGACCCACTCCTGCTGCATTGTATCATTCCTGCCTGTGAGGATGAGGCCCCAGCAGCATCAGATCAAAAGGTTTATGAGGCCTTTTATGGCTGCTCTTAATTAATTATACCTTTGCTTCCTGGAGACACTGAGAAAATGTTTCTGAGAGTTTGGCTGAAAACAGAAAGGAGAAAACCAACAGCCCTGTCCCAGAAAGCCTCCCACTGCTCATTTTCATCTGTGCCTCCAGTAGGTCCCCCGCCCCCACTCCTGAGTGGACATGCCTGGACTTCCCTCCTCTAAATGCAGAGAGCTGCTGTTTGGAAAAAACCAGTCACTGCAGTCCTCCAAGTCAGCCAAGTGCAGCAGAAAAAGCTAGGAGGCTTGTATTGTTTCTCTTCAAAACACAGATCTGCTCTGGTCTCTCCCATTACCCAAAACCTGTCAGCAGCTCCCATTATTCCTAGGATAAGGACAATTCCCTGCATGGACAGCTAGGGGCTGGGCCTGTACCCACCTTATCATTCTAGACTCGCCTGCATGCCTCTCGCCTCCATCTGCTCCAGCACACTGATGCTGTTTGCTTTCCTCTCCCTGCCACAGGCCCTTTGCACCTGCCTGTTCTCATCCCCCATTGGCCTAGCTTACTCTTCTGCATCCTTCAGCTCTCAGCTCAAAGTGTCTTCCTCAGTGAAGCTTGCTCTGACCTTCTGACTCCCAAACCTTTTATTACAAGTTATCAGATCACCAGATGTCTCCTCGCACTTATGGTCACAAATTTACACTTATTTGTGTGATTGATTATCGTTTTACTTTGTGTTCCCCACACAGCTGTAGAATCCAGGAGGACAGAGTCCATGTGAATATTTGTTCACTTTCATATGCTCATCACTTAATATTAGGCCTAGAACATAGTAGATGCTTTAAAAGAAAAATGCTTAAATAACAAATGAAAGAATGAACAAGTGAATGATAGATTTGGTAAGTTCACGAAATGAACTGTTGAATGAATGAATACTCCCAGAATTAACTGTAAATATCATGGGGACCTGGAATTCAATCCTTGGGCCTTCATGTCCATTGGGGACCATTCCCTATAGAGGAGTAGAGCTTAGCAATGCCACTCCTGCTTGGTTTCCATTCATTGTCCATGCCTGTCTTTGATGTGCCTGTCATGGGTGAGAACTCTTCTAGAAACTCTCTTTGTTTCTCTCTTTTCCTCATTGTTCCCTTACATTCCAGTCATCAGCAAATCCTGCCAGCTCCCTTCCAAGGCATATCAAATTCCATCAGAAATATAAAAGCTGAGAGTTTATCATCAACAAACCATCACAAAGGGAACTGTAAGATATACTTTGAGGAGAAAGAAAATTATCTCAAAGGAGGAAATTAAGATGCAAGGAGAAACATCAGCCACAGCATCAAAGAGAATAAAGTACTTAGGAACAAATTCAACCAAGGAGATCAAAGACCCATACACTGAAAACTATAAAACATTGATGAAGGAAACCAAAGACACAAATAAAGATATCTCATGCTCAGGGATTGGAAAATTAACAGTCAAAATGTCCATATTGCCCAGAGTGATCTACAGTTAAAGGAAATTGCTATCAAATTGGCAATGCGATTATTCACAGAAATAGAAAAATAATGGTGCGAACCATATGGAACCAAAAAAAGAAAAAAAAAGACCCAGAATTTTTAAAGCAATCTCAAGCAAGAAGCAAGAAGAACAAAAGTAGAAGTCATTTCCTGACTTTGGATTATATTATAAAGCTATAATAATCAAAATAGTACAGTACTGGTGTAAAAGCATAGACCAATGGAACGGAATAGGAAGACCAGAAATAAACCCACCCACACAGAGTCAAGTGAGTTTCAACAAAGTCACCAAGAACACACAAGGGGGAAGTAGAAGGTCTTCAATAAAGGTTCTGGGGAAACTGGCTCTCTAAATAGTCCAAAAATGAATTACAGATTTAAATGTCAGACCTGAGACAGACGAAAACGTGGCAGAAAATGTCACTGACACTGGTCTTGGCAATGACTTTTTGCATACAGACAAAGAAAGCCCAGGCAACAAAAGCAAAACTGAACTAGTGGCTACATCAAACTGAGAAGATTCTGTGCAGCAACGGAAACAATCGACAACGTGATAACATGGGAATGGGATCAAATATTTGTGATCCATGTGCCCAAGAGAAGGTCAGTGTTGAAAAGAAACTCAATACCAAAAAAGAAAAGAAAATCAAAACCTGGTCAGCAGTGCACAAAGGATCTAAATGGGCATTTTTTCCAAAGAGACGCAAAAGGCCAACAGGTGTGTGAGAAGATGAGCCACATCCCTAACCATCAGGAAATGCACACCAGGACCTCAAAGAGAGGTCACCTGTTAGGATGTCCATTATCAAAAAGTCCAAAGACAGCAGGTACCAGTGAGGCTGTAGAGAAGGGGAAGCCCTCCGCACTACTGGTGGTAACGCATATTAATGTCAGCCCGGAGGTTCCTCAAAGAATTTTAAATAGCACTACCGTATGGTCCAGGAAGCCCACTCAGAGTACATATCCAAAGGGCATAAAATCACTCACAGGGTTTTCTGCACTCCCATGTTCCTTACAGGATTATTCCCAATAGCCAAGTTATGGAAATAACATAAGTATCTGTCAAAAGATGAATGGATTTCCCATCCTCTTTCTCTCTCATTTTCTCTCTCTCTCTCTCTGACAAGTACACGTGTGCACATGCATGCTGTATTTCTCTCTCTCATTCACACCCACCCCAGGTCTCTGGGGGAAAAAAAAGACCCACTGATCTATGTATCCATTTTTATCCCAGCACCACACCATTGTGATCACGATAGCTTTGTAACATGATTTGAAGTCAGGAAGTGGCATGTGTCCAGCTTTGTTCTTCTTGCTCATGAACAATGGAATATTATTCAGCCTTTAAAAATCCTGTCAGTTGTGAAAACACCAGTTAGCCTGGCAGGCATTGTGCTAAGTCATGTAAGACAGAAACAGAAGGACAAATATTGCATGATTGTACCTACGCATGGTATCTAAGAAAGTCGAACTCAGAAATAGAGAGTAGAAGGGTGGATACCAGGTCAGCAAGTGGGCAAAATGGGACGATGTTGGTCAAAGGTCAAAACTTCACTTCTAAGGTGAATAAGTTCTGGAGACCTCGGTACAGCACAGTGATCATAGTTAATGTGTGTGTGTTTGAAACTTGCTAAATGATATGTTAAATATTCTCATCACACACACACATACACACACACACAAAGGTAACTATAGGAGGTGACAGATATGTTAAGTAGTTTGTGATAAACAAGCATTTCACAATACATATGCATATGGAAACTTCACATTTTATACCTTAAATATAAAAAATTTTATTGGTCATTTATACCTTATTAAAGCTGGGGAAAGGAGGGAAGCTATATGAGTTAAGAATAGGCAAATAAATCTAAATGAATACTTAGTAAATAGAAATCCAATAGCAATGCATTATTTTAGATCTTTTTAAAAAAAACAATCAACAATAGAGTGTAAGTAGTGATAAATTTAAATGTCCTCTAAGTCTAAGGAAAGAAAAGATACACTAAGTATCTTCAGACTTTGTTAAGTGCAATGAAACTTTTAAGGGTCAACACTTAAAGATTAAAAATAGATTTTATTATTTTCCAAAATAAGGAACCGTTTTATAAAAATTCCTCAGTCAATTCCCCCCCCAAAAAGCATAAAACAAAGAAAGAAGATATTTAAAAAGTAAAATAAATAGCAAAATATAGTATGAATCAGTTCAAATATATTAGCAATCACAAAAAATATAAATGGGCTAAAGTCAGTGAAAGATAATCAAATCATACTTTTAATATCCAGCTATTTTCTATTTATAAGAGACATAGCTAAAATGTAACAAATGGAGAGATTGAAAGGAACCTTGTAAAAAGGCATCCTGTAGGCTGGGGTGGCTCAGTGGTAGAGCCCTTTAGCACATGTGAGGCCCTAGGTTCAATCCTCAGCACCACATTAAAAAAATAAGATTATTATGTGTATTACAACTAAAAATATTTTTTTAAAAAAGGCTTTATGCAAATGCCCATTAAAAGAAATTATGGGAAGAGGAGGAAAGGAACGCAAACTGAAATCAAATTCCAAGCATGAACAAATTTGTCAGGATGAACCCAACTACTATGTAAAACTACATTGTTCTAATAAGAAGTAGAAGCCCTACAGAGTTACACTAATACCAATAAAATCAGCATTAAGCTTTTTAAATTGGGAAGCCACTAAATAGTGACCAAGTTCATCAGAAAAAAATAATTAGTAGCATATCATCAAATATAAAAATCAAATTTGGATAACTATACCACCAGTAGGATTCTACATCATGTATAACCAGAATGAGAAATTATACTCCATTATATATGATGCATCGAAGTGCATTCTATTAAAATAAAAATAAATGAAAATCAAATTTGGTAGAATGATAATGTATTCATTATTGACAAATTCGCATAGTGTGAGATTTTTATATGCATACTGCTCTGTGAAACTGATACATTAACAGTTGAAAACTTAACAAAGGCATAGAAGACTTTATAACAGAGTAACAATCTTGTTTTGGTGGACATACATAGAGTCCTGGATTAAGAGCCAAAAAACCAGCTGGGTGCGGTGGCGCACGCCTGTAATCCCAGCACTTGGGAGGCTGAGTCAGGAGGATCATGAGTTCAAAGCCAGCCTCAGCAACTTAGTGAGGCCCTAAGCAACTCAGTGAGACCCTATCTCTAAATAAAATGCAAAATAGGGCTGGAGATGTGACTCAGTGATGGAGTGCCCCTGGGTTTAATCCTCAGTACCAAAAAAAAAAAAAAAGTCAAAAAACAACACACATGAAATTTATTTTAGAATATGTGTAACATGGTGTTCATGTAAGACTGATTGCATAACAGAGATCAACAAACACATCTCAACATCTTTCAATATCCAGGTACAGTTTCCTTATAACTATAACTGCTCTATAACTGATCCAATTAGCTTAAAAATTATGAAAGATGAGTTTTTTAAAATATTAATTTTAAAGTTAAAAGCATGTCTACAGGTTATTTAGGTACCAAAATACAATAACATGCTGAAATAAAATCATCACGAACATTAATGATAATGCTACGTGCTAGAGCTTGCAGAATGTGAACAGCGGTACATAGAGGGAACTTCCCAGCCCAGGGTTCACTGAAGCATTGAAGCTTTCCTTCATCTCTCTCTTACACAGCTCATTGATCCACATGTTATTCAATGAATGCTTAATCTGGTATTGTGGAAGTCATACGGATGGAGGCTGCACAGCCCTCCGATCCTTTAAACAGCTGCAGTTGTTAACAGTTCCAAAATGGAAATCCTGAGCTAATCTGGTCTGTGTTTCCAATTGCTGATCTGCAAGCCTCTCAGAACTTAGATTCTCTTGCCATCGGGACATTGCAGGCAATAAATTTCCCATTGATAACAGTCAGAGGCATAGACAATTGTCTTTGCTGGGTGGCAGAACAGATAGAGGAACCCTTTGAACCGAAACAGGACACAGAGCATCTCTGAATGCTTTCTTCTTGACTTTCTACTGCAAATATGTATTTTCTATTCTCTCTTTTGATGGGAAAGGTTTCCACCATATTCTCCCCTTTGGAAAGTGAAAACACTCATAGAATTTAAATGATGATATATATTTCTTTTTATCTAACACCTATTTCGAAGAAAATGCAGGAGACAGAAGAAGAAACCAAAACATCTATTTGTGTCCCTGGAGCAAATTTCAATTGAAAATGTAAGGACAGCAGCCACCAAAGTGGCTCAGATTCACAGTGAGGGTAATATGATACAATTAGCAATGGTAATGAAGTTGGTTCTAAAAAGCTAAGCAGAGTGTACTTGTTTTTGTTGCCAATGTTTCATTATTTTTAAAAACAAATAAACATTATAAAAATTTACAGTAGAATCAGTCAGGATCGGTTCAGTCTTTAGTCCATTTCCCTTTCTTTCTTTTGCTTTTTTTTTTTTTTTTTTTTTTTTGAGACAAGATCTCGCTAAGTTGCTGAGTCTGGCCTCAAACCTGTGATCCTCCTCCCTCAGCCTCCTGAGTTACTTGGATTGCAGGTGTGCACCACTGTGCCCAGAAATCCATTTCTCTTGGCCTTTCTGGGTTATCCCAGGTTGCCAGGTTTTGTCAAATAAGTTGTATTCTGTATTTCTTACTACCAATTGTCTAACTCCCAGGTTGGAAAACAATCCCTTAATCTTGTTTTCTTAATATCAAAGACTGTTATTCATTTCTCAAATTGCAGGGACAAATTTTAAGGGTTTAGAGTCATATCTGAATTTTAAAGCAAACCTAAATTCTGGCATTTGTTTGTTCTGAAATATAGTACTTGCTGTACTTTATTTATTAGATTTCCTCATTATGTAAGACATTTTAATTACAGTGCTATCACAGGCTGCATTAGCTATGGCTCTTCTTCTTATGGTTAAAAATAGTATTTGAGATGCAGCTGACTTCATAGATGCTGTATCTGGGCAGATAACAGAGTGTCACGGTACATGGAAACCAGGAGAGATAAATACTGCTGCTAATCATTGGAACCCGCTGTGTAGCTATTACGGTTCCACAGTTCAAGTTAAAACAGTGGTGATGAGTCAGACTGTCTTCCCCTCAGGCTTTAGAAAACTCATGGTATTTACCAAGATGGATTTACACATGAGACTGTGCATGTCAAGGTTGCTCCAATGCACCATGGGGGCTAAGTTCCAAGACAAAGCAGGAAGCTAAAGTAGGGCCCACAGGTCTGTTCTTCTAGAACCTTCTCTCCCCAAAGATGATCTGCCATTTTTTCAAAGCTGAGGTTCCACAGCTTGGTCTTTGTCCCCCAGAGAACTTGACAGATGACTGACCTTGAACAATGCATGTAATTTATGGTTATAGGAAACACATGTATCCTCCACACAGGCTGGTTCTTTGTGGATGGGCTTTAGGGCATGTTCAAGATGCTTGGGAGTGTCGAAACCAGGGCTAATTAATCTCTGCAGAAAAGACACCACCCACCTCTTCCTTTTGAGATGAAATTAAAAGCAACCTTTTAAATGCCTTCTTTAAACAATGTGACTACACATTTTATATTTTTCCTTTGGTCATTTCTAATAGTAGATGCCTTGAGTTAGTCCTTAATGCTAAATTCAGATATAAAACCCCTACCCTAGAAGGGTTATCCAAAGGGACTATTCTTCAATATAGCATTTATGGCATTTTTTTCTAGATTACGAAAGTAACAAATGTTCATTGTAGAGATGTTGTTAAGAACAGAAGAGTGTAAAGAGAATATAAAATCTCCCATCCATCATCTCCTACTGAGAAAAGATTCATTGTGCCCTTTCAGTCTTTTTTCCTGGATGTAAATAGTATTATAAGATATGATCATGGAAATATATGTGTGCATATAATATGACCTGCATGTTTTCCTTTAATATGCCATTTTCTCATATTACTAAATATTATCCTGAAGTGCACCTTATGGTAGCTATGTAGTGTTATATCATATAAATGTACCATAATTTTCAAGACCAGACCCCTATTGTTGAACATAAAGATTGGCTTTGATTATTCATTCTTATAAATCCTAATGTCATAATCACCTTTTCACAGAAGAACCATCTTTGCATTCTTGGCTATGTGTATTAATTGCTTAATATACAACTAAATTAAATTTTCCAGCAAAAAATTAGAATTTTTCCATCTGTTAAAACCTGTAGGAAACACATGCAAATAAAATCACTGTGTTCCATGTTAAAGAGAGAATTGTCTTGGGGAAAACCAATGAACTGATGGCAGTTGATGCTACATTGGAACCACCTTGGTACAATGGTTCTTTACTATTGTGCTTGCTACAGGTCCTCTGGAGAATGTAAAACCAAAGTTATTCAATTGGCATTGGAATTAGAGCAACTGTTCTATTATTGTGTGCAAACTCCTGCTATAAATAACCTGACAGTATCCAACTGCATGGGATGCAGAAAAATAGGAAACATCTAAAGTAAAGACCAAAATAGACCTGGGGTCCATCTGGTGCACCCTCTCCATGGAGCCCCAAACAGATGGTGCAAATTCTCAACATATACCTGCCTAATGGCATTGTCCTGGGGGGTGGGAGTGGAGATTCTTTCTAGCAAATGGCCCAGCCAAAAAAGAAAAGAAAAAGGAAAGGAAAAAGTCACTGAAATTCATCCTCTTATTTAACAATTAATCATTTAGGCATCTCATGTATTCTAAGCCTGTTCTGAAACCTAGAAATACAATAAGGAATAAGAGAGACAGGTTCCCTAAGCTGGTGGTCTGGTGATGGCTGCTATTCCAACCCTATTTTGGTAGCACTTCTTTTCCTCATCTGGCTTTTCTCTGACCTCCCAGTTGCAATTCCCAGAGAGAGTGGCCTGCTTTCCTCTGTGCTATGGTTTGGCTAAGTGTCCCCCAAAGGCCCATGCGTTGAAAGCGTGGTCACTAGCCTGTGGGGCTAGGGGAGATGGTAGAACCTTTAGGAGGTGAGGTATAGTGGAAGGAATGAGGTCATTGGAGTCATGCCCTTGAAGGGGATATGGAGACGGGACCCTGGACTCTTTCTCTCTTTTTGCTTTCTGACGACCACACAGTGAGTTACTTTCTCCACCATGAGCTCCTGCCATGATGTGCTACCTCACAACAGACCCAAAAGCAACTGGGCCAACTAGCCATGGACTGAAATCTCAGAAATGACAGGACAAAATAGGTCTTTTTTTTTCTTACAAGTTGGTTATCTCAGTTATTTTGCCACAGTGATGGAAAGCTGCCTAAAACACACTGATTTCTTTCTCTAGAAAGAAACTTTGCAGTAGCCAAAGTTTAGTAATCTGCAATGTCTTCAGCTTGGTTTCTCATCCATACTGGGCAGCCTGGGCAGCCCTGGAAGTCAGAGGCAATGACCTTTCCATCTTTGAACTTTGAATGCCTAGCACCGTGCCCAACATCGAGAAAGCACTCAATAAATAATGAACTAAAGGAGATTTCAGCCTTTCCAAAGAAGAGGCCTATCATCTCTGAAGCTGTCCAGAAATTGGCATCCTCTTCTCTCCCTGATCTCTTCCCAGAAGACTAGAAAATCTAATAAAACTCTCCCTAGGAGGTCTGGTGGTAGATATAATGGGCATTTCAGGTAGATACTGAAACACATCAACCACACATTAAACTCAGTGGGGCTCTTCTTTCTTATGGGTCTCGCTAGCATTTGTCAACTCTGAGCATAGAGCTGAAGAGATATAGAGACAGACAGGAAGATATATATAGATAGTCTGGTAGATAGAGATAGATGGATGATAAGGAAGTGGAACCTGGCAGGGAACAGCATGTGTCACTGGCAGGAAAGAGATGAAAGATGAAAAATAAGACTGATTATAGCCCAAAGCACCAAAGCTCAGACTGATCCACAAAGAAGTAAGAATCATCGGGAGACTCAGGAATTGGCACTTTCCAGTAGATGGTGGCAGGGCTTTGAAGGTTTGTAGAAAGCAAGGAGTCCTCACTTTTACTGCCTGCAACCAGAGAGAAAAAAGAAAGGAGGAGGGTATGTGAATTCTTTCAACTAGGGGAAATGAAGACACGCACAGAGATTTCAGTCACACACACTACAAAACCACGGATGGCTTCAGGTCATCCATATCTGACCAAATTCAAGCCCTGGATGTGTCTTGGATATCCCAAGTATGCACCTCCAGCAGCATGGCCTCCACTCCTGCAGGATGTCTAGAGCTGCTCTGAGATTCTTCTAGAATCTAGGTCCCAGCATTCTTGCAAGGAAGGTTGGAGAATGCAGACTTTGTATTCAAGGACTCTCCTGATTTATCCACTACCTAAATGCCATGTGGAGTTTTTCTCAAAGGCCCCTGCTGTGAGACAGTGCCGTGTGTGAGGACGAAGCTGCTACCTGCTCTCCAAACAGGTAAATAAAGATATGGGAAAGTAAAGATAGACTTAAAAGTTGATGTGCTTGATCCAGAATCTTTGAGCTTCCTGGCAAGCCATGACTCATGAGAAAACAAGCCAAGTAACTAAGGATAAACTCAATTCTGGATGTGGTTCTCAATCCAACCCAACCAAGTGCCAAGAAGGATAAAGTCAAGGACAAAAACTCTATCTGCCCAAAAAAAAAAAAAAAAAAAAGCAAGAGCTGTCCAGTTAAGTTTGCCCTCTTGTAAAAAGGCTTGGGGTGGGATCTCAGCTTGATTTCTTTTGCTTCCCCACCCTCTTTTTTGAAATCCACATCTAAATATTCTCAGCTGCACCTAGTGGGACTAAGGGACAGAAGGATGTGGAATCAAATCTGTACCAAATACCTACCTGGTAATTTTTGTTCCTATAAACAAGAGCCTACTGAGTTCATGAAAGTTGAAGCCAGGGTGAAAGTCTCCCTCTTCTCTATCCCTAAGATTAACTGGAGTCATGTTGTGATATCAAGAGAAGAATAAGCCACCCAATGAGGCAGAGAGTTGGACCCAGAATGGTTATTAAAGGGGATGCTTTGTCAATATGTACAGAAGACGTCAGAAGCCATTTCCATTTGCCCCCTTCATGAGCATTATTGCAATGGCCTTATTGTGGGGAATCACCATAAGTGTCAATCCTGCTATTTCACCTCCAAAATTAACAAGGCTTTCTGGAAGCTGCCTCCTTCACCTGTCAAAACCATAACTCTACTGAGCACAGAGTCCTTCACAGGTGGGAATCTATGCTTTCAGACTCAGGTTCCTCCAGCTCAGTGAATACTGAGATCTGCTGTCAGGTCTAAATATATCTTTTTAAGAAAACAGCTTAGGCTTTTCCTTGGCAAGTAGATATTGGCCATATTTTTAACCCATGTGGGGGTGTGTATAGATCATAGTTATGCAGTCATTTTCTCACTCAAGGAAGAACCTGCTAACAGTGTGACTCTGCGAGCAGAAGCGTGAAGGCGGCATCTGATGGATGTCCCTCGTTCTGTTCCACATGGGCATTTGAGGGAGCTCTCACGTGGGCTTCCACTGCTGGGCTCTTGTGGAATATGCAGCCCCAAACCATGTATTTTGAGAATGACAGGGTGAGTTTCAATCAACTCCTGCCTGCAAGTAGCTCATCTACTCATGGAAATAAGGCAGACAGGAGGCACAATCCCTATCCACAGGGTTAAACCAGATTGACATTTCTGGGAGGAATGATAAATTGAACTCTGTCCTACAAGATTTTTTAATGTGATTAAAGATTTATTGATCAAAGGCTGGTGTATTCCTGGACAGTGTCTCATTTATTCCTTATATGGCAATCCCAGGAGGTAGGCATCACTAGCGCCATCTTTGTGAATGGGAGAACTCAAGCTTGGAGGGGCTGCATGTTTGCTCAAGGTAACCCAGAGAGTTACCTGGGTTTTTTATCCCAGGATTAAAAGGGGAGTTAGCTGGGATTTAAATCCAGGATTTCAAATTCTGGTCTTACTATTACTGATCACTGACTTATGCACAGCTCTAGTCATACAGTGTTCTGGAACTTCCATGGGTGAGAAGGAAGCAAGCCAAAGTCAAGGATGAGGATGGCATGCAGCAATGTCTGGAGGAAACAACCAGCTCTTCCATAAGAAGGAACTAGCCATTCCCTACACTGAGCACAGTTCAGTTTCCCACCATGTCCAAGATAGTCACATAGAAGTTACTACAAAGAATTCTGGACAGTGATGGTTCTCCATGAAAAATGGGAGCAGAAGATATCTTCAGGGAGGGGTTCATTCAAGTTAAACACAAAGGATACCAGAAGGCCCCAGAGCTTGAGAAAAGGAGATAAGAAGATGGGCTTCCACTTCCCAATGAGAAACAGGGAGAATCAAATCTCCATGGAATTAAGCCCTATAGTCTTGTTTATTCCTTCTCAGCCCCAACCAAACCCACCTATGACTTGAAGGAGCAACAAAGAGTACCTGCTTTAGGCAACTGCTCCCAACTTTTCCCCAGGTACATCTCACCCACTGCCTCCTGCACTTTCCTCCTGAGTCTATACTCCTGGCTTCCAGGGCTGCCTTAGAACCCACTGGACTCCTCTTTTCTCCTTCCTGGACCTTAGATCCCCCACCTATACTTACTTTTCTGCAGATTCTAATCTTAATCTCCCATTGTTACCAATCATTCCAAGCTGGAGCCATTTGGAAGCAAAATGGGAGAGGGGGAAATTATCTTCCTGTTCTGATCCAAAAATATCACTGAAACTGCAGCCAGTGGGAATGTCTGTGTTTCCATGTCCAGCGAAAATTTCACTGAAATTGCCTGATGGAACTTACTAATAACTAAAGGAGCTCTTTTGATGGGCTTTAATGCTTCAGAGAACGGCATTCTATATTATAATGTATGTCCCAACTTGAAGGACATAGTAGAGTGACACGGTGTGTATCTTTTCATATAGAATTAAATGGAGTTTGATTCAATGAAATTTGAGGTGAGGGTACATGGTGTTCAACACTGCTCGAGTGTTTGGTTCAAGAATGAGATATTTCAATGCTTCATCTTGTTTTGTTCTTCCTGAGTCTTTACACTGAGAATACACGTAGGTCAAGGGAGCCAGATGTATCCAAGGGAGATGGAGGATCCTATTCAGAATGAAATGGTCTTGATTTTCAGATGATACTGGGCAAGAAGCCTGGAAGAGCTGCAGAAGTCAGCAAGACCCTCCTAGAGAAACCCTCGAGAATCGAGTCACAGGATCATCCCCATTCCCACAAGATATTGCCCCAGTTTTGGGGACTGAAGATTCTGAAGCAAGACAATGATCAGGAAAATAAGGAACAGATGAAGGACAAGGGGAGAATAAGATACCTCCAGAGAAGCCGTTGGAGAGGGTGGGTCCTCACAGGGGAGAGACATGGGTGAGCTCATCATCACTTGCAGAGAACTGTGAGCTCCAGTGGCATCCTGTCTAGGTCCTGGACTGTGAATGCCCTATCCTGGCAGTCATGTGAGTGCCAAGCTCCCAAAGAGCATTCATGAACCTACCTTGTCCCATCTGCACAGAGCTCTCACTGCTTCCTGGAATGAGAACAGAGATTCAGAGGTCCATCTGCCCTGGGACCGCCTGCTTGGGTCTTTCTTCTACCCTCACTTGAAAGCCTGCCTCCAGACAGAACCCTGCAGCAGGGGAGAGGGGCTACCCTGCTCTGCCCTCTGAGAGAGACTAGGTAAAAGTAAAAGATGCCCTGCCCAGAGGGCATTCATAATTTAGTTTTCCAGAATTTACTTTTATGATCTTTCCCTTCCAAATTCTTTAATAATATTTTACCCAATATTTCTGTGAGGACTTTAATCTTCAACACATGACTTCAATACATGAATTCTAGACAGTTTTTGGCAGACAGAACAACTGTACCATACCCAGGTGTCCCATAGAAGAGCAAGGTACCTGGTCACTCCATTTCTTTTTTTTATCTTTTATAAAGTTTGTAATTTTTCTTCACAGAGGGCACACATGCTTCTCTAAAGAGAGGTTTTTCAAAGTAGTGTTCTGTTTTGTCAATTCTTTCCTTCATTCAACAATATTATGTAAAGCATTAGGAATTTAGTAATGAGCCAGATACCTTATCCTTGCTCTTGGGAAGTTTGGGTTCCCATTTAAGTTTCAGTGAGGAAACTATACTTTATTTTAAGTAGTAAATGGAAATTACAATAAACAAGGTAATTATGGAGTGTTCTAGAAACACACGAGGGGGTACCTCACCTGTCTAAGGGGTCTGGGAAGCCCTTCCTGAGGGCAAAATGTGCCCAGTTACCTGTGAAGGCAGGCCAGGTCAAAAACTTTTGTTCATTTCTTCATCCCTTATATTTTTCTACTGAATAATCCAAGTATACAGGAATATTATTGATCTTTGTATCACTTTCTTTTACCTGGCCTTTATAGGAGATGTTTAATTTTGATTGTTTTTTGGTAAATGTCTTTGGTTTCCAGGCAAATAATCATACCATATGCAAATATAATCTTTTTAAAGATGTTTATAATTTTAATATTTTATACCCCTTGGGATAAGAATTTGAAAAGTCGACATTCTGCTGATAATCTGGTATTGCATTTCATGTCCTAAATGCACTCATTCAAACCCTGAGTAATTCTGGCATTCCATAATGTGGTAAACAGGCCCCTTTCACCCTACTTCTAGTTTTCATGAAATAAATAATTCATTCACAGGTCAAATGCAAAAATGCAGTGTACAGTGAAACAAACCAGAACCCCTCCCCCTTCTTCTTTTATCAGAGGAATCCAAAAGAGTATAATTCAAACAGGTGCCATCCTCCTGGGTACCACAGAGAAAGCCATTGAATTGTCAACCTGTGGCTCTTGTAATGCCATACAATAACAGATTCAAGAAAAAAGCCAACTGCTTCTTAGCACAATAATGGCAAGGACTAATGTTATGAAAAGGGCAAGAACAAAGCTTTCCTAATAGGAGCAATGCTATTTCCTTTGTCCGAAATAAGACTGCATAGTCTCCAAGACAAGTCCAGCCAGCCCATGTGAGATGCAACTGGCCTGTGAGGTGCTCTGGCAAGGAATTAGCATCACGTGCCCCCTGTGACTCTCACTTATGCTTCTGGAAACTTTTCTCTTCTTGGACGGTCAGTAAGGTACACGATGGGATGCAGGTGGTGCTCCCATGAGGAGGCCTGGGGTCTCCCAAAGAACAGGTTGAAGATGGAAGATGAGGGGCTTGGAGAGGGGATTTCATGGGCAAGAGGGGGGTCAAGGAGAGGGTGAAGTTGGATGGGAAGAAATGGCCATGGTGGATCTCTTTTTCCCAGATTCAGGTTTTTTTTTTTTTTTTTTTTTTTTGTATTGGGGGTGAGGGTGAGGGACACTCGGCCACTGAGCCCCATCCCCAGCCCTATTTTTTGTATTTTATTTAGAGACAGGGTCTCACTGAGTTGCTTAGGGCCTCGCTAAGTTGCTGAGGCTGGCTTTGAACTCGTGATCCTCCTGACTCAGCCTCCCAAGTCACTTGGATTACAGGCGTGTGCCACCATGCCCGGCTCCAGATTCAGGTTTTGAAGGGCCTTGCCTTATGTTGAACAAGGGAGCTGACCAAGTTAAGGAAGGTTCCAGCCTCTAGTATCTCACTCCGTTCACTAATCTGAGAACCTGCTCGCACCTCAGAGAGAACTTCTTTTACCTCTCTGGTGTTCCCGCAGGGTGGCTCCAAGATGGCAGGAACTTCGTCCATATCACTCTTCCTATGGACTGCAAGGCAGACTCAAGGACATTTTGAAAAGGTAAAGGCAGACACAAGAGGTAAACCTGCAGGCCACCGAGAGGACTGGCCAAGAGTGGCCACATGCCATTTGTAATGGAAGCCTGACTCTTTGGTCCTCTTAAGACTGGATGGGAAACATAGCCACGCTCATCCATCCACCTCTTCTGAAGGGCTGGCCGTACCCAAGTTGCTCTCCAGCTACTAACACTGTATCTATGTAAGAAAGGTCTGGAATTAACATTTATCACCCGTCTCTTTCAGTCCTCACAATAGGAAGGATATTTGACATCATAATTTTATCAAGGAAAAGGCCAAGATTCTAGGAGATTATAGCAGGTGCTATCAGTTGCTGACTCAATAGCCATTCATTTCTCATCCACCTTCCTAATAAAGCCTTGTTCGTACTTAGTATCTGAACTTCTCTGCATGGCCATGTGCTTCAGGGGTCCCATTGCCAGCCCAGGAGGGAAGAAGAAGACCTTGTGGTTTATCTAGGTCAACTACCATGCTCTTTGCCATGATTGGTTGAGAACACATGAGGGGGTACCTCATAATTGGTTGAGAGGTAGACATGGACACACTTCTAACCAATACGATGTGATGTTGATTCCTCTAGAGAGTTTGCAGGAAATGCTTCCTTGCTGATAAAGGAGATGAGCCCTCTTCTCTGCTGGATATTGGTAGGTCTACATGGGATTCCTGCAAATCTAGACAGCTGTCTTGCAATCATGGGGACAGCTAGGCTGAATCCAGGCCAATCCACTGAGGAAGAGAGAGGACAATGCTGGAAAGAATGTAGGATCTTCATGTATATGGATAAGCTGCTGAATGCGACATCTAAATCACAACTTCTTAACACAGGATTTAAAACATTTTCTTTAATTCTTTGGTCCCTCTGGGTTGGGAATTTTTCCCTATTGTAGCCCCTGAAAGGAAAGGCAGGTCACCTGCCTGAGGTCGCACAGCTAGTATGTCATAGAGTTTAGATAAAATTCCAGTTCTATGGGATTACAAATATCATACACTTCTGCTCTGCTGGGGAGCATTACAAAGCACAGAGTATTTCCCAGGACTCATTAGAATCCTTCTTCACAGAAGGATCTCTCTGTTAGTCAGGCATCTGTCAACTATCTAGTACTAAAAAAAGACTCCGTGAAAATGATTTTTTAAAAAATACAAAACAAATCTCCTCTCTCCTCATGGTACTTTTCCTCTCCAGAGCATCACAACTGCTTCTCATTCTGTCCATAGTGTCAAGATAACAGGATTTAATTACCAAATTCATACACCACCAGCATGGCATGAATGCACTGGCCTGAAATAAAATGAATGCCGTTATTTTGAAAAAAAGAATAAGAAATGCTGCATCAATACAGTGACAGTGGACACAGAGACAGACAGTTTTATTTACTTTATCTCCTTGCAGGAAGCAGTTAAGCCATTTCAAAGAGATTATTGGGTTTTAATGATCTAGGACATTGAAAGACATTTCTTCCAGCAACAGGGACACTGCACCTCAGGTAGAAGAGGCAATAAATTCAAGAAATAATGGCCTGCCTGGGACCCTCTCTCTCTGCCCATTCCCAAGAGAGGGCCCTGTCAAGACCATGCTCCGCTTGGCCTGGGCTGTTGGCTGGGATGTCATTGAGCATGCTGTTCATTTCTCTCACAATGTGCAGGCGATCTTTGTAGATTAGAACTCAGCAGCAGGTTTTAGACTCCACAGTGAAAACCACAACTGGAGTGGAGTCCTGCTTCCAAGGGCCAGAGGAAGAAGGCAAGAGAGACAATGAGAAAGTGGGAGAAAGGGTGAGAAAAAGGAAGGAAAGAGACCCCCTGAATGTGATGCCAGAGGGTTCTACCCACCATGCCCTCTAGAATCCCACCCTTCCAGGGCCCATGGCTGCCTCTATCTGGACTGAGTCCAAGTTCAAATTGCAAGAACCAGGGTTTCCTTTGGGTGCCCTGGAGCTGATGAGCATCTAGAGACCTCGAGGGCAGTGATTCCCAGTGCCACCCTTCAGCCCTAGGGTTCTGAGAGACTCATCTGCAGAGAACATACATTTCAGCCAAAGCTGTTTCCCTTTGATCCATTTTATAGAAAAGATTTCTTTTGAAGAAAAGGGTCCATAATTTTTTTATTTTGTGTGTGTGTGCATGTGTGTGTGTGTGTGTGTGTGTGTGTGCATGTGCGCACGCTCGGATTGAACCCTGGGCCTTGTGCTTGCTAAGCACGCACTCTACCACTGAGCTACGTCCCCAGAGAGAGGAGTTCCATAATTTTAAAAGTTTAGAAACTGAGGATCTAGGCCAACATCTTTATTTTGCAAAAGCTGAGAGCCAGAGAAGGCAAGTGGAAGTCGGTAGGCAATCAGAGGTAGAAAAAGCTGGAACCAGGCCTCTGCCATTCCCAGGCTGCTCCTGGGTTCCTCCTGTTGGGATGGAACCTTCTAACCTCCTTAGCAACCATGCCAGTTAATAGCTACACCTTGTCCGGGCAAACATAAAAACCAATAAAATTGGTTTTATGAAAATTTCTCTTAAATTTACAAAGTAAAGATTCAATCATTTGTTTGGTGTTTCAATAAAGCCAAATTGACTGAGCCTCCTAACATACGATAAGCTCCTCAAGTTTTATATAAGAATCCCATACTAAAGATACCTCCTTGAGGATGTGAAGAAAATGAAAATTAATCAGCCATTTTCCTAATAAGATGCCCCGTCCCTAAGCATATTGGGGCATGGTTAAGTTTTGCAGAGAAAGTCCTAGATTTTTCTGCTGAATACAATGTTTGGATGTAGCTTCAATAAGGTCATGGTCTTTAAAGGCCATTTCACCAGTTTACATGGGGCCTTGCTTCTTGTCCTGGGAGGAAACTCCTGGACCAACCTAGCCCATCCAGAATTTGTGTTTTTCTGGGAGGTCAGGGCTCTAGCATCTGGGATGTTGAAAGTGCTCAGCCCAGGGCAGGCCTGAGGCAGGCAGGTGTGAGCAGGTTTCATGATAATCATGTGGAAGGAGGAGAGACATGGTTTGGAGATTGTGGGTGGGGGAAATTACTGTTCTTGTCTCAGAGGCCCTGGGTCTCCTGGGGGTGCTGGTGGAGGTGAGCTAACCTCTACAGAAAACAGAGATCAGAGAGACAATATCCCCATGGAGAGGAAAGCCATGGAAAAACTGAAGCCATCAGATCTCTAAAGGAAGCCTAAAGAAATAAGAGCTTGCTATGTGAGTGCTAGAGTTTGGATTGTGAAGGTGCCCCACCGACTGATGTGTTAAGGACGTAGATCTCAGCTTGGTGTTGTTAAGAGGTGGTAGACCATTTCAGTGGTGTGTTCCAGTGGGAGGTCTTTGGGTCATTGAAGGTATGTCCTTGAAGGGGCCAAGGGACCAGAGCTCTTCACATCACTGAGAGATCTGATGCTGACAGGGGCCAGGAGGATTCTGGGAAGTTTCTCCTGCAGAATCATGACTATGCGTGCCTACTGCCTTTTGTAAGCAGTAGATACCTGAGCTCCCAATACCTGCCTCTGGCTGCCACCGTGTTCTCCCCCTGTATATCCCACTCCTACAACCCACCCCTCACCTGGTATGAGTGTGGCCAGCCTCTCACCGCCCCCAACCTCCTGGTCCTCCCCTATGCTCCTGGTCCTCATCTGGCCCTGGCATCTCCCTCCTCTTCCCCTACCGCGCAGGGATCTGAGTCACTGACAGTGTGTGGGTGAGAAGAAACAGAGAAAGCAAAATCAAGAAATAAAAACCCTGAGGGCAGCAACAATTAATATTTAACTTGAAAATTTCCTGGGAACAGATAGTGCAGGCTATTCATGTGCAAATCATATGCAAATCATATGCAAACACTCTCCACACCAGGGCCCCTGTAATTATTCTGTAAACCTGCCTGGGCAACTCTAAGGGCAGCTTGAGAATCCCTCACACCCCTATCCTGCTCCAGGCTGCACATCTCACCAGGACAGAATGGGCTAGGCCTCCATGTGACACCTGCTGGCCCCAGAATCCTCAGGTCGGGTCCCTTCCAGTTCTGCAGGTCATGCTTCTCATGCCAAGGGGAACTCTTGGCCCCACACCCTGGATCCCCTGGCTACTCTCCAAAAGCGCCTTCCTGAAGGGCACCCATGGGCTCCTGAGGACTAAAACCCATGCCTGTGCCCATCCTCCATGTCCAGCAAGAGCCAGCACTACTGACACCTGAAGCTGCTCCATCTGACGTGGCCACCCCAAGGCCCGCCATCTTCTCTCTCACTGCCTTTTCTGGCTGGAGTCAGGAGGAGCGCTCCCTGGTACGCACTGAGCTGGAGCATGGGTGACTCTGGAGGATGTGAGCAGCTCTTTCCTTGGCTTCCATGTGGCAGGAGCACACTTCAGTCTTGCCTCCCCAGGTCACTCAGGGCCAGCCCCAAATCTGAAGGAGCTGGGAGGTTAGGGTTCACCTGAATGGTTAAGTGGCTTCCAGGACTGACACCTGGACTGAAGATGGACACAGGGTCAGGAGCCTGTCCCTTTTCTTCCCAGCTGGGGACTCCCCAATGGGAAGCAGTCCCCAGGCTGCATGCCCCACTGCACCTGGAACTGACTAGGCATCTCTTCAAACTGCAGCCATGCTGCGAAAGAGGAGACAAAAGACAAGAGAGGAACCCCAGCCGCAAGCCCTACAGTAAGAACATTAGCCCGTGTGCTTGCTTTTATCTTTGGCTGTATCCCTCACTCTGAAAGCTTCCAGTTCTACTGGATCTATTTATTCTGCCTCTGCAGCATCCAGCAGGGTGGACCCGACCTTGTGTGCTGGCGGAGCCTACAAAGAGTTCAGCACGTGGGCCGGCCCCCTTGGCACCTCCTCAGTACCCACTGCCCTCGATGATGTGGAAATGAGCCAAGTGCCTGGGGTTCCAAAGGGTTTGGTGCCTTGTCTCCCACTGGATTCCTAGCATCAAGTGTCAGGAGGCAGTGGGCTGGGGATATAGCTCAGTTGGTAGAGTGTCTTCCTCGCAAGCACAAGGCCCTGGGTTCAAACCCCAGCACCGCGCAAAAAAAAAAAAAAAAAAAGAAAAAGAAGGTGTCAGGAGGCAGGGCCACCCTGAGCCACCCGCCTTCATCACCACACCCAGAAAGGGGTGGGGGGGAGGGCTCTAGGTGAGAGAACGGACCCACCTGTGTACCTGCCAGACCTCCAAGCCAAGCTCTCATGTTGCCCAACAAGGAACTGATGCTCCAGTTGGTGAGATGCACACACCTGGCCTCTCCTGGTGGGTGACATGGTGACAGAGGTGGGGGGAGGCTGTGATGGTGTTCATACATTGAGGGGGGTTTTCTAAGAAGTCACTCTGAGGAGGTGGAGCTGGAGTCAGATTTAAAGTTGGGGTGGGATTCAAAATAAAGAATAAGAAGAGAACAATGTGCTCAGGTTGGGGCAGCCTGGGCTCCCTCAGGGCTGCAGCCATGGAAAGTGTGAGTTCGGATCCAGAGGAGCTGCCACATGGTAAGTGTCCTCCCGGGCAGCTCCTCCCGGGGGCTCCCCTGGGAGAACTCCATGATCCAGGACACCATGGCTGGGGTTGTTCACGCCCCTGAAGATCTTCTGGGCCTCTGCTGTGTGCCTGGCCCTGTCATGAGCATAGAAACAAAGCCCTTCCTGGGGGAGCGTTGGGACAATGGAAGAGGGTGCTCCTATGTCGGGTTTACTAACAACCACAAGAGGAAAACAATAAAGCACTTAGCACATTAAACATTCATGTGAGATAAAAATGAGATAAAAAGTACATCCCATTTTCAGCAGTATTAAAATGTGGTTAAAAAAATGTGCACCTGAGACCTGAAGAGCTGTAATAACACAGTTTACCACAGTGTAATAATAGTAATGTAATATATAATAGAACAGTATAATAATAAAGGCCATTTTATTTTAATTATAACTCACTTGGTTGCAAGAAAGAGAAACTAGGTCACAGGGCCTCAAATAAAAAGAACACAGGGCAGTTTATGACATTCAGTGGGCTGGTCCCCAAAAGACCTACTCTGGGGACAGAGGTGTCACTGACAAGGTGGCAGCCACCCTCCACGCAGAGCCCTCTTCTTGCTCCTCCCTTGCTGCACACGTGCTTCATGCTCCTCTCCACTAACCAGGCTCCTCTGCATACTCAAACCTTTCGTTAGGGTTGGCACAGACCTTAGCCATGAACTTGTCATTCCCGCTAATTTCCAGGGTGTTGAATTCCAAATTCCTAGAAGAAATTTCAACTGGCTCCATGCATTTGTTGGGATATCAGTTTGACCTGCTGTGGAAAGGAAACCCCCAGTGAACAGTTGGCTTAAACAAGATCAACGTTTGTTTTTCTCTCATGAAGGTCTGTGCTACCATGCCACCCTCTCTGGCAAAGGTGTTGGCGATATAGGCTTCTTCTATTATCTTTCTTTGTCCCACTGAGGGTGATGACTTTGCCCATGTGGTCCTTGTGGCTCAGCACCACGTCCTCACTGCAGGAGTAGGATGAACATGTTGGCTGAGGATAAAATCAACCTAGCTCTGAACAAAGAAAATTACATTATTTGGGGGCTATTTAGGATTGCAATCCAGGAAACACAGGTTCAAGCAATCTTGAAAATGTTCTAGGAGATTTTACAAAATGGCGGCTACATTTATACCTTTAAACAGCAAAGGGGGGTTGGAAATCATATCATTTGTTAGTCGGGAATTATGATTGGTGCTGGCAAAAGCTAGCCTGTCTTGTAAGAAAGGGACTGGATGCAGTCTCAGTGTCTGGGTATTTGGGGAAAGTGTCCATTGCACAGAAGATCAGCAGAGGTTCACAATGTTCCAGGAAAACTGGCCTGAGCCAGTCCAAAGGATTGGTCCAGTGCAAAGTTTCAGCTGCAGACACACCTGAGATGTGATTAACTCCATTTTAAACACCTCAAACCAATTCTACTCCATTTTTTTTCCCTTGATAGAGGGAAGGCATCACCCCCATTCCCATGGCCAGAATTTATCCATAGGACTAAGCTTGGTTTCCAAGGAGCCCAGAAAATGTCATCTTTGCTAGGCAGCTAACTGGAGGACAACCAGCTATCTCTGACAGATGCAGCGTCATGTGTGAACAGATAGGGTGAACAGAACAGATAGTGTGTAGTGATGGGAGGGCAGGAGTGCAGAGAGGGGCCACATGGAGGAAAACACGGCTGCCTAGCCACTGCCCTTCACCAGAGTCCAATGAAGAGGGCTGAGAGCAAGCCTAGCACAAGATACCGTGGGCTGAATTCACATTTGACCTTACACTGTGTGCATGCAAGAAGTTATGGAACCAGCTACAGTGGTCAAGTGTGTATTCAAGGGCTTTTCTGTGAAAACCAAGAAAACCTCTTGTTTCAATTTCATCAGGAAAATTAATAACTTCCTGTAAGGTGGTGGAGAGGATTAGCCAAGATGAAGGGTATAAAGCAACAGGAGTGCGTCCATCACCCAACAGACACTCAATAAATGGTAGAGTTTGCTTTCTAGAGATGAGTGCACAAAAGTAGAATGGCTGGTCAGATGGGGGATCCCTGTGCACATTGCTGAGTCCAAACACTTGGGCTTTCTTTGCTTGCCTTCTCTGATTCTTGAAAGTGATTCTCCAGTTCTGGGTTGCCTAGAACTGCATTATTTCCCATTCCCAGAGATGCTGACTTCACTAAGCTTGTAGTGGCAACCAGAAATCTGCATTTTCATTCCAGGAGATTGGGGCAGGTGGCTGAAGGACTCAACTTGGCAGAAACAGCAATGTCTGTCTCTTAGATTCACTTTTCTCATCAATTCAGCTGTTTTGTTGTTGTTATTGCGGTTTTCTTGGTGCTGGGTATTGAACCCCAGGATGCTCTACAACTGAACCACATCCCCAGTTCTTTTTATTTTTATTTATTTTTATTTCAAGACAGGATCTCCCTAAAGTTGCCCAGACTGGCCTTGAACTTGTGATCCTTCTGCCTCGGCCTCCAGAGTTTGTGATTATAGGTGTTCATCGCCACACCTGGCTGCAGGTATTTCTTAATACCATGATTGATATTTGCTCCTAGGAATACATCTGCTCTGATTAGTTTTTCTGAGGTGCTCCTGGGGGCTGGAGGACCAGGCAGGGGTTGTGAGAGAGAGGGTGACATGATGGTAGGGGTTTATTTGATCATAAAAATATATGTGGAGCATCCCTAAGCCCAATGATGACCTTCCGTCTCAAACTTCCATTAGAAAGTCAGCTGACCATTTGGCCCGCATCTGAGTTCATCTCAAGGACTAAAATGTGCGGACCAATTAGAGGCACCAGAACACTACTAATAATGGGACAGGGTGTGGTCAAGATTGGGGTGTGCAAAATGCTTCTTCTGGGAGCTGGACAAATCCCAGCTCCCAGAAGAAGGAGCTGGGGAGCCCAGGTCATCTCAGGCTTGACTTTAGTCATCCTTCTTGGGCCCCTCAGATGCTCCCACAGGTACTCAGGGGAAGGCAGGGGCCTGGCCACAGATGACCCAAGCTCAGCCCTTCGGTGTCTTCCCCTCTCATTCACTGGACTCAGAATGGACCCTCAGTTCTCTGTGAATAACATTGATTGGATTTTTTTCTGATTACAGACAAAATATACAATCATCCTAAGTGGGTTTTGAAGATATAGAAAGACACAAAAGAAAAACAAAAGCCACCTGTAAACCTATCATCCAGAAATAACCATTATTAACATTTTAGAGTAACACACTACTAGTTTTTCCTATGCATATATTTGCATAAAATTGCATACATCAAATCTGGATTTCACCAAGTCCCCTGCTCCGCTACCTGCTTGCTTCACTCAACAAGACACACTGTCTCCCCGCATCATCAGATGCTCTTTGACAACCTCATTTTTAACAGCTCATTGTATTCCTGCATACGGATGCACAATGATTGAATTTGAATATTTAGGCTATTTCTATTTTTTGTTTTTATTTTTGCTATTATAAGTCTTATCGTTTTTCAGTAATGGTTCTCTCGGGATTGATTTTAAGAAGCTAAATTCTTTCTTTCTTTCTTTATTTTTTTTGTACTGGGGATTGAATCCAGGGGTGCTTAACCACTGAGCCACATCCAGAGACCTTTTTAAAAATATTTTATTTAGAGGCAGGGTCTTGCTGAGTTGCTTAGTGCCTCACTAAGTTGCTGAGGCTGGCTTTGAGCTTGTGATCCTCCTGCTTTGACCTCCTGAGCCACCAGGATTACAGGCGTGCACTTCACATCCAGCTTGAGAAGCTAAATTCTTAGGCTAAAGTTTTTTTTTTATTCTAATACATATCACCAAATTGTAGACATCAAGTAATAACAACGATGACATGATGGAGACCAGGGATGCAGCCCAAACTTCTGAGTATGAGGACTGCCATGTTGAACTGAGGACAACACAGCCCCATACTGAGTTCAATTTCTATCATCCCAAATAGATATTTTGGTTAATCTTGGAATATTAGGGGGATTTTCCCTTCCCACCCCTTCCCTTTCCCCAATAAAAAATCCAGAATCCTATGAGTCCCTTGGTATTCTACAGACTTCTTTTCTGTGAAGAGACTCAACCCATTTTAGGGATGCTATGCAAATCTTTATCTGGTCTGCAGAAATTATTTCTGAAAACTAGACTCTTGACAGAAGTACATTTAACTTTTTTAAAAATAGCATTTTTAGTGCATGCTATTATCATTGTTACTTATTCCCATGTGTTGATGGTGGAGTAGGTGGAAGGGTGATGTTTGCATCGGCATGGCAACCAGTGACTAATTGAATTCCTTTCACAGTCTGTGATGGCTTCTTTGACTTACATGGGGCCAGAAATGGATTTTTTTCCTTCAATGTGTCATGGGCTTATGGTAGAGAAAAGGTTACCCACTCATGATCTAGCCCTTTTTTAGTCTATTTGTATTTTCAGTTTGTACCATCTTTTGAGCTAAGAAGTTTAGCACTCTGCAAATGTAAGATTTCTTTTGATCCACAGTTACCCCTTTTTGACTGTAAAATAAGACTCGTAATTATTTTAATAGCCTACAGTCATGGATCCTCACTATGACATTAGGCACTTTTCAAGCAATTTATATTCCTTTTTCTCTCAAGGTTTAACAAGCCCTTGATGTGGGTGCTGTTTGCATCATCCTTTCTTGAACAGATGAGGAAACTGAGGTGGAGTTGACGTGACTTTCTGAAAGATGCAGACTGCACAAGATGAGAGTTGGAACCCAGATCTGGAGACCAAGGGCCTCATCACACTACCCACCCTGGCCATCTTGGGTGTGTCACTGACCTTCTCCCCTACAAGGTGGATTTGGGACCTGATGGACCACTGCACTGTCAGGCACAAGATTTTCTCTCATGGTATAGTCCCCAAACACAGCATTTCTCAGCTTGTTCTGGGCTGGAAAGTGTCAGCCTTCTTTCATTCCTTGGTTCATTTGCCTAATTTAACGAACTCTGAAAACCAAACAAGATTTTCCTCTCCTTTCTTTTGGTTGCACAAATAGTATCTCATCAACTTTTAGTTCCTTCATCTATAAAACATAAAAACTAAAAACTACTTCATGTGGGAAGTGTGAAGATCATAGGAAGAGAACTGTGTAGAAGCCCTTCTCCTGGGACCTGGCACATAGTAGGTGCTCAAAAAGCTTACTTGCCTCCATGTGTCTTATTGGCCTTCCAATGTCAGCCTGCCTCCATTGCAGAGTTTGTGGACAATCGTCTCGGTGTTTGCACGCTCCTCCTGACAGCAGAGGCAGAGCCAATGCTCCTCCTCTGAGGACTCCAACCAAGGCCCACAGGGACGCATGGTAGTTTGGACCTTGACTGTGTGCTAATGAGCCATGATGCCTGTCATGCGTGCTGGAAAGAAGGGAGCACAGGCCCAGGAGAGCAGCGTGGGGTATGCACTAGATGAGAAGTCCTTCAGGAGCTGTTGAAAAGTCGGCTCCAGATAATCCAGGGGCAAGGCCTGTGAGCCATGGGTCCTGGCTCTTTAGGGACACAAGTGCTGGGCACCAGGCAAAATCCTTGGGCAGGATTTTGAATGCAGATGGGAAATGACTGGAGGAGCGCCATTGTGGGTAAAGGGAAGTAAGAGGTCTGAATAAACCAGGGCTGAACTTGGGCTGCTGATGCCTCAAAACTGGGCAGCCCTCTGTGCCCTGAAGCTTGACGCTGTGCAGCAACCAAACAAGATAATGCAGAATGTCACTGAGTGACAGGAGAAGTACACACCACATATTATTAATATAGCAACTCAAAAAGTATGTACCCAGTGATCCCAGGATGATATAATTAGGTAACAGGAAACAAAAATATGAAGGATGTCATGTCAGTCAGCTTTCTGTTACTGTAATAAATACTCGAGACAATTCAACTCAGAAGGAGAAAAGGCCTATTTGACCACTTTGGAGGCTTCCATCCATGGTCAGTGGGCCCCCTTGCTTTTGTTCTTGTGTCAAGGCAGAGCATCCTGGTGGGAGCACATGGGGGGCAAAGCTGTTCCTCTCACGGTGCTGGGAAGCATAGGAGAGAGCTTGGAAGGAGTGGGTCCCACTGTTCCCCTTCAAAGGCACACTCACAGTGACTGAGAGCCCCTCCACTAGGCCCTGCCTCAAAATCTCCATCGTCTCCCAATAGTGCCAAGCTGGGGGCCAAACCTTTACTGCCTGGGCCACTGGGAAACCTTCCAGACCCACACTCTAGCAGATATGTGTGAATTTTAATAGTATCTTTCTCTGAGTGCCTGGATTATGAGTTGGTTTTTCCTTGTGTATTTGAGAATAAATTTTTCTATAATAAACATGTACTTATTTTGTTGTAATCAGGAAAAATAAGCTTACTGTTAAAGATCACAATCATTTTACTGGAATTTTAAGGGGAGAGAGGAAATCTTTCCACTTGAGCTGGTAGATTAGGTGCTATCAACAACACCAGACAACACATTAACTCAACAAATTCATTGAGTCCCTGCCGCAGGTCGGGCACTGATCTAGGCCCAGCTCTAGACTCTGTAATAGGAGGGACGTGAACAACTTTGGAAGGTTCAATAGATCCGAGGTTTGTCCACTAAGGTCAGTGCTAGGCTGGTTCAGTGCTACTCAAAGTGAGGGCCTCACATGAGCAACAGCAGCACAACATGGAAGCTTGTTCAAAATGCAGATTTTTAGACCCCACCCCAAAAGTTCTGAGTCAAAATCTTTGGGGCAAGACTCAGATATCCATTGCTTTAACTAACTCTCCAGATGCCTCTGAAGCAACTACAGGATCTGAGAAGTACCCTGCAAGGTTATGCTGCAATAACAAATAACACTCCACTATCAATGACTCCATAACAAAAATCGTGCTCATGCTCATACCATGAGCCCATTGCCAGCCATTTGTGCTTGTCTCCAAGACAAGCTGACCCACCCAGCCACCAGTATCTAAGCCATTCATGGCCTGTCTCTGCTGCAGAGGAAATCAGAACTTGGTGAAGCATGACCTCACTCAGAAGCCTCAGTTCAGCAGTGTTCTTCACATTTCACAGCCCAAAACAAGGCAGGTGACCAAGTCCACCATAAGTGGGGTTGGGAAATATGAAATATGAATTTTCCCCTGGAAAGGGCAATACGTTTCTTTTTAAACTTTTTATTTTGAGATGATTATAGGTTCACATGCAATATAAGAATACAAAGAGATCCTATGGACCCTCACCCAGCTTCCCGGATGGCATCATTTGCATAATTATAGAACACTATTCCAGCCAAGAAATTGGTACTGATGCAATCCACCAATTTTACATCCACTCACTCATTACCAGTTTTACATCCACTCACTCGTCTGGGTGTGTGTGCAAAGTCCTATGAAACATTACCACATAGCAAATATTTTAAGAGCATTCTAGCCTATTATGTCAGGCAAAAGACTACATATATCAGGTAAAGGACTAGGATGGCCTGACTAGGGAGGGGAGGCAGTGTTACAGATGGCCTTCCCTCCCAGTAGGATCCTTATCATTTATGGAGAAGAGTGGGACTAAATCAGAGAAAATTGAAGCAGTCTTGGAGCCTATCCTGAGGAATCTGTAAATGTCGTGGACATTTGTAGGTGTGGCCTACTGGCGTCCGCTCCCCTTCTGGTGGCAGAGTTTGTATTTTGTTTGGGGAACACATACCTCCCCTGGGCTCAGGCCACAGTGCAAGCAGGGGGGGACTCCATTCTGAGCTTTAAGAGTGGCCACAGGCCTGACCTTGTTACATGCTCTATCCCTGCCCCAGTGACTGGTTCAGACATGAACCAAGCTGATCCCATCAGAACCAACCCAGGACTTTTTACTAAAACTACTGATAAAGGCACTCTCCTTTCCCTGGAACTGTCAAGTTGGTAAGTTATAACCTAGGATCTCCTGGAAACAATCAGATAAAGCCATCCTGGTTGAGAATGCAATCAACATGAAAAGATGAAGAAAGGAGTCCAAGTCCTGAAGACATTGCATGGCTCCCCTGGATCCAGCCATACCTGATGCTTCACTACTTTAAGACTTTCCAGCTAAATGAACTATATCATGCCAACATTTTCATTTTATTCTTTTGAAACTATTTTAAATTGGGTTTTCTGTTGTTTGTTCCTAAGAGTCAAGTCCTGAATTACCCAAGAAGGAAATTCACAACACTAGACAGGGTAATCAAAAGAAACTGGTAGTTCTCCTTTTCCCCACATACAAATGAAGGCACTTACATGCACATATGTATGTGAGTGTCTGTGTAAATATTTCTCCCCATCTACCTAAGCCCTGTTCAGAAACTGTCTGCCTAAAATACCAGGCAACAATCCCAACATTATGAAATAAACTTTCTCTGCCTTAAATCATGCAGAGGGACTCCTCCTAGCTGGATGCTTATGATTGTAAGACTGATTTTACTGGGCAAATTTTGAATCTAGTAAATAGAAAGGCTTTAGAGAGAGCTATAAAACGACTGACAGTCTCGGGTTTTTGTAATGCTCTTTTTCCTCCCAGGGGTCTCCAAACCAGCCTAAGTGTTCACTTGGTTATGCAGGTGAGTGCTGACAGATTGATGCCTTTTCCTCTTTAAGTAGAAAACTATGTGTGTGCAGGGGGAGGGTAAGGAGCAATCAATACAATATGCAAATGAAGTCTCAAACTTCAGAGCATGGAAATGTGGGTATTTTAATTTCCCTCGATACAGACAAATGCAGCTGTAAGAAGTTTCTTTGGGAGTTTTGTCATCTGCCATTTGCAGAGAGTGGGAAGATCTGCAGCAATTAGCCAAGGAGCCGGGAGAATTATCTACCTGCAGGTGAAGACCTCTCTTCTCCCCAGAGCTGGGGGAGGCTCCTAGTGCCAGAGCATGTTAGGACCAGCCAGCCCCCAAACACTTGTCTGCCCAGGAATCTCCTCCAAAACTGCAGAAAGCGAGGTCTCAAGGGTGAGATTCCACTGTGTTCATCTACTTGCTCAAGAGAGCAGCCATTTGGTTGCTTGTGGGTCTTTGAAACTCCTTGTAAGGAACATTCCTCCTCTAGAAACTTAATTGTGGCCTATTTTGAAGAGTTCTGCATTTGTGCAAAATCCAGTGCAGCACTCCAGGTCCTGGTTTTGATGGTCTGATGCCATGAAGGGTCTTTCTCCTACCTGAGCCCAGGGAGCCAACATGACAGTGGAATCTTAGCAGCTGCCAGCTCAACTCTGCTGGCCCACCCTGTGTGAGCCTTGATTTTCTTATGTGTAAAATAATATTAATACCTGCTTCACAGCTTGCTGGGAAGGCTTAAATATGGGTAACAAATCCATGATACCTGTGTACACAAACAAAAAAAGTGCCATAGACTCAAGAGCTACCACTCACTGCGAACGCCTAAAGTTGTGTTCTGGAAGCCACATGGTGGGAATTCCCTCTCTGTCACACACACTTGCCTGTTCACACCTTGCAACAGCCCTATGTAGGGGAAATGTGATCCGCCATTATGGAACGAGTTTAGGAAACTGGGATTAGCCTAAAAATAGGAGCAGACTTTGCACTCTGGGGCTTGGCCACTGAAAATGAGCAGAAAGGGACTGGATTTTGAAATAGGATGAAACCACAAAAGATTTTGAGTCCCTTCAGGTACTAAAAAGAGCAAGAGGAAGTTTCTGGAAGAGACCTTATGTTCTTTCATCTTGGGTGATTGTAGATAGTAGTGAGAACACAGTATTTGGGACAGACTCGGGGAGTGAATCCTCGCCCAAAAGGTCTCACGCTTGTGCCTTTCATTACTGCCTCTGAGCAGTTTTTTCAACTATAACATTGGATTAGGCAACCACCAGAGCGGATTAAATGAGATAATACAGGGAACACCCATCCACCCACACACACACACACACACACACACACACACATACACACCCCACCAATACCTGGCAAGATGTGAATGAGAAGACTAGGATTCTAGGAGAGTTAAGGGAAACAAAAAACAATTTACAAGACAACAGAGGAAACAGACATAAAAATAGTCCAAAGTTTCTCAGTGGATTTTGCTGAATCTTTTCTGCTTTCAACTCCACTGGCTATTTTCTCTTTCCTTCATTGCCACCTCAAGTGTATATGGCTCTGATTTTATATAAATCCTGTGTCCCAACAGGGAAACCCTGTGGAAATGAACACTTAATGACATTTCTAGCTTAAAGAAAGGTTTCAGGAAGAGCAGCTCCGCTGCGGGCGATGCTTCGCATTAATCCGATGGCTGGACGAGGAGTCTGTTCCCAGCACTGAGACGGTTCTAAGAAAGGTCGGCAGGGAGGGGCATGCTGGGGATCTGGGTGGGTTCCCAGATCCTCCCCCATCAAGCCTTTCCAGGTCTGCTTCATCATGGCGTTCGAAAGTGATTCCCAGAGAGTCAGATTCTGCCACATCCAGCGGAAGGCGTTCTAAAGCTCCATGTCTGATTATTTGTCTAATGAGTTTCTTTAAAGTGGCTAAAGCTGCTTTTTCCCCCCTCAGTACCAATCGCCCAAGTTGCTTCTGGTTAAATGAGGAGCATTGTGGAATGCCACACGGCAGCCTTAGATGGCACCAGCCTCACCTCCGGGTGACCGAATGCCATTGCACTTGCTTTCTGTCTCACTCCAAGCACGGACTGCAAATCATATTCCAATAGTGAGATGACGAAGCTCCCCTGAGGCTCAGAGGGAAGAATGAGGTCTAATTAAACTTGACGTACTCAGTGCCCAACACAGTTGCTGGTCTGGGCGATGATCTGTATAAGCAGATTTATTCTAGATTTCTCGAAAGAACAGCTTTGTATTAAAAAATATTAGCTAGTTGGAAGAGTCACATACACCTAAACAAACACAGGTGTTGAACGCATGAAGCCACATCTTCCAAAAGCATTTATGGAGAGCCTACTACACGCCACACCCTGTCCTAAGAGAGGGCATGATTCCTGCCTTCATGAAGTTCAGTCTGAGAGAAGAAATGCAGGTGTTGGTCAAGGCTCTTGGCTGTGGACAATATAATCCACTGTAGCTAAACAGAAGGGGATTGGTTAAGATTTATAAATGTCTTACAAAATCACTGGGAAGAAACAGGCTGTAGCCTGAGCTTCCAGGAGTCCCCCAAAATAACCTGCCAAAGACAAGCTGTCTTTGCCAGATGGGAACCTCTGAATCTGGAAGCTCTCACCACCACTGCCGGTTCCCTAACCACATCACATCTGCCATCATCCAAGCCAGCAAAATGAATGGCCCATGTCCTGCTTCTTTTCCCATGAAGCTCAGATCTGAATCCAAGTCCCACATGAGTGTGCCTGACTGGCAGACTATAAATCACCATCTGCACCCTAGCATAAGAGGCTGGAAAATGTAGACATTCTTTGATGGGAATTCGAGATATACACCATGGGGAAAAATCAGAATATGGAGGAGCTGTTTAAAAGACTCTGGGCTGCTAGAAATGACCACTGCCTACCACAGTGATTAAATAAACAACAACAGTATAAAGTAGGAGTGACGTGATTGATGGATACCCTGAAGCTTTGGGATTACAGAGAATGTTAACTAGCATGATGGAGCCATCGTGGTGATTAATCTCTTGCATTGGGCCTTGACTGAGTAGGACTGAGCTGTGCAGAGAAAACTTTTCCATGACATTCAGTGTTCAAAAAATTGTTAAATAGTTTTGAGAACCAACAAATATTTATGCTATATTCTAAGGATACAGTTGTGAGCAATAAGACCCATTCCTTGTTCTGATGGAAGGAGTCCATCCACAGTCCAGGTGGAAGGAGAAGAGCTGCAAGTATTTTTCTAGAAGGCCAAGTGTAGTTGAAGAGAAGCATGATGCCATGCATAGGGGTAGTAAGGTCTGGACAAGTGAATCCCAAAACAATGTGTTAAGGGCTTGACCCCCAGCCTGTGGTGCTATTGGGAGGTAGTGGAACATTAAGAGGTGGGGCCTAGTGGGAGGAAGTTAGGTCCCCTTGAAGGGGACTTTGGGACCTCAGCCTCTTCCTTTTACTCTTTGCCTCCCAACTGCTATGAAGTAGGTAGTTTCCTCCCCCATGTGCTCCTGCCATGATGCCCTACCTCACCTCAAGCCCAAAAGCAATGGGGTCAACCAACCATGGACTGAACCCTCTAAAACCATGAGTCAAAATAAACATTTTCTATCTATAAGCTGACTATCTCAGATATTTGTTGCAGTGATGAAAAGCCAACTAACACAGGGGATGCCAATGGTTGCCATATTGGTGTGACTTCTGCCCTTGCCCTAGCTGTCCAATGGGCACTGGCCTGAGGACAGCTAATGTATATGCCAGTCAGTGACCTCTGAGCTGACGAGGAGCAGACATATCCTACACAGAGATAACCAAAGAAATCCGATTCTCTCTTTCTTAGGATTGAACTGAAGGGGAAGTAGGGGAATTCATGGATTGATTAATGAAATTAGAAACAGAAAAATCAACTGCACAATCATCTACAGGAGCTAAGAGGGACCATAAGAGAACCCAAGTTATCTAGAGACAGAAGACACAAAATCTCTGCGGTCCAGCAACAGGAATGATGGGAGCAGTAGAAGCAAAGCACATGGGGCTGAGTCCCAGTGAAGGTGGGGACCAACAAACTCCAAGAAAGGCAATGAGAACCCAGTCCCGGAGTCAAACTGGATCCTTCCATTCCTGGACTCCATTCCGATCTCAGCAAGGCCTCACCACACAACGCCCAGCAGGCTCAGTATCCTAATTCCCCTCCGCGACCTTCCTGACCTTCCCGACCACCCTGCGAGGTAGCTTGGCAGCCCCTCTGCTCCAGGTGCCAGCAACGCTGTGGGAAGTCAGAGGGCCTGGAACTTGGCCCAACCAATGTGGAAGGGGGTAAATATTTTTTAAGTGAAAAAGAAAACCAGAGTTAAACATGAGTTGATCGCAAGTCTAAATTTAGATTCTGTCGCTTTCATTTGTATCTATGTGCCTATTTCTTACCAAAATGCTGTATCACGTTTATTGACTTGAGTTGCTAGGAAAATGTCACCAACAATGAGCAAAATCAAGTACGCTCTTCCTACACCTCCCACTCTAACACCCTCTGACTCCCCGCCCTGCCTCCCTTCCTGGAGAGGCTTGCGAGCCTGAGGGAACCGGGGTCACTAGTGACACAAACAGCAGCAGTGGGTACTGTGTTTTATCATTTTTTAAGGAAAACTATTTTACATTCAGAATAATAAATCCTTCTTTTTCGCCCTCAGCAAATAGTAAAATGCTAACCACATATCTCATGCTCTTAAATGCGTATTGATTGATAATGTTTGAAATCAAACGATGTTTTTATAGAAGTTTTCGCTTCTGTGTGAAGTTAGATTTGGGAAAGACAGGCTCTGGGTTATAGTCCTAAATGGTACAGATTTATCCCATTATTGGAGGTTTTTCATTAGCAAAGGAAGCGTATTGATCCTCTGTCATTACTGAGCCTCAGCTGGGAAGGGAGGGGCCTGAGGGGTCCAGGTGGAAAGCTAAGACAGGGAGGGAAGGAAGCCTCTCTCCCAGGGGAACCAGCAGCCCAAGGGATCATGTGACAGCCGGACCAAGGGTTGACCACGCAAGGAGTCAGAGAGCCAGGGCAAAGGTCATTTTTTATTCATTCATTCTTTCTTTCATTCAGTGAAGATTTATTGAGAGTGAGGACATAGGACTGAAAGACATAGCTCCTGTTCTTCAGCTGAGGCGGGCTGGAGGGTCAGGCCATCATCGGGATCCCTGTGAGGTGATGTGCAGGTGCCCAACAGAGGAACCCAGCCTCATCAAATAAACAGGGACGATCCCCGCTGCTTAGCTGCGTTCTGGGCTTCAGCTGTGTGTGACAGGAGCAGGTTAGGGAGAGGGGACTAAGCAAAGGACAATAATATTGACAGCAGGAGTAGCCTGGACCCTAGGTGGACGGTCAGTTTGGCTGGCCAATCAGCACAATGGAAGTCTACTACTATCATTATAACTATTAGCTAATGCCCACATTTATTGAGCATTTACTATGTGCTAGACACTCTGCCAAGTACCCGCTTCGATTTTTCTCTCTCCACTCTCACAATAACCCTGTCAGGGAGGCATTTTATAAGTAAGGGACAGTGAGCCCCAGAGAGAGGAAGTGACAAGTCAGTGCCGCACAGATAGCAAATGCCAGGGCAGGGGTGCCACCCAGGGCAGTCCGACTCCTGACACTGCTGCTCCCAAGTTCCCCCAGGGCTCCCTTCTGTGTACAGGGATATCTGCAACTGCAGATGGCTCTGCCTCTTCCTTGATCTGTGGGAGCAACAACTAAATTTTGTGCTCTTTTCATTGGCCCTGGATCAACAGCCACTGCAGGTGAACTGGGCCAGGAAGGACCTGGACAGGTGAGGCATCAGCAGGGAATCGGCTGAGGTCTGACGGCACTGACCACCTGCTTAAAATGCTTTGGACGTTCTGTCATTGAATTGGGTTGACACAAAACAGGAGGGTGAGGCAGAGGTGGAACAAGGAAGATCTTTCCAGATTCTCGGGATCCAGAGGTGGCCTTTGAACAATGAAGGTCCTGAGTCGTTAGAGAAGGCTGGAAATAAGGAGGAACCCTGCTGCCGGGAGGTTGGAGGGGTGGGAAATTAAAGAGCTCATTGTTAACCACACCAGGGAGCAATTGTACCGGAAGCAAAAAGAAAAACAGCAGTGAGCGTCTCTGAGACGGGCAGTGGCGCCTTTGAGAGGGGCTTTGTGCGGGGGCAGGTGGCTCTACCCTCTGCCATCCCATCTCCGAGGAGCCTTTGCTCCCACTGCTCTGTTCCACAGGGCCCTTTTATTGATGCCCGCTGGGAAGAGATGGGTTCGTCTCAATAAAATGTGACATTAATATGATAATCCCTCTTGAAACTGGAAACCAGGGGCCAATTTGCCTTGGTCCATCATGTCACCATTTACTTGCTGATTTACTTCAGTAGCTTTTCCTTCTCCTTCCTTCCAGTCTTCTGCAGCCAGTTTGAAGCCAGGCCCATGTGCGTTGGAGGCAAGCTCTCTACCAGGAGCCACATCCCTGGCCCCTCCTTGGCCCTTGGAGTTCTTACCTTCTGCACCTGTTTTGGGGTGCTCATGAGGTTCTCCTGTGGCAGGACCTGAAGGGGGTGGCAAGGGTGCCTTCAATACCAGGGGAAACCTGAATAATCCCTCTGGACTCACACTTCACCTGCTCTTGCTCCCTTGCTTTGGTTGACTTTAAAAGCCACCAATTTTAGCAGTGCAGCTAACCCCTCAGAGGTGCAGGGCCTGGGTAGCTCTGGAGCAAGTTTGATTACTCCAGCAAAGATCACAGAGTCCTCCCTATCCCCCAATCACCCTTCTGCAGCCTCAGCCCATAGTCACCCCAATCCCGCTTCTGGGAGGAGGATTTGAGACTTGCTCTCCCACCTGCACACGTGGACAGTTCATGAATAAGTTTTTCTCTCCCCCGCCTCCCCTTTCTTTCCTGGTACCAAGAATTGAACTCAGGGCTGCTCCACCACTGAGCCACATCCCCAGGTCTCTTTAAAATTTCAAGACGGCGTCTTGCTCAATGGCTAAGCCTGGCCTCGACCTTCTCCTGCCTCCATTTCCCCAGTCACTGGATTACTGTTGTGTGCCACCAATCTTTTGGTCTTTTGCAAAACTCAGTGTTCTGATGATGGGCACATCATCCCCTGCGGGGAGCGGGGGCAGGGCGGTGCAAAATGTAACAGCTTGGACTCTGGATCTTGCTCTCCTGGAGCCCCGAGGGCTTCGAACATGAGTAGGACAAAATGCTGTGGTGGTTCCGAAGAGGAAGAGTGTTCCCATGGAGGGAGCAGGGCCGACTTTGTGTTTCCGTCACTGAGGGAATATCCAGGGGCAAACAAAGGGACTTTTTTTAAGGAGGAGCATGCAGGGGGATATCAGCGGGAAGGAGGAGAGGGAGCAAGGGCTCAGAGGCAGGAGGGTTTTATAAAGACAAGTCTATCAAGACTGCACTTGCCGCTGGGCGTGGTGGCTCACACCTGTAATCCCGGCAGTTCGGGAGGCTGAGGCAGGAGGATCGTAAGTTCAAAGTCAGCCTCAGCAACTCAGTGAGACCCTGTTTCTAAATGAAATACAAAATAGAGCTGGGAATGTGAATGTGGCTCAGTGGTTGTGTCCCTGAGTTCGAGCCCTGGTACCAAAAAAACAAACAAACAAAAAAAAGCCTGCCCTTGCTCTTGCCACTGGACTCAGGATATTTAGGACGCCTTTGGCCTCCTCAGTCACCCCCGGTGGGTGCGCGTGTGTGGGTGTGCGCATGCGTGGTCCCCCCCGCCCCCAGCAGTAGTCTCCAAACATCCCGAGTCAGAATGGCAGGCGGCCGGGCCTGCCCAGCATTTTCCGACTTCCTGATTCAGCAGTCTGAGCAGAGGCCATAATCTGCATTTCTGGACAAACCCCTGCTGCTGGGTGGGGACCGCACTTAGAGAACTCTGCAGTCTCCCCACGAGCGAGCGCTGGAGGATGGGTTAAGTAAGCACCGGTGATTTTACGAGGATAGCAACCTTATCATTCTTCGTAAAGGAATCTAATCAAGTTAGAGGAGCCGGGCTGCAGTTCCTGGGCTTCAGAGGACTGCCTGAGAGGGCGAGCTCATCCTACTGAGGAAATACCTATTGGCAGGACTCCATTTGTCCCAAATGGGGTCAGCAAGTGGGGTGCCCTGGTCTACAGCAGTTCTTCAGCAGCCGTTACCCCTGGGACCCCCAAGGGGGCGAGGGGTGGGCACGGCAGGCAGCGTCAAAGAAATTTCCAGAACAAGTATGGCACCTTGACCCCACGGCTGATCTGGGGTTGTGTGGGGTGGTGGCCTCCTGAGCCTGTCTGGAGACCTCCCAGTTTGCTTCCAACAAGGAGAGAACCTCGCCTCGGCTCCCTCCCTGTCTGCTTCTGTTTGTCTCATTATCCCATCAATTGCTCAGCCCCTGGGACTCCCCAGCCTGAATCTTATTTTCCATTTATGATTGTTAAAGAAAGAAAGAAAGAATCTCTTTTACAATAACCTCCTGAAAGCTTAGGAAGCAGGGGCCTTCTGACAGGTCATATTTGTACAAAAGAAATCCTTTGAAATGCATGTTAAGGTAGTAATTTCCTTCGTGTTTAGCACTGAGCATTTCTAAAGCAATCCTGTTTCTCTCCCTTTTTCCAATAAGCTCATTAGTCTGCGGCACACATTTTATTTGGAGCAAATGAGTCCAGGATAGGGAGGGGGAGGAGTCGCAAGAAGGTTCCTTTAGAAATCACATTGTGAAGAGATTGCATATTTATCTATGCCAAGGAAAGCACCAAATATGGAGAGTATCATGTTGACAGCAGTTATCTCTGGAGGTAGAATTTTGTGCAATTTCTATTGATTCTTTTATATTTTGTAGTCTGAAAAGGTGTCCTTAACATCAATATAAATCCCAGGGCTTTTAGGGTGTGGTGTTGCGGGGAGAGCCCAAACCCTCAGGCAAGCAATGAGGCAGCTGCGACTCTGTGGGCCAGGGTAGAGGAGTCCAGAGAGAACAGGTGCTGGCAGGGTCCCCGGCATGCATTGCTCAGACCAGAGATGAAAAGGAGGTAATAATTTTATTTTGGAAATGAGAACTGGCCTCTAACCCAAGAGGGATAAAAGGAGGAAGGCCCAAGTTCAAGTTGGAGGCAGGCAGGGCTGAGGATGCAGGGTCTCCCCTCTGTGGCTCCCCTCTGAGGCCTCCCAGGAGGCGGTGTCTTCCCCTGCCCAAGGCCCCTTCCCCCAGTCCACAGGCCTCATCTTCCTCCAGCCTGTTCCTCCCTGGACCATCTCTGATGTGTAGTGATGACCCTGCGGTGAGGGGCTGGGCTTTAAGGACTTTGCTGAACAAACCCTGAAGGGCATTCCTTCCTCTGTACAGGACTGAGTTTCTCTCTTCCCTCCTTCTCCCTTCCTGCCCTTGTCTCAGAGTGTAAGTGTTGCAGAAATCTCGGTCCTTGTCCCTGGTGCCAATCCAATAATGAGGATACAGTTTTGAGAAAAAAGGAAAAAGAAGGTTTTTTGCTTTGCCAGCAAAGGAGAAACACAGGGGACTCCCGTCCCAGAGGCTGTGATTCTGCCCATCAGCAGGAACAGGGGGCTTTTATAGAGGTGACTGTGCCTTACAGAAGAAAAAGTAGGCCCAAATCTTCACCGTGTGGGTCTGGGATCTGACTTCCTTAACCAGACTCCTAAAGCACAAGAAGTAAAATCAAGAATCAATAAATGGGATGGGTTCAAACTAAAAGGCTTCTCTCAGCAAAGGAAACAATCAATAACATGAAAAGGGAGCCTACGGAATGGGAGGAAATCTTTACCACACTCACATCAGCTAGAGCATTAATCTCCAGGATATATAAAGAACTCAAAAACCTTAACACCAAAAAATAAATAAATAAATAACCCAATCAATAAATGGGCTAAGGAACTGAACAGAAACTTCACAGAAGAAATACAATCAACCAACAAATGTATGGAAAAAATGTTCAACATCTCTAGCAATTAGAGAAATGCAAATCAAAACTACACTGAGATTTCATCTTGTTCCAGTCAGAAAGGCAATTATCAAGAATCCAAACAACAATAAATGTTAGCAAGGATGTGGGGGAAAGGTAGACTCATACATTGCAGGAGGAACTGCAAATTGGTGCAACCACTCTGGAAAGCAGTATGGCGATTCCTCAGAAACCTTGGAATGGAACCACCATTTGACCCAGCTATTCCACTTCTCTGTTTATACCCAAAGGACTTAAAATCAGCATATTACAGTGATGTAGCCACATCAATGTTTATAGCAGCTCAATTCACAATAGCCAAACTATGGAACCAACCTAGGTGCCCTTCAACAGATGAATGGCTAAAAAAAAAAAGTGATATATATATATATATATATATATATATATATGTATATATTAGAATGTTAGCCTTAAAGAAGAATGAAATTATGGCATTGACTGGTAAATGGATGGAGCTGGAGACTCATGCTAAGTGAAATAAGCCAATCCCAATAAACCAAAGCCAAATGTTTTCTCTGACGTGCAGATGCTGATTCACAATGGAGGCAGGGGGCTAGGGAAGAATAGAGTTACTTTAGGTAGGGGGAAGTGAAGGGAAGGAGGGGTGTGGGGATAGGAAGGAAAGTAGTAGGAATCAGACAGTATTACCCCATGTACATATATATAACCATACGACCAGTGGTATTCTACACCATGTATAACCAGTAGAAGAAGACATTATACTCCATTATATATAATGTATCAAAGTGCACTTGACCGTCATGTATAACTAATTAAAACAAAAGAAAAGAGGTGACTCAGAGACTCCCTTCCACGTGGTCTCTGTTGGAGTTGTAATCCACTTGTTCATTCGGGAGATAGTCCTCTCTGAGATCTTCTGGTACCTTCCCCAAAGTCTGGATTACTTGTTCCTTCGGTGGTGTGTACTCAGGGACAGATAACTCTGCCTAGGATGGGGACGAAAGGCAATCCTGTTTCCCTGAGATTAGGGAGGGGAGAGATTAGGGAGGAACAGGGAGTGAGGAAGAGAAAGGAACATGTCAGTTTTTAAAATTAAGTTGCAGAGGCAGAGCAGCAAGGGTTACATTCAATGCACGGAGTGGACACTGTTACAGACAGAGGTGTGCACCTGACGCGGAGGGACCCTGCTCCGCCCCCTTTCTGCCCGCCCTCTTTGTCTTCTGTGTTCCAGGCTCAGGAAGCGGCTCTTCCCTGCCTCCTGCCTGCCTCACCCCGGGGCCAGTTGCACAGGGTTTCTCCCACGCTGCAGGCTTTGGGGTGTGGGGGCTTCGGGGCTGTGGTTACCAACCACAGCATGCATGTGCTCATCAACCTTCTTTGTAGACCTTCCTTAGATTCTTAGACTGTCTGGAAATAACCTATAAAGTCCATGACAGCCAATTCATAATGAAGGGATGGCATAAAACAATGGACCTCTTGTTTGCTGTCCATTGGCAAAGATGTCACAATGACCCAGAGCACGTCTCTGGGTGTGGCTGATGCATTGTGCCTGGAGGGCCACTTGGCACTGGCTAGATGAAGCTTTCAGAACCTTGTCCTCCCCCTTGAGCCAGCGATTGCACTTCTGTGAACTAGTCATAAGGCCGCAGTCAGGGATGTCCCTAATTATTTATGTACAACATGTTCATCCAAGCATCACTAATATTACTTTAGAAAGAACCAAAAATAGGAGGTTGCCAAAGTAAAAGTGGATAATAAATACAACAGAAAACCACGCAGCAGTCCTAAATCACGCCACAGAAGTATATCTAAGGACAAAGGAAATTGTGCTTTATTGTCAAGGAAAACACTGGCAAGTTCATACAGCTGGCTGTGACCAGGGCCCTCTCCTAAGTGTTCATCCACAGTCACTGGCATTTGTGCCATGTGACACCTGCCCCTGCCCCCAGTGCCCTGGTCTGTGCTCTAGAAAACTGAGACAGAATCAGTTTTTCTGGAAACTTTTTTTTTTTTTGGGTTTTTTTTTTTTTTTCCTGCAAATGAAAGAGCACAAATCAACCACGTTTAGAAACAAAATGTATTTAATGGGCTGATCACCCAAAGGCAGGGCTGGGTTCAGTTGAGCCACCATCCCATAGTTGGAGGATGTCACCAAGGACCTGGATTTTTTCTGGGGAAGTGATTTATCTCTGCCTCTGTTTTTTCTTGTGAGTTGGCAATTGACAGGGATAGTGGCCACGGATAATCCCTGCTAGAATGAGAGCTGCTGGAGCCATTTCGCTTTCATTATCCCCTTTGGGTGGAGCAGGATGCAGAGGGTTTCTTCTCTGCCCTCGGAGGCTGATGGCCTATTGGCTCATTGCACTTTTCGGCTATGGTGATTATGTTTTTACCTTATTTCCCCAAGAGAAAAGGGTCGGTAGCATTTTTGCTAATTCTCAGATTAATGCTCTCATTTTCCCCAACTCTACCATCGGACTAGCCCTGAACTAATCATTTCATCTAAGGGGGTGGGGATGCCCTCGTTGGCCAGAGCTGGGGGTCCTTGGAAGGAATCATGTGGGAAAGGAATCTGCTAAACACTTAAGGAAAAGACACAGGGGTCAAGTGTGAAAATGTTCAACAAAGCACTCAGATTTCCTCCTCAGCACCTTTAATAAGCTAATGCACCCAGTAACCTACCAAGAGAGAGACGGGAAGAGAAGGATTTAATCTGTGGTATTTCCCACAGGGCATACTTAGGAAAATGCTAGAATAAACCTAAGGAAGATCAGTGACCCATCAGTGGGGTGACCATCCATCCCCATCTGCCAAGGACAGTATCAGTTTATCTCTGTTACTCCAACCAAATCATTGGTCTTTCCATTCACTCTCCAGAGGGTCCCAAGATAAATTATCTGGTTATTCCCCGTGATCTAGATCGAGAGGACTCCACATTGCTGCAAAATGGATCATGAATCACTGACCCAGTCAGACCTTCTCTGAGGACTGTAAAGCTGAGACTTAGCAAAGGGAGAACCACAGGAGGAAAAATGAAACAGAGAAGCAGAAGGGGTGGTGGCACAGACAGAGGGAGGCCGAATCAGGATGGGATCAACATGGGCATGCTTCTCTGACAATGACCGGGGGAGCAGGAAGGAGGTCATTCAGCACTCCGTGTGCCCTGACCAGCTTGCTGCTAATCGCTGTTGGGATGCTGGCCTGCATCAACTCACACCCTAGCACGCTTGCACAGCCCTTGTCTCCAGAGCAGTGCAGTCCTAGACAACCTTCTCAGTGTGGTCCTCAAACATGAGAGTCAACCCCATCCCAGATTTTTTATGTCCAAGAAAAAAAAATTCAAAATGATAGCTTTGAAAACCTGGTTTTCCTCTGGAGATAGTAACATTTTAAAATATAGTCTCCTTTGTTGCTTGTCATATGTTCCAAAACTTCTGAAATGGACAAATTCTCTTTTGTAACAAGAAAAAATGGCTATTAAAAAATAAGGAAGTAGAAATAATCTCTTACATTTATAGTCAGTTGATTGTCAGTAAGAGAGAAAGGGTAGTGTGATCCAGGCAAGAATGATCCTTTCAACAAATGACGCTGGGACGGCTGCATAGCCACGAGCAAAGAATGAAGTCAGATCCCTGCCTCACACCATACGCAATGATTATCTCAAAATGGACCCGAGGCCACGAAAGAGCTAAACTACAGAAATCTTAAATGAAAACATAAGGGCAAATCTTCATGGCCTGGGTTAAACAGTGTTTTTTTTTTTAGATATGAGAGCAAAAGAACAAAAGATAAAAAATAAAAAGGAAGGAAAGAGGGAGTGGAGGGAGGAAAGAGAGAAGGTGGGGGGAGAGAAGGAAAAGGTAAACTGAACCTTGTCTAAATCAAAAACTTTAAAACTTTTCAAAGAGGAAAGACCACCCACGAAATGGGAGAAAATATTTGCAAATTACATACCTGACAAAGGACTTGTTTTTGGAATACATAAACAATTCTTGTAGCTCAACAATAAAAACAATTTAATTTTAAAATGGGCAAAGAATTTGAATAGAAGTTTCTATAAAGAAGACAGACAAGCCAAATATGGTAGCATAGGCCTGTACTCCCAGAGACTTGGGAAGCTGAAGCAGCAGGATCACAATTTTGAGATCAGCCCCAGCAACTTAGTAAAGCCCTTAGCAACTTAGTGAGACTCTGTCTCAAAACAAAACAAAAAAAAAGGACTGGGGACGTAGCTCAGTGATAAAGCACCCCTGGGTTCAATCCCCAGTACAAAAAAAAAAGACAAAAATCCAATAAGCACATGGAAAGGTGGTCAGCATCAGTAATCATCAAGGAAATGCAAATCAAATCACAATGAGATACTTGACTTCACACCCACTAGGATGGCTAAAATAAAAAAGACAAATAATAACAGATACTGATGAAGATGTGGAGAAATTAGAAAGTAGAATTTCCCTGGTAGGATTAGAAAATGGTGCAGGTGCTTTGGAAAACAGTTTGGCAATTCCTCAAAAAATTAAATGTTAACTTACAAATTATATGCATGTGCAAATGTAGCATAATGAATTCCACTATTAGAAATAATTATAATGCACTAATAAAAAAACAAAAAATTTAAAGGCAAATAATGACCCCTGGGGCTGGGGTTGTGGCTCAGTGGTCGAGCGCTGCCTAGCACGTGTGAGACACTGAGTTCAATCCTCAACCCCACATAAAAAATAAATAAATAAAGCAAAGGTATTGTGTCTATTTATAACTAAAAATATTTTTTAAAAGACCCACAATTTCATTAATAGATGTATATCCAAAAAAAGTGGAAATACACAAAACTGTACATGAGTGTTTGTAGCAGTGTTATTTATAATAGCCCCCAAATGGAAACAATTTACAATCCATCAACTAATGAATGAATAAAATGTGGTATATCCATACAATAAAATACTGTCAGCCATATTAAAAGGAGCAGAGTCTGATATATGTTATACCATGAATGGACCTTTAAAAATATGCTAAGTAAAAGAAGTCACAAAAGATCACATACTTTATGAGTCCATGGATATGAAATATAGAGAATAGTAGTCTCACTCTGTCTTATGTTGCTGTAACTGAATACCAAAGACTGGGTAATTTTTTTTTTTTCTTGGTACTGGGGATTGAACCCAGGGGCACTCCACCACTGAGCCACATCCCCAGCCCTATTTTGAATTTTATTTAGAGACAGGGTCTCACTAAGTTGCTTAGGGTGTCACTAAGTTGCTGAGGCTGGCTTTGAACTCACAATCCTCCTGCCTCAGCCTCCCAAATGCTGGGATTACAGGCATGCGCCACTGCACCCAGCTTAGACTGGGTAATTTATAATGAAAAGAAGTTTATTTAGCTCATCCTTCAGGACATCCAAGAGCATAATGCTGACATCAACTTGACATCTAGGGCTTTCCTATTGGGTCATGACATGGCAGAGGTATCACCTGGTGAGACAGAGTAAGCAAGCCAAGAGACTTGGCTTTAATAACAAAGCCACTAATGTGATTAATCTTCTAATCCATTAATTCATGAATGAATTAACCCACTCGTGGAAGCAGCTCTCTCATGCCCCATTGCTTCTTAAAGGTCCTGCCTTCCCCACCTCTTAAAATTTCACAATGAGGATTAAATCCAACATGAGTTTTGGAGGAGGCGTTGAAACCAGAGCTATAGTCAAATCCATAGAGACAGAAAACAGTCATAGTTGCCAAGGGATGTGGGTTAGATGGAGTGACTGCTAATAGGTACAGTACTCTTTTTGGGTGGATAAAAATGTTCTCCAACTAAATAGTGGTGATGGTCGTGCAGCTCTGGGTATATGCTAAAAACAACGAACTTGTATAAAGGGAGAACATTTTTGGTAGGTGAAATGTATCTCAATAAAGCTGTTATTAAAAAACAAAGCAACAGCCAGGCACAGTGGCACATGCCTGTAATCCCAGGAGCTCAGGAAGCTGAGGCAGGAGGATGGAGAGTTCAAATCCAGCCTCAGCAATGGCGAGGCGCTAAGCAACTCAGTGAGGCCCTGTCTCTAAATAAAAATACAAAATAGGAACTGGGGATGTGGCTCAGTGGCCAAATGCCCCTGAGTTCAATCCCTGGTACCAAAAATAAAATAAAATAAAAATAAAGCAACAAACAAGGAAGTCAGTGGGAAGAGAACATGGGAGTAAACAGTGTTTCTAGCCCTGCTGAGGTGGGAGGGTGGGAAGGGCCAGGAATGGATGAATTGGACTGGAGGTAGGGCACTGAGTTCAGCCCCATCCTGCCCCATCTGGCCACATCCCACTCCACCAGCCCCCAGCTGACCCCCTTTGACTCTCCTAGTGTTCTGAGACATTTCTTTAAATCAAAGATATTGGGGGGGGGGGATTTTTTGCCAATGTATATGTTCTTTTATTTATATACACACACACACACACACATATATATATATATATATATATATATATATATTTGTTTTAGAACAGTTTTAGATTTAAAGTAAATTTTTCCATAAATTTAGATGTACATAAAAATTGTGAGAATACAGTTCCCACATCCAACTTCTGCTATTAGTAAGAGCCTACATTAGTATAGCGCATTTGTCACAATTAATGACCCAAAAATGATACATTATGATTAAGCCCAAGCTTTATTCAGATTTATTTATTTTTTAAATCTAATGTATTTTTCTGTCCCAGAATCCCATCCAGGACACATCCCCTTCAATTGTTATGTCTCCTTGGGCTCCTCTTGGATGTGACAGTTTCCCAGACTTCCCTTGATTTTGATGACTTGGGCAGTTTTGCGGAGACCTGGTCAGGTATTGTGTCGGATCCCTCTACTGGGATCTGTCCCATGTTCTTCTTGTGATTAGGCTGTGGTTATCAGATTTACAGGCGAAATGCCCTTTGGTCCCCTATCAAGGGCACATACTGTCAACATGACTCACGCCTGTGGAGGCTGGCCATGATCACTGGCCTGGGGCAGTGTGTCTCAGGTCTCGTCACTTGTGAAGTTTCTGACTGCTCCCCTACGTTTCCATGTTTGACTCTCTGGAAGGAAGTAACCATGTGCATTCCATGGTTAAGGAGTGGGGAGATCTGCTCCACCCCTGCTGTAGTTTGGATGGAATGTCGCCCAAAGGCCCATGGGTAAAGGCTTGGTCCCAGGGTGGTTCTGTTGAGAGGTGGAGGACCCTTTAGAGGGCGGGGCCTAGTGGGAGGAAGTTAGGGCGTTAAAGGGAGCAGTGGGACCCAGTCCTTTTCCTTTCTCTCTTTGCTGGCTGGCTCATGAGATGAATGATTTTACTCTGCCACTTCAAATCACTGTGATGTGCTGCCTCACCACAAGCCCAAAGCAACAGAGCCAATGGATCATGGACTGGAGCCTCCAAAACCATAAGCCAAAAGAAACCTTTCTCTCTCTCTCTCTCTCTCTCTCT
>JAJEJO010000295.1:197918-386203 GCA_020662805.1 Glaucomys volans
TCTCTCTCTCTCTCTCTCTCTCTCTTTCTCTCTCTCTCTCAGTAACAGAGATTGAGCCCAGGAGTGCTTTACCACTGACCCACATCCCCAGCTCTTTTCTTTTCTTTCCTTTTTTCTTTTTTTGTGTTAGTCTCACTTAGCTGCTGAGGCTGACCTCAAATTCGCAATCCTACTGCCTCAGCCTCCCAAGTTGTTGGGATTACAGGAATGCACTAGCACGTCCAGCTAACCTTTTCTCTTAATAAGTTGTCTCAGGTATTTCATTATAGAGATGGAAAGCTGACAAAACACAACCTCCTTGAAGGAAGAGCATCTACATAAATTACTCCATGTGGAAGATTTGTTCTTCTCCTCATTTGATCATTTATTTACATCAGAATGGATTTATGGATGCTTACTTTATACTTTTAGTTATAAGCTAATACCATCTGGTTTGTTGTTTGGGGCTCAAATTGTACAACTTGGTCCATGGGGAGCCCTCTCAGTTGACAATCACAGGGATTTTTGTTCATTTGTTTGTTTAGTGTCCTTGTAGTTGTTGTTGGTTTGGTCCTTCCTTACTTTCTGGGAATGCAAGATAAGATCCTAATTTTTTTTTTTCTTGTGGTGTTGGGGATTGAACCCAGGGCCTTGTGCTTGCGAGGCAAACACTCTACCAACTGAGCTGTATCCCCATCCCAAGAACCTATTTTTTTTCTAATATACTTTTTAGTTGTAGATGGACACAAAGCCTTTATTTTATTTTTATGTGGTGCTGAGGATCGAACCTGGGGCCTCACGAATATTAGGCAAGCTCTCTACCACTGAGCCATAACTTCAGCCCCCTATTTTTTTAATTACAAAAAATATTTAAATCATACACAAAAGATAAAAGAAATCTCAGGTACCTATCCCTTAGGTCTGACAGCTGCTAGCATTTTCAGGCATATCTACCTCATCTTTTTATTTTCTTCTCCAACGGATAAAGATTTTTAAAACATAAGTATAATATCACTCACCATCGCACCCCACAAAATGAGCACTAATTCCTGAATATCACCTATTACAAGCCAGGGCTTAATTTTCCCTGACTGCTTATTTTTTAAAAAGCATTTTTACAGTTGGGTTGTTCAAAGCAGGTTTACCCTGGATTTGACTAATTGTCTCTTCATGGTGCCATTTAAGATGCTCATCTATCTTCAATATTTCTTATAAACTAGAATTAGATCTGGAAGCTTGATTATACGTCCCCCGAAGTTAATGACATTAATATAGAAGCCTACGCCCTGAGTCAGACTTCTAATTTTTCTGGAACTTCTCTCTGGAGGAAGTGGATGAGCTCTGGGACCCACGTTTAGAAGGAGGAAGTGAGGGCCCAGGGGACGGGCTTAAAGGCTGCCAAGAATCACCACGGGTGGTGCCCAATGGAAATGCCAGGAGAGCCGTAGCCAGGCTCCTGTTTTATTAGGGCTGCGATTGTTTTCTGCTAGTGTTTGGTTACCAAGTTCCACAGATGTTTATGGACTGCTCTGACTCTATTTTTCCCCAAAGCCCTATTATTTTTTAGCATGCCGTTTTTTAGCAACGTATATGTGACATTAGGGCAGAAATGCCAATACATTTTTATTGAAAAGAATAGTAAGGAATTGAGACAGTCCTGGAATATCAGAACATTTGGTATCTTTATGTCCAAGGCCTCTGCTATCCTGTTTCCATCTCTGCAGCCCGTGGTGACCCTTGGGCTCCTGGGCCTACGCTCCTTCCTAGTCTCCCTGCTGGTCCCAACCAAGGGCTCTAGGCTGCAGACAATTCTCCTGCCTGGCAGGGACGTGCCTCTGGAGCCTGTCTCTATTCTTCTGGTTCTGTTTCACATCCCCCGTCATCGACCTGTAAGAACTGGTTTCTTTTACAAAACGTTATGCATCAGCTGTATGCCTATCCCTAGGACAAAACATTGACGTCCTCATCTATCACACACAGGGCCTTTCAGAGATGCTGGTGAAGGATGAGGCTAGGCACTGTTAGACCAAGCCCAGGAAACGGCTCCTGTGTTCTAGGTGTTTCCGTTCCCAGGCAGAGCAGCAGGTGTATTGCTGCTGTGGATTTCCTAAACCATTCTTTTAGCCAGGTGCTAAAAAGAATGCAGGCGCGGTGGTGCACCCCTGTAATCCCAGTGACCAGGAGGCTGAGGTAGAAGGATCACAAGTTCAAGGCAGTCTCAGCAACTTAGCAAGACCCTGTCTCAAACTACAAAATAAAAAGGGACTGGGGGTGTAGCTCAGTGGTACAGCCCCCTGAGTTCAATCCCCAGTACAAAAATAAATTAATAAATCAATTAATTAATTAAGATATTAGAGAGTCAGGGGAAAGGACTTTTCTTTTTGTTTCCTTTATTTCTTTATTTTATACCCCGCCCTGCCTCCCAATCACTTTTCCAACAGATGATTTCAAAGTTTTGGTGCCGGGTATCCCTAAGTCAGTGGGAAGAGTTTTTACATTCATGTAAAATTTTATAAGACTAAGGATATTCATGGTGCATTCTGGGGAAGAGACCCAGGTGGAAGGTGGTTGTGTGACTGCCCTCTGGCTACATTTTCCCTTTAGGGTGACCCCATCACCTCTCATCCCCAGGACCAGTGGGGCACCACCAGTGCCCTCTCTGAAACATGGAGGCATGTAGACAGAGCCTGGCATCAGGACGCTCCTATGGCTTTGAGGGCATATCCCTGGGCGACCTCCTTCACTGTCCTCCAGGGAGGAGAAATCTGGAGGAAGGGTCTTGGCCCAAGCTGAGGCTCTGTCCCCAGGCCAGTGGCCACCCCCAGCCCCAGGTTCTATGATGGAAGAATTCCCAGTTTACAGATGGCCTTGGAGTGGATTTGGCCATGTCTCTCCATGTTCGGTTGACACTGTGATACCCATTCATGAGGCTCCAGGAAGGTTTTGGAGGCTCTTGACTGAAGTGGGGAGTGGGTGTGGAGAGCCTCTCTCCTCCCTGACCAGGGCTTGGGAGGACTATGAGCTTCCTCCCACTCCTAGCATGCCTCCCCTGTCTATCTTGGGAAGCTTCTCTCTCTTAATTCCTCCCCTGCTTTCCCGAATCCCTACATGCTCCCTTTTTCTGGACACCATTCCCTCCCTCAGAATCCACTTCCCATGTTCCTTCTCACATCTTATCTATTTCCCAGCTTTCACGTCTTTCTGGAACTGCACAAAGAGGAGGGCCAGCTTTATTTTTCTGGGTGGGGGCCAGGCTCCATCTCCACCACTATCTGTTTGAGTGACTTTAGGTAAATGGCAGGCATGCACTTAAGCCTCTGCTTGCTCATTGGTAACTCAAATAAAACTCGCCCATTTCTCAGACCCGCTGGAGCATAGAAAATTGGCTTGCCAAGAGGTGCCTGTTATTATTGATTGTGGTATTTCCAGTTTTGCAAAATAGGCACCAGCTCAGCTGCAGCCTCCCTCTCCTTCAAAGTCAGACCCGGAGGCTGCAGGAGGTGAGACTGCCGAGCCCTGACTCCCCAGCCCTCTTGCAGGGTCTGGGCTCAGCCCCTCCAGGAAGCTCCACGTCACTGCTTCTCTTTCAGGTCTCTGGTTGTTGCTTCTGCAGATTCTTTTCCAGTCCAGTCACAGGGAAGCCTCACTTACTCTGCTGAGCGAAGGAAATGGAATCCTGCCTTTGTTACTCTACCACTGCCTTCCAGATCCAGATCCAAGGGGGGGGTCTTCCTTCCCCAAGATCTTTCCAAGTTCACTCCAACTTTTAACTCACAAAGCCTGGAATGGAGAGGGGGGAGTGTGGAATCAGGTTTGTGGCAGTTTTAGAAACTCAAACATGGCTTTCTTGGGATTTCTGGTTCAGCTGCCTACAAATAAAGTTTCAGGGGTGGGGAGAATTGGACTCTCATTCCTTACAAATCCCTGCCTATGGCTGCACAGTCTGTCTCTAATATGTCTAATAGGATATATATCCTCCTCTGGGAGCTCAGTTCCTTTGAGTCCCAAAGGTTTTGCCTGGAACCCAGGCCCAGGAATACAGCAGCCACCCGTGGGTCAAAAGTCACTGAGAAGCCAGATGCTGAGGCGCACGCCTGTAATCCCAGAGGCTCAGGAGGCTGAGGCAGGAGAATTTCGAGTTTGAGTCCAGCCTCAGCAATTTAGCAAGGCCCTAAGCAACTCAGCAAGACCCTGTCTCTAAATAAAATATTAATAAAGGGCTGGGGAGGTGACTCAGTGGTTAAGTGTACCTGAGTTCAATCCCCAGTATAAAAAAAGTCACTGAAAACCGCATGACTTCCCGGCTGCTGGATTTGGGGGACAGCGAGCAATGTTTCACCTCCAAATCAATTCTGTTGAAGGATGGCATGCCCTCCTACACTCAGAACACCCAGGAAGTTTCTGTCATGTGCAACAGCCATTGAACATCCACTTGGTAAAAATAGCTTTTTTATTTATTGGCTAGCAAAATGCTCTATTTATCAAACTGTTCTGGATTCTTCTAAATAGATAAAATGGAGGTAAAACCCAAAAGGAAAATTAAAGCTTTAATGCAGTCTTGCAGACTTCTGCTTCATTTCATTGTAAATCGAGTGCAATAGAGCACAGCATCGGCAGCCTGCAGAAAGCAGCTGTGTGATTTTCTTTTGTGCAAGAAACTAATGCTGAGGTATAGGACTTCTCACCTACGAGAAGTCTGACGGTGGCGGATGGCTGCTGTACACTAATTATGTCTTCCTTTATATCTTTGGCTTGAACTCTAATTTGCTTACAGTTTAATGAACATGGGTTCTCACTGCGAACTATCTAAGTACCTGGGAGATTGAACACTTAGGCAGTCAAATGCTCTCACTCCCAGCACTAATCTTCAAGCCCTCTGCATTCTAAACAGACTTTGAGAAGAGAGTGGCTCTTTCAAGTCTGTGAATCACTTTGGAGCAATAACTGTACACTCAAGAGCCTTGATCTGGTGGGAGACTTGGATTGTGCTACAAGAAAACCAAAAAGACTTTCCTAGTTTAGGTACAGCTTCTCTCATTGTCCAAAGCAAAACCTGTAACGTTCATAATGTTTTCTCCCCCTGACTTTGGTTTTTCCCAACAGTTTTCCCCAAATAGTCTCAGTTACTTTCTTCACATATTTTCCCTTTCATCCCTGAGACTTTAGAAACTGAAGGTCAATGAAGGCAGGGGACGGGGTTTCCAACCTAGACCTGTAACTCATTTCCAAGTTCTCTTTGCTTTAATACTTTACTCCTAATGGTGATGCTGAGGTTGCTGATGGCAGAAATCTGTTTATGTAGTTACAACTAATGGTCGTGATGTGTTTCAGTTCCAATGACTTCTCAAGCTTCCATATTTGAGATGAAGGACCATTTGGAGGAACAAGCTGAAGCACTAACTACAGGTTCTGCCTCAGCAGGTCTGGGATGAGACCTGAGATTCTGCATTTCTGAGGAACTCTCAGGTGAGGACCAGCACAGCAGCTGGTCCTCGGACCACACTTTGAGTAGTCAGGAACCAGGTCCTTTACCTTGATTATCTGATCTCATCTTCATCACGAACTGACGTAGATTTCCTTTACACAGAGGTCTCTGAGGTACAAAGAGACTAAATGATTTATAGGAGGTCACCTAGCTGTCAAGGGAAGAGTCCGAATTGGATTCAACTCTGCCTGACTCTGAAGCCTTGAGCATACAATGACTGCAAGTCATTTCCAGTTGACACGCTTGTAAAAAGAAGGATAAGAAATGAATCTGGTACATTAATCTCCATCCAGAATATTCTATGGTGAGTCTTCATTAAAGTCAACAAACCATCTCTTAATTTATCCATGTCATCAGTCAAGGTTTGTGTCCAGCCAGGCGCCATTGTGTAGCCACGAGGAGAACCAGCCTCAGCAAGCATTTACTGACTGCCCGATGTGTGCCAGCCCAGACCTACTGGCAAGGCATGGGCAAGCCAACATGGGGAAGGCTCTGGATGCATCTCCATAATGCATTCAGCAAACCTCAAAGAAACCAATTTCCTGTTGGATTACTTTAGGCTTAACAACCCAGCAGTGACTGCAGGCAAAAGAAGTAACTTTGCAATTCAGTTGAAGATTACAAATGGCATAATGTACCTTCTCGGTGTTCCTTCTCCATTTGTTGAAATAATCCACTCTTCCCTAATACCGCACGCCACAGCCCAGGCCCACGGAACACTGTGGGTAAATGCATAGCTGCTGGAGCCACACTGGGTTCACACCCTGGCCTAGCTGGCTGCCTGGAACGTGGGCAATTTACATAAGCGCTCTGTGCCATAGTTTCCTCACCTGTAAAGGAGAGAGTATGATAATAACGTGCAGCACGAAGGCTTATTGTGAAAACAACGAGTTAATTCACATGAGGTTACTTGGCACGGAATAATCCTTCACAAAATGTTAACATTTGTTAACATTTTTTTTTTTTTTTTTTTTTGGTTAACAGGGACTGGGACAAACAACCTTGCTGAGTGTACCCCTGAGATGTGGGTGATTTTTTTTTCCAGTACATATATTGTAGGGCCAGGGAACTAATTTTACTGGTGGTTCCCAATAGGGAACAAGGGGAAAAGTCTACAACATCTAGAAAGAATGGACACCACAAATGATCCAGAAAGAGATGAATGTGTTGGTGGGTGTTACCACAGGAGATTTATGGAGGCTGGAGGCTGTTGAATTAAGACCTTTGCAGTGATGGCTGCATGCGCAGGAGGTGTGTGCTGAGCCCACTTCCTGTGCTCCGCCACAGGACTGAAATGCAAACATACTTGTAAAGTGGAAACACACTTTTATTTCCTAAGGGTCCTCTAATCAAGGCAAAAGCTATTACTTGATCGCATAATTAACCTTAGGAATAGAAGTGTAAACAGCACAATTCATGAATTTGTTAATTGGTCTTCCCCACTACTGACATTAGCCCAAGTTGATCTGTTGTTCTCCTCTGTTGATTATCTTAAATAGGAAGTTTTCTAATTTGGACTTCTTTGGTACAAGCAAGGGAAAAGAATGAAGGTATTTCTAACAGTTTGAGAATATTCTGTAGGTAAGTGATTTCTCCCCCTCTGGAGGTGGACACAATTTGGGGGAATATTCTCTCTCTCTGAGCAGATTTGGATCTCTTTCCTGATTTCCCTTCTGTGCACTGATTAACCATGTGGTCGGTTCCTGATGTGGGAGGCCACCCCCCAGGCAGTGGAGACATAAAACAACCAGAAGTGTTCATCGGCAGTCACGCTTCCAGGACTCTGAATCTCAGTCTAATTTAGTTCTAATTTATTTTCCCCATTGCAACAACTCTTTAGCTGAGCGGAAATAGAAAAAGTGGTATGTGTGTAGGCTGGGGCCCTGCAGATGGAGGGTGTGTGTGTGTGTGTGTGTGTGTGTGTATGTGTGTGTGTGTTTGAAGTGGGGGTGGGGAACTTTGGGAAGCAGTACCAGAATCAATCAATCAATCTTTGACTTTTAAAGAATTATACTCAGCAAAGTAGGAGACATGAATTCTCAGACAAGAGGAAATATCATAGTGTTCTTTCCTTGGGGTTTCTTTTCCAACCAGACACGTGTGTGGGTACTTGGGCAAAGGTCCAGATGCAGCAAATCAACACTTAGGAGATTCTTTCATGGAGTCTTGATTATGAAACCTAGTTATTTAGTTAAATCAGATCCTGAGCTTCCGAAGTCTGCTTTAATTAATTAATTTTTTATTAGAGGTAGCAATTGACTGGAGGTCTGATCTGTTCACACATACTTAAAATATCTTTGAGGATACATTTATGAATCATCACTGATGAAAATTAAGAAGTTGGAAAGGAGAAATCCTGGGAGTTATATTGGCCAAAGTAGATTGCTCTCTCATGTGCATGTACTGTAACAATGAATCCCACCATTATATGTGATTATGATGCACCAATAAAAAATCATGGGGAATGGTAAAAAATGAAAACTAGGAAGCTGCCACTTCTGTACTCAATTTCAGAATTTCAGTTGACAAGCGATGGTGAGTGTTCCTAAAAGAAGAAAAATTTCAGGCTGGGGTGTAGGTCAGTGGCAGAACTCTGCCCTACATGTGTGAGGCCCTGCGTTCCATCCACAGCACTGCCAAAAAAAAAAAAAAAAAAAAAAAAGTCTCTATAGTTATTTTGAAACCTGAAGGAATCTTGCAGGGTAAGAGTCTAGGTCACCAAGCAGAAGCCACAGTGAAACACAAAAAGGGAGAGCCCATGGCAATGGGACTGAAACCCACAAACCACAGACTTGGAATGCCTGTGGTTTCAGGGCTTTTTGGCAACCTAGAATGTGTCCAAAAGGATCAGGTGGCAGCCATCTGTCTGTCATTTAGACCTTAGCATTTAGCCTGACAGAGAGAGCTCACTGACAGCAGTGAGCGTCCCAAGCCAGGCCCTGAGGCCTGCGGCTGACACTGGTTCCAGAACCTTCAAGGAGAACAACTGGGGCAGGTGAAGATTTCATGGTCAATATTTATGATTGTTTTAGGTGGGGTCAGGAGTAGCCCTGGGTGACACCAAACCCTGTCCAACCAGACTAATTCACACTGTGCACTCCCCGGGGCTCAGTCTCTAGAATCACCAAAAACAACAACACAACTACAGGTGGCAAGTGCTCTTGAAAGATATGTGGTGCTACAACTTGGCTTATCCAACCACATATGCTGTAATCTGAACTGAAACCAGAAACTCTGGATCCAGTGCGTTCTAGATCTTCATGTGCGTTTAGTTTTGCCTTGAGATTGAGGAGGGATGCTGGAAATAATGTTACCAAGTACCCTATGTCAAGAATTTATGATCCAGAGACCCTGTTAAACACATTACAAAAGACATCATTTGTTTGGCTCTCCAATGGTCTGATGAGGTTCTGCATTGGTCAACTGTCACTGTGACAAAATGCCTGAGATAAGCAACTTATAAGAAGGGAAGGTATAGTTTGACTCCTGTTTTCAGTCCATGGTTGGTTAGTCCATTGTTTTGGGGCCTGTGGTGAGGCAGAGCACCATGGCAGGAATATATGGTGGAGGAAACCCTCATCTCATGAGAGCAGAAAAGAGAAAGACAGGAAGAGGTTGGAGTCCCACTAATCCTCTTCAAGGGCATGCCCCCAATGACCCTGACCCAACTTCCTTCTATTAGGCCCACCTGCTAAAAGCCCCACCACCTCACAATAGGGCCAAGCTAAAGCACAACCATTCATGGGCCTTTGGGTGACATTCCAGATCTGAACTAGAGCAGGTTAGGGTTTTATTGTGCCAGAGACTAGAGAACTGAGGTAATTTGTTCCCACATGGCTTCCATCCCAATCTCTGCTTTGCTACAAAACTCCTCCGCAAGCATGCCTAGGCCCCTCTCTGTGACACAAGACTAGGTTGGTGGGTGCCTTGCTGTTGGAGGCTGACTGGTGTGGGTGAAGAACGTCACTATTCCTGAAGTCCACCTATTGACTTCCTTGGCTTTGCTTTAAATAATGTATTTTGAGCAAAGTAATGCCCCCAAATAAATTTATATTAAAATGTGGTGCCTCCTCCCTTTTACTCCAGTCATTGGAGAAAATATTTTTAAGTCCCTTCCTGCAGCTCTTCTGGTATTGATTTTCTATCTTTATATGATGTATCTCTCATTCCTCAGTTTTTTATTTGATAACTTCTAATTATGGTAGATGAGAAATTAAAACTTTCCTTCCACTCCCCTCCTCTCTCCCCATACATTTATCAAAATCATTGGTCAGTATTTACATATTCATAGCTACTTAAATAATGTGTTCTTAAATATTGTGATTATGCCTTTCCCCACACTTTTTTAAAATTAATAATTGCCTCATTTTTATTCACTGCATAGCTTTTTATCCATGGGACCTCTTGCTATTTTCTAAATGTACCACCAGAACTTCTGAGCACTGGGAAGTGTCTTTTCTCTAGCTGCTCACTCATGATGCTGAGAGGGTTCAGCCTGTCCTTTTGAACTCTCTGGGACCTTTCTCCCATGGCCCTCAATGCTCATACTTGAACCCTTAGTTCTCAAGTTCAAATAACCCTCTGTTGGCATCGTAGAACTCTCCCCCTACTTCCCTGAGGTTGAAAACCATCTTTTCTGTATGACCTGTTTTTGCTGGGCTGTTGAACCACTCTTCTGTAAGAAGGAGTTTCTGAGGGGCATAATGACTTGAGTCCTACCACGTCTGAAAATATCTCTATTCTCCTTCTCACTTGATTGACGGTTTGGCTGGACGTTGCATCCTAAATTGAAAATAATTCACCTGTAGAAGTCTGAAGACCTTATTTTGTAGCATCTGATGTTGCCATTGAGATGTGCAAAATCCCAATTTTCCCTCTCCCTCTCTCTCTATTACTCCCAGCACTGATTTTTCTCTCATCAAGAGTTTAGGAGTTTCCCTTTAGCCCATGTGTTCCAAGATTTCATTAATGATGAACCGTGACATGGTGGCTTTTTCCATTCACTTTTTCAAAGGTATCTGAGTGAACCTTCCAATCTAGGGTTTTTCTGTCCCCTGATTCTGCTTTTTTTTTTTTTTTTGTTACTGGAAATTGAACCCAGGGCACTCGATCACTGAGCCACATCCCCAGCCCTATTTTGTATTTTTTTAATTTAGAGACAGGGTCTCACTGAGTTGCTAAGGGCCTCGCTAAGTTGCTGAGGCTGGCTTTGAACTTGCGATCCTCCTGCCTCAGCCTCCCAAGTGCTGAGATTACAGGTGTGCGCCACCGCGCCAGGTTGATTCTGCTTTTTTTCCTTGGATTATTTTTGAATAATTTGTTCTCTCTTTGTTATCTATTTCCTTTTCTGATATACCTGTTGTTTGGATATTAGCCACCCCAGACTGATCCTCTTTTATATTTTCTCTAATTTCCACTTTTTCTTTCATTTTTGCTTGTCTTCTTCAATTTTTATTTTCCATTAAAGGGTTTTCTTCTTCTGTAAAATTTTTATCATATTCTAGTTTCCACAAGCTCTTTTTAAAGTTGCATCCTGGGGCTGGAGATGTAACTCAGTGATGGAACATTTGCCTAGCACGTGTGAGGCCCTGGGTTCCATCTGCAGTACTGCATCCTGCTCTCACACTACAAAATAAAGGCTCTTGACCCTCTGAGGGTGTTCATTCTAGTTCTTTTTCACAATTTATTTCATCTTTGGGGTTCACTGAATGAAGGGCTTCTTCTTTGGGTGATGGTGGCTGGGGGGACCACAGTTTCATTGAAGGAATTCTGGGACATGCCAATCCCAATGCCAGTGCCTCTCTGCCCAATGCCAGCATGCAGCGAGGTTTTGTCTTGAGCTGCTCACTTCTCTAGGGAAGAATATTCTGGCATATGCCTAATTGTTGGCATTCTAGGAGGGGGTTAGGGAGGAGCACAGGCCTGAGCTGTGGCTGTGTAGCAGTTTGGGTGTGTGTGTTGGGCCAAGGGCAGTGCACAATGCCCAGGTGGTCCCCTCGCTGCAAGATGAGAAAGGGAAGGAGTGCTCCAGTCACTGCATGTGTGTGTCTCACAGCTCTCAGTCCATGTTACAACCCTGAGCTCACTTCTCCTTGCAATCCCCCTCTCTGGGCACTTTGGATTTTAGCTTCTGTAAGCTACTCACCTGGAGCAATCCACTCCTCCATCTGCATTCCTATATCCAAGGTTGATGAACTATTTCGGTTATTTAATTCTCCTTCCTATTCTTCTTCTGGGTTATGCCTGTTTAATCCCTCTATTTTATTTAGGTAAGTTACTTGAAAAGATGATGTGTCCTTTTAGATTCAATTGTCTATTCCTTTCTCACAGGACCTGAGATTGTTCTCAGGTTCCTGGCACATTTGGGAGGTAGTCTGGGCACTGTGTTTGGGAAGTCTTTCAGATCACCTCTTCCAGATTAAGTTTGAAATGGTGGCATGAAACAGTCATCGCTATACTTATGTGGTGCCAATGATGATAAAGATGGTTACTATGCACTGGACACATGATTTGCCATTCACCATACAGGGTACTGTATGTGATCTTACATAATAGTCACAAATGTTACTTTTCCTTTAACAGATGATGAAAGAGGTTCAGAAACATTTAAAAACCTTTCAGAGTCACACAAGTGGCTGAAATGGAATTTGAACTCAACTTTCTCATTCCAGTAATAATGGCTGCTAGCATTTATTGAGGACTTACTACATACCTGTCCATCATTCTACATGGCCCTGTCCCTCCTCCTGACTATAATAAACTGCAGAAGCTTCCTGCACCTTCATTCATCTGGTTGACTTTGAGACACAAGTGTATATTGATGGTTAATTTACTAAAAAATGTTTTATATAACTCAAGTATTTACCTTCTGTAAAAATAACTTTTCCCCCCTCTGAATGATCTGGAAACAGACTTTCTTTTAATAATACACTATTTAACCCACTTATCCTATATTCTTACTATTACGGGGATCTCTTGGAGTAAATATTTTCTTCTTAGGCAGCTCACTCTTGTTTCTACAACTGCGCAAGAGAGGAGATTCACAGCCAAACCATACCAGGAATCAGCCACATATGGGTTCTTTAGGCCTCCTTCATTGAAAACCAAGCCCTTGCTTGCTTCTGTGGCTTCCAGATTGAAAAGCCTGAGACTGAGGACTACATCACATTCTGGTATGACCTACGAGACACTAAATGTTCCCTTATTTGCAGGCAGTTGTGAATCAATATGTAATAGTGGTTTTGAGTTTGGACTCTGGAGACTCAAGGCCGAGGTTTGAATCCTAGTTTCTATTAAGTTCTTCTCCCTCCCCTTCTCCCCCTCTTCTTCTGTGTTCTCAAGCCAGTTCTTGACATCTCTGCCTCATTTTCCTTATTAGTAAAATGGGATCATATGTAGTAGTGGTGCTTCATTGGACAGTTGAGATGAAATGAGTAATAATTTAAAATACTTAGAACAATACTAAGTATTACTAAGTGCACAATGACAGAGAGCTATGACTATTATGGTAATAACTACAATCCTTTAATGAATATGATGTCCTGGGCCCTATGACAAGTGCTTGCCATACATTGTCTCATGTGGTTCTCTTCACATCACCCCATTTACAGATGATGGGACTGAAACTGAGAGACAGATGCAGATTCACCTTGAAACTGAGGAAGCCAAGCTTTAGGGTCCCTTAACAGACCCCTGTAGAGCAGGGAAGCGCTGGGAAGGTTGCAATCTGAAGTTCTAGTAAGTAAATCTGGTAATTTTACCTAATGAAATCTCAAAAGAATCTGCCTTTCCAAGGTTTCAGTAATTTGTTATGATTTTTGTTATTCAAAATATTCACTTCAGATCTAATTCTGTGGGTTTTAAGTTTGTAAGCTTCAGGTCCCCCAAACCTGGATCGACCCTTTTTCTTTACTCCATAATATGTCCTTGCTGGATGTATTTAAGCTATTCAAACTTCCTTTACCAGAGTGCAGAGCATCCTCAAATTGAAAGGCTCACTGTTTTTATGATTACATTTAGTAAGGTATAAGGGGTTTGAGAAAGTCTTAATGGGCTGCAGCAATGTAGGTTTAAAGTCTGGCACGTAACCTTCTTATCTTGAGGTGTGGTTCTTGACCAGTATAATGATGTCTTTTATAATCTACAAACATCGTGGAAAAAGGGGAAACTGGCAATACAGTTTTTATTATATTTGAACCTTTGATTTGCAAGAGTGATTTCAAAATAACTTTTCTTTGCAGAGTATGACTGCTGAGGCAAAACCAAACCCAAAGATAAGCAGCCTGCACAGGTTTTGCCACCAGATATTCCAAAGGAAAGAACGAAACATCAAAATGTCCACTCAGTGGTTCCTTGTCCTCAGGAATCCTGGGGAGAATCAGATCATCTGAAATAGAAACTCTGCTATTTTTATACTCAATTGCAAATTGGGAAGTCGCCAAGCTTTCGTCTCAGCAATAAGAGTCTTCCTAGGAACCAGATCTAGAATTTATTTGGGGAAAGGTACATTGGGAGTCCTTTCAGCTCTTGGTGCTTTTCTTTTCCCTGAAGAACCTTTGAAAATACCTTTTGATATTTTTTTTGCTTCATCCACCTAAAGAAAGAAGGTGCAGAGGGACCAAATTGGCAAGAACCTCACTCATTTGGGCATCACCAGTATTAATGGAATGCATAATGAGACACATTGGCTAGGCAACTGTGCCAGACCATGCTGTGTGTTTGCAATTCAAAGCAACAACTAAGCACTCCCAAGAAAGGGACTGGGTGCAGCCACTTTAGATCTAACTTAACATCTGTCTCCTGGGCAGTAGAAAATGCCAAAATCAAAAAATTATACACCAGCTTTTCAAATCACCATATGGTTGCATCATACGGGATTCCAGGAACATTTTGTGAACACACACACAAAGCCCTCTGCACACACAGGGGACACTGGTCTGCCATGGAAAATCACTGGGAAGTCCCCTCCTGCCACCCCCTCCCCTTATACAGCCCATTCCCTTTTTTTTTTTCTTTTGAGGGGTGAAGAAAAGGCATAAGGAAATGATGTTGTGATTATGACTCACTGAGAACAAAAGACTTATATCCTAGTTTCTAATATATTCTTGAATCTGGAAGCGTATGTACACACACAGTCCTCAAAATACAGTTAAGGCAGGAACATTGAAACCACCTGTGTCAGAAACATTCACTCAGATTCATTCATTCATCAGCAGCACTGAGCTACTTCTGTTAGTAGGATCATGGAAATGGTTCTCAAGGCAGGCAGGACGGTCTCCTCCAACTTCTGCGGGATGGCGGGGTTGGATCCCTTATTGACTGATGAACCCAAGATAGTATGGGTTACAACCCTGACTTTCACTGGGGGTAAGGGATGACTAAGAGAAAGAAAATGAATACATCTGTGTCTGGGGGAAGCTGTTGATTGAGGAGAGTTTTCAGGAATTTTCTACCACCCGGAGGGAATCAATCAGGGGAAAAAAGCAAGAGGAATGTGAATCTATTCCCCTCGGCAAAGGGGCAGGCTGTGTGCTTTTGGTTTTCACACAGAACAGGAGTTACAGGGGCAGAGACAGGGTCTCATAATGAACCTCCTGAGAAGGGTCTAGAGAAGCAGGGCAAAGCTGGATCTGGGAAGCCACCCTTGATCCCCATTCACTTCAGGGAGAAGAGGAATATGGAGGTCTTTTATGTTGTTTGATCATAGCCTTGAATCAATTCAGAGAAACAGGATTTTATAACTGACTAGCCTGAAAAAGGAGAGAAAATGGCTTAAAACACTAAATACAAATAATTAAATGTCAATTACTGCTAGGCGAGGCTGAACCAGGAGGATCAAAAGCTTGAGGTCAGCCTCAGCAACTTAGTAAGGCCTTGTCTCAAAAACTAAAAGGAGCTGTAGATGTAGCTCAGGGGTGGAACACTCCTGGGCTCAACCCCCAGTACTTTAAATAAATAAATAAAAATTTTTAAAGTCAATTATTTTTTGAAATTAAATAGGTTGAAATATTAATCATTTGGGGGACACTAGCTGTTGTAAATTAATGAAACAGCTGTGGCAACTGAATCTTAATAAGCGGGCTTCAAAGTGTCAAGATCATGAACAATTTCAACAATAAGGTAGTGCACTCCCTTTGCTTTGTTCAACAGTATCTACTGAGCACCTGCTACGGACCTTTATGGGTTACTTTTGTGTACCAATTTTAGCTTTAGTTTCAGGCAATGGTTGGTCTTTGGGAACTTTTAGCACCTGTGTGTGGGGACTCTGTAATCTATTATGAAGATTTAAAAATGTATGGCTATATAAGGAAGTAAATTTCTTCAAGGAAGCCACAATATGGAGTTGCCTTAATGACCTTTTGTTCTTTCATTTACTAAAATCGTAATTCTTAAATTTCTTTGGAATAAGGTTTAGGAACAAATTCATTTAGGAATATTCATGTATTCCTAAAACAACATTATTGAAAGCCAGAGTATATACCATATCACTGTTGGGTGCTTGGTACCAATCTCTTTCACGAAGTTCCCGTAAGACTTAGTGAGACTCTATGTGACTCACTTAAAGAATGTAAACTGCTATAGATGTATGGTATATATACTTTTATATAAATAATACATATAAATGCCACGTGTACCTACGTGTGTGTATATATGTATATGCTATTTTTTATACTTGAATGAGTCACAAACATTCCACAGTTCTCCCTCTGGGTCTATTTAATAGCTGCTACCATTTGTGGAGTTTTAAGTGCTACCCTGCTTTATAACATCTCATTTAATCTTTACATCAGCCTTGAGGTGGAATCTTCTCCATCTTATATGACGAGGTGAAGAAACCTGATGAAGATCCCAGTAACAGAACCGTGCAGGGCAGCTCCCCCTGCACCTGGCCTGACTACCATGACTTTCGCCTTGCTTTTGATCATGCTGTTTTCCAATCTTCTCTTTCATCATCACTTCTTCCTTCTGTTCTTGTGTTTGCACTGTGCGGAGGCCCAATAAACCAAATATATCAGAACACAGGCACCCAAGGCTGTTCTCCAAGTGCAGCGTTCCTAACTCTACCTGTGAGCTTGTTCAAAGGCACAGCCTTGGGTCCCCCTCCCAGATGTGCTGTTTAGTAGCTGGGGGGGGGGGGGTGAGGCCCCAAAGAGGAAAGAACACAGACTTTATGATAGTGAGAAACTCATTCTAATGAGAGTCCATTTTTATTAATGTTGAGATTTTTTATCTATGGCCTCGATAGTTGAGATTATCATGTATGTATGTTGAGTAACTCCTGATAATTTGAGGTCCTAAATACACTTAGAGCTACATAGTTTCAATAACTGAACTTTTTTTTTCTCCCCTTTACTAGATTTATTGAACAAAATGGCAACCAGAAGAGTCTGAAAGTATCATAAAAATTACATACTCCCTGAACCTAAATTTAGTTTGCTAAAATTTTTTAGAGGACATCAGGCATCCAGTCCTTATAAACATGGTGTGACTCCTGGTGTTCTGCTGATTACATGACTAACAAATCACCTAACCAGTCTGAGTTGCAAAACTGCAGAGTTTTGGGCTCCTCTTTAAAATGCAAGTCATAGTATCTTCTTCTCAGGGCTGTTGGGAGCTTGAGAGAGAGAATGCATAGCAAGTACCTGGTAAGTACCAAATGCAAGGGTAATTTTCAAATGAACTTATTATTTATACAACATCTAGTTGTAACTATGAGAAAAGTTTTGTGACTCTTTGAGGGAACCATATTCATATACCACAGAAAAGCACAGTGGAGCGTCTTCCGGTATAGCTGAGGAAGACACATCAAATTGCATTTGCAGTACCTTACCCTTACTTTAGCTACTTAAAACAGGCTTGAAGTAATGACTTCTGTGTCACACTGTAGGGAATGCAAAGAAACCCAGACTGAGCTGTTCTAAATATTAGACGGAGCCTAAATATTTATGAAATAGTATTACCTTGGTGGAAGAATCAGGCATACTAACATGAAAAAACACATTTTATTGCACTTAAGTTATAAGAAAATAAAATTTCTAAGTGAATCAAATCAAAGACACAATCCCTTTAAAGGTTGTTTTCCTCCATCATGTCAGGTTGTTACATAACTAAAATTAACCAACTTGAATCTGATTGTTTTAAATCAGACTATAAATAAAACAACAACAACAAAAAAAATAAACAGGAGGAGGAAAAAAGACCGCCTAGGATACAGTGTTAAACCACTTTCACAGTTCAGCTTGAGTTGCGGCTCCTGGAGAATGAGGCGAACCACTGGACTTGTCACTCACCGCGCGGGTTTGCATGTGACGCCTTCACTAGAGACTGAATCGTTCCTTTTTTTGTCAGTTACTCAGAGCAATAAAACTGTAACAGTTGTTTTCCCAAATACTGTAAAACACTAAGACTGACCAGCAACTTTATTTCAATTTTTAAAATATTCTGTCAGTTTTCTCATGTGCGTTCATCCATTCACCACAGCCCTCAAAAAGAAAAGTTTCTCCGCAGAACAGGCGGTAACAGCTCTGTTCCAAGGAATGTGTTTTAATTTTGCCCAGATAAAAGAAAATAAGCTTTGCACACACTCTCGATTCTTTACTTGCAGGCAAACTTCACTCTTTATTATCTGAAACTCTTCCATTCTCAGCCTCTTAGAGGCACAGATGGTTCAAGTTTCAGTGGCAAAAAGTCTTTTTTCTGTAACCAAACTAGAGCAAATTTGGAATTCAGTCTGGGACTAAAACGTCACAGCAGAAAAAAAATAAAAAAAAATAATTTGCTTTTTTTCTTTCTTTCATTTAGCAGCATAAATAAGTTTGGCCACTGGGAGTACAGTACAGGGGTGGGACAACAATCCCATATTTGAAGACCTACTTCTAGCACCAGCATCAAGAATTAAATCCATCTCAGGACTCACAGAACCCAGGACAACTTGCCACCTTTGAGCAACATATGCATTGAAGAGTGAATATGGAAGCAACAGTAAATAGATTAACAGAGGCTAATACTGTGATTGATTGACATTGGCAATGGTTGGCAAAAAAATAAAATAAAATAAAATAAAAAAAACTTCTCATGATAACTGTACAAAAACAATTCACAGTAATTTTTTTCTTTTTTTCCTAGCTTTTCCACTGGAGAATCTTTTGTTGTAGTTGTCGTAGATGCTCTCTGATAAGAAAGTCAACCAGTACTTGTGTTGATATTATTGCAGCTCCTTTCTAGGTGACAGTGGCAAAAGAACAAGCGAGCAGAATTGGTAACGATGTTTCAGCATTAACACTGCCCAATGACCACTGGAGAAGAAAATAAAGAAATAATTGCACCTGGTTTTTAGAAAGTCTCGTTTTGCAAAGCTGCCCTCAGTCAGAAGTGAAGCCTCTTATGTGATGAGACAGCAGACGCCTCTCTTGTCAGTTACGGTTTGTCTTCTCTTCCTCTTTTCCTTCCTAGTCTGTAGGTCTTTTCGATCTGTTGCCCCAAGCCAACATCCTGCACCACTTAGTACAAGGGATTTTTTTTTCATTTTCTCTTTTTTCTTTTTTTCTGTTTTTTTTTTCTTTTTCTTTTCTTTCTTTCTTTTTTTATTTTTATTTTTTGTTTTGTTTTTGTTTTTTTGATTTTTGTTTTTTGCGCAGGGGGAAAGGAAGGGAGTATATCGTCTACACAAAATTCATCTTCTCTGCTCTTCACTTCATGTCCACATCGAAGTCCAGCACCAGCAGCTTGGTTTCTTCAGTCCCGTTCCGACTTCCAACTGCACACACCAGCTTTGTGTTGGAGGCTCTGATCCGCCACACAACTCCCCCACTCCCCCCACTCTCCAATGTGACTAGGTTTCGAATAAATTCACCCGTTTTCAAGTCCCATAGTTTTACAGTTCCATCATCTGAGCTGGTAATTACAAAGTTCTTGTTGAACTGTAAACAGGTCACAGCACTCTGATGCTTGTTGGGACCTAGACAAAACCAAAGGAATTTGATTGCTGGTTAGAAATCAAGGCTATGGGTTAGTTACATTGTAATTTGTAGACTTCTACATTAGAATATACAATAAATGCAACATTTAAAATGTTACATATTTAGAAACCTTGTTCTGAGTATTTTAGGCTCAGCGTGGATGTAAGAAAATCTGGTAGCTATTTGTAACTGAAACATTAACTTTCAAGAGTCTGTCTTCCAGGAAGCCTGGTTAGCTACCAGGCACACATTTTATTTTCTGGCCGTGTGAACATGAGCATTCCCTGGCAATGATGTAGACACTGCAGCTTCATGTGTTCTGCTGAGGGACAAATGAGCCTAACAGATTTATCACCACTCAGAACTGACCAAAGGTGAAAGTTGAATAGACACTATGACCTGAGGAAGAGGCAACAATAGGCTGCAAAATTGCCCACCACATGGCCTCAATAAAAAGACACTCTCTTGGGGTTAGCATGTGTGCGTGCGTGCGTATGCACACACGCACACACACACAAATTTATCATGAAGAAATTATCATTGCTACCTCATCTGATATTAACAATTCTCACATGTATCTGTTTATTTCAATGGAAACTATTATTCCATTCCATTCCATTCCATTCCAGTTGAGAAAGTGGCTAAGTGGAAGTCAAAGCAATTTCCTATCGAAGATGTTTAAATTCAAAATAAAATGATCATTCAAAAAATAAAATGAGTATGTTGCTTCTGTGAGATAGCCAAGATCTTTCTTCCTTCCTACTGTTCTTTAAGGTTAGGCTGAGTCAAATGAACATGTGCGAGGTAATTAAACCAATTTATGGTAAAACAATTTAAAAAACTTTTTCAAGGTTGCCTAGTTGTGTGAGAGTGAACATGCTCATAAACATATCTGCAGTAAGCGTTTCTGCAGGAGTAGCAATCACCTTTTAATGAACACAATTAAAGGTGGGTAGCCAATACTTACCTTGCAATGTTTGTAAACACTGTCCTGTTTTGATATCCCAGATTTTAACTGTAGAATCTGCATTCCCAGAGACAAGAATATTGTCTTTGAGTTCCATTCCACTTGTTAACGACTGGTGCCCTGTTAATGTGTGAATGCAGTTCCCTGTCTCCACATCCCAAACTCGGATCGATGTATCAAGAGATCCACTCACCACATGGATGCCATCAAACTATAACAGACACAGCTTATTAGAGCAGCAGAAATGTGGATATGCTTCCTATCAATTATTGACCTTAATCCTGGTAGGGGAGGATGGGACAGCATAGGCAACATGCATGGACAGGAACAAAACAAGGCAGTAGGACCAAGGGGCAACCATGGTGAAGTGCACATCATCAAGAAAGGATACACAGCATGTTCTCAGATACTTCTATTAGAAATGCTCATATTTTATGCCCAGTAGCTTCAAAAGGGAGGCAGGAAGAACTTACAAAGGACACAAAATGCCTAAAATGAACATTATTTTCAGATCATCTAGTCCCACCTAGTAGCTATATACCATGGATGATTCAATGAGGGCTGCCTTCTGCATTTTACTTCCCCACAGGAAGTTGCAACTAATGACATGGCTTATAGTAAAGAGGGTGCTGATCAGTACCTGAATCATGAAAAGGGTTAGAGGTAACTTGCATGATGGTCAAAAGTAAGTTCCATTAAAAACTGCATGTAAAATAAAAGTTTCATTTACAAGAACCTAAAACTAATTAGGAAATATGCCAAAACATAATTATATCTGGAATTAGAAGAGGTGGCATTTTGATAACAGCAAGCTGTACAGCATTTCTTCTCCAGCTTCCTAGCTACACCAAGTTCTGAGCACATCACAAAACATACAAATCATCACTTTTTCTAATTTTAACAAACATCTTTACCATATATCAATATTTCATGGCGGAGATAGTATCCTATCAGTTAAGAAACAAATACCTTAAGAACAGAACAGCAATGTCAACACTGGGATTATATACTAATTTGCTGATCATTAATGGGTGGTGACTGGTAAATAAACTATGTAAGCAATAGGAAATACTTGTTAATTGAAAATGCTGCCTTTCAGGAACTAAAACTATTAGCCTAGTTAGTGATCTTGAAATTTAACAACCTATTCATGGATGTCAGGTTCAAATGTAAACAAACAAAAAATCAGGTTAGCAAAGTTACTTCTTTACGACTGCAAATCAGAGAGGCTCCATTTCTACTTTGAATGGGGATGTAATCACAATCACATGGTCCATCAACTTTTAACTATCAAGGCAAAGGGACAACTTTTGGCCAAATTAATCCTCTGTTAAGGAGTTTATTAAAATCCAGGTTATTCTCCTATGAGACTACTTATAAATTAATACAGCAAAACTTAGAGCCCCAAAATCTCAAGTTCCAAGACAAACATTTGTATTTTAGAGGGGGAATGAAGCACAAAAAAGGAAACCATTAAAACATTTGAATAATTTTTAAATTTGTGGTTTCTTCATGCCAATTTTGAAGTACATGTGAATGGCAGATTAATTGGATTCACCTTTTTTGGACTGAATTGGATCAGCAAGTTGACAATGATTATCTGAGTAAAACAATCTTATGACTCATCAGCAGAGCATCTAAGGGATGGGGAGATAAGATCTCTTACCTGTAATGAATAGACTCTATTTGTATGCCCCTGCAACGTGTGTAGACAGGTCTCAGTCTCTGGATCCCATACCTTCACCATAAAATCATATGCTCCACTAACAACCCTCCTGCCATCATACTGCACACAGCGGACTGCTGCTACATGACCCATCAAGACATGTAAACACTGGCCTGTCTCAATATCCCAAACCCTAAGAGTGGCATCTCGAGAACCGCTAACAACTCTGCAGAGGGATAAACAGAAAGAAAAATTATAAAAATTTTAGTGACATCAGAAAACATGAAAGATGAAGTCAGTGTTTTTTAAACTCTTTTCTTAAGCAGGAACACCTGTTTTCACAAGAAATCCTATGTAAAACCTTGATCCATAAACACAGTATTGAGTTACTCTGATTGGAATGGGACTTGGGAAAGCCCAGAATATATTCAAATCTAGGGCCAAGTCTACGTACTGAAATGATTCTTAGTAAAGAAGATGCTATGGACAGAATTTAAGGTAAAGACTGCAGTGGATTCAGGCCTGGGGATGTAGCTCAATGGTATTTAGTACATGCCTAGCATGTGCAAGGCCTTAGGTTCAATCCCCAGCACTGGGGCGTGGGGGGAAATACTAATGAAGATTGCAATGAATTCACTTTAGGACCCTTCAGGAGATGTTTTTTTTTTGACAAATGAAGTAGAAAACACACATGCTCCAAGTTCCAGAAAATACATTTGCTTGCAATTTCCCCTGTGGAAGCATTATAGAGATTTCTCAAAAGACCAGGAATAGACCCACCATATGACCCAGCTAGACCACTCCTTGATATTTATCCAAAAGAACTAAAGTCAGCATACTATAATGATATGTGCATATAAATATTTACAGCAGCACAATTCATAATAGCCAAGTTATGGAACAAATTTAAGTTTCCCTCAAAAGATGACTGGTCAAAGAAAATGTGGCATACATACACAAAGGAATTTACTAAGCCATAAAGAATGGAATTATGTCATTTACTGGTAAATGGATGGAACTGGAGAAGATCACAGTCAGTAAAATAAGCCAGACTCAGAAAGTCAAGGGTCAAAAGTTCTCTCTCACATGCCAAAGCTAGAGAGAAAAAAGGAATTAAAAAGAAAAGAAAGATCTTGTGAAAATGGAAGGGAGAACAGTGGAGTAGAGGAAGGGCACAGAGGGGCAGGGGGCAGACGGGAAAGAGGAGGAACTGAGAAATGAAATGACCAAACTATGTTATGTGCATGTATAAATACATCACAATGAATTCTACTATTATGCACAACTATAATGCACTAATTAAAAATAAATGAAAAACACATTTGCTTAACAGGGATATAATTGAATCATACAATATATATTCAATATTTATATTGTATGATTCAATATATTGAATCATACAATATAAAACATATGATTATATGTCAACAAAAACACAGACTTAACAGGAGGTGGTGCAGGAGTAGAAAAAAGAGCAAGAGCCAAGAAGAAAAAGGCAAGCAGTCTAGTTTGGCTGAAAGTATTATGAAAACTGCATGGAGGTAGCAACCACAGGCTCTCTAAGATGTAAGAAGAGTGCAGTGATGCTACCATAATTATAGTTAAACTGAAAGCTAAGCGACTGAATTTGTTCCATCTGCAAAATATGAATATCCAAAGGAAAACAATTTTTGTTTGAAGATGATAAATCATCAAAGAATAAGAAAAGGGATTAGGGAGTAGTCTCAAGGAGGAAGCCTACGATGCTATCCAATGAAGGAGGAATCTGAACAATGAACACCCAGTTTTAAGCCAATATGTTATGGGTTTCTCAGTTTAAAAACAGCTACAATCTAATAATTGAAGTCTAATTTAGGAGTTCATTATCACAATTTCAGTAACACTACACAGAAAGGTACCAAATTCCCAAATGACAGAGGAAAAAGTCCCAACCACACTGGATTTTCCCTTTACCTTTTCTCATGGAGATGCATGCAGCGCACAGTGGAAGTATGCCCATACAGGGTGTGTATGCACTCCCCAGTCTCCGCATTCCACACTTTGAGAGTTCGATCCGTGGATCCACTAATGATGATATTGTCTCTCATCTGTGATGACCATACTCCACCTGTATGTCCCACTAACGTTCTCAGACACTGGAAAAACACTTATGGTGGTTAATTTGCGAGGGGAAAGGAAAGCAATTTAAATGCTATTATAATAGCTCATTAAAATCTGTCTTATTTATCAATTTGATAAAGCCATCAGAAAAAATATTTAACTCATCAATACAATATGACCTCACTAGTAATTACTGCTTTGTTTATTCAAGAAAATTACATACTTAAATATGCACACACAACTGAGAAACAAATATGTAGAAAGCAACCATGATATGAAACATATGATAAGAATCATACAATATAAAACATATGATGCAACAGAAAGCAAACATATGAGATGAAAGCGAAGTGTGATAGCTCCAGCCTGGCCTCCGTGATGAAATAATACTAAAATTTCAACTTGGTTTCTTCTATGGGAATAGATTCAATGAAAGAAAGCCAAGAGAGCTGGGTGTGGCTACATATCACATTTTATCTGAATATGCCTCAAGGCATTAGTTAAGAGCTAGCCAAGCTACTTCTAGACAAGTAAAGACAGACATTAAAACCCTGAAATAAATCCAAAACTAATATTACACCATGGAAATATGAAGCTGCTTTAAAAAATTTTAACATCTGACTTGGAATATTTATAAGATTCTTGTCCAAGAAGCAATATGGTAAAAGACATTTTGTAAAACATGAACTTTTTTCACACTCTCTTCTGTTACTTTTTAGGTGGCCAATTACTTAATTCATGAAAATATTCTCCTTTAGATGATAACACTAAATATTCACTAGAGAATCATTAAGGTATAATATTACATGAAGTTAAGCTATTACTTGGGTTTTTTTCTTCAAACTTATATTTAAATACCTATTCTGCTTAACTTCCAAATCACAAGGACTTGAGATAACTCTGGATGAGCAAGATAAACTTAACTTCTAAATTATAGGCAACTTACCAACAAAGCAGTTTACAAAGAAAAATAAATTAGCCCTCAAATCATGCTGTTTAAAGACACTAAAAATTTATAAAGTAAAACTTGATGGGAAAGGTGGGAAAAATTGAGCTAGGAAAAAGATAAAACACATCTGAAAAATCTAAAATACCAGTCAGAAAAATTGTCTATTTTATTTAAATGAAGAAAAATAATGACATCCCTATCATGGGAAACATCACTATTATTATGCTGGGGAGACTTTCATAATTATGGGGGGCTAAGTTAGGATCAAAACAGAATCCTTGTTTTACTGGTTGATCCTTGTGAAGATATAAACACAATGGTAAATTTATAAGGTGTAGAAAGAAGTAAACTTACTTTGCCTGTGACTGCTGACCAAACTTTTAAAGTGTTGTCATCAGAACCACTAACTATTCGGTTACCACAAAACTGTAAGCATGTGATCACATGATCATCGTGTCCTTTCAGCACCTATCAAATAGACGTACAAATCAGAAATACTCCATAATATTATGTTCTTTAAAATACTGGTGAAAAGACAAATGAAGCCATAAATGGGAACAATAACATTATCTCGTTCTAGAATTAAACTCTATACACAATATAGAGCATTATCCTTCCTAAATAATGAATCAAGTTTTAAACATTATATTATTTCCACATTCTATTATTTGTATAACTGAAACCTCCACTATTAAAATACTGAGTCAAGACCTCATAAAGATGGTTCAAACACAAACATATTTTATAATCATCTATTTTATCTGTTTAAACCCCCCAAAAATACATCTTGTTTTTGTAACTTTAATACACAAGAACAAAAGAAAGCACCTATTAACTAGAAAGACGATAGTAAGAGTCATCAGCTTTTTCAAATTAAAACAAAGAAATCTACCATGCTGTACACATATTAATATGATAGTCTCCCCAAATTTTTTTTTCCATTCTAAAAATATATCTAAGAATCTTAACATTTTTACCATTCTTACATACTTAAAACACAAAGTTATATAGAAATAAACAGAAAATCAGAATTATGCTTCAACTTATAAAAATAGAACATGGAAAAGTCACCAAAAATCAAAATCCAGCTCCTAAAAAAATAAAAATCATGTTTAGAGCATGGTCATTGGGGGCTGGCAAATTCTGAGGAAGAATGTATATAACATAATAAAATTCGAAATGACATTCAGAGATTTCCATTTATATAATTAGTTGTCAGATTAGAGAAATTAGCAATAAAGGAATGTGGTCAATTATATTTCCAGTTGTTTTAAAACAGTTTACTTTCCACAGAAGATATGTGTGAAGTTATACTGCTCATCAAGAAGTAAAACAACACATTAGGTACTACACCACAAAGTAATGGTTTCTGTGGAAGAGTCCCATTACCTTAGGAGATTTGAGTTCTCCTCGCCTCCAGTTTGTATCAATTCTGTGCTGTCTGATGTATGCACTTTTCCATGGACTGTGTATGAAACCTGGTTTTATTACTTTTCTTCTCTTGATGTGCAATGGTTCATCAATCCCTAAAGTATTGAAGAATTCCAAGAGAATAATTCTCTTCATCAATAACACAAATTTCACATTTTACAATATATCTCATTTTCCTCTACGCTCAAAACAAGAGAAATGCAGGACACTGTTCAGTTTCTAACAATTATTAAGGTATGCAACAATAAGGTAGAGTGTGCGTTCTATATAGCATATTTTTGTATTCACTATTTCATTTCTTTCTCAGAATGATTCGAGGAAAAGTTAGTGAGGATGTGTAGAAATTGGAATGCTTTGTACACTGCTTGTGTGAATACAAAATGGTGCAGCTGCTATGGAAAATGATATGACAGTTGCTTAAAAAAATTAAACATAGAAGTAACATATGATTTAGCAATTCTATTGGGTATAAACCGAAAATAATTAAAAGCACAGATGAATAGAAGAGTCAAAAGGTGGAAGCAATGCACGTGTCCATTGATAGATGAATAGATAAACAATGTGGCATACATACACATGGACTATTATTCAACCTTAAAAAAGAAGGAAATTCTGACACATGACTGAACCTTGAAGACATTATATCATATGAAATAAGGCAATTACAAAAGGACAATATTGTATGTTTTTTTTTAACCTAAGGTACCAAAACTAATCAGATTTATGAAGACAAAGTGTTTGTCAGGTGCTGGAGAAGGAGCAATAGGAATTAATGTTCAAAGGGTACCAAGTTTCAGCTAGACAAGATGAAATAGCTCCAGAGATGGATAGTGACTGTTGCATGAAAATGCCAATATACTTAAGAGCACCAAACTGTACACTGAAAAATGATTAAAATGACAAATTTTATTATGTACACATTACGCAACTTATTTATTTATTTTTTGGGGGTATCAGGGATTGAACTCAGAGACACTCAACCACCGAGCCACATCTCCAGCCCTATTTTGTATTTTATTTAGAGACAGGGTGTCACTGCATTCCTTAGTGCCTTGCTGTTGCTGAGAATGGCTTTGAATTCTTGATTCTCCAGACTCACTGTACCCATTATGCAAATTTTATTTTAAAGTCTGTTTTTACAGACCGCATTTTGATTCATTGTACACAAGTGGGGTACAACTTAAGATACGATTCTTTGAGAGGTGAGTTAGGGTTGATTAATCCTACCTCATATATGTGGAAACATGAGAAGAATGGTTTCATTGATTAATCCAAGACCTGGACAAGGTTCTGGTAGAATCAGGATTAGAAACCAAGTCTGGAGCCTCACCTCAAAGCATTGTTAACTTGGACTAACCATCAATGCTCAGTCCCCCATACTATTACCAGTACCTCTATGAGTCTTTCACAAAAATTTTGCTTCTCAGAGGCCAATGATATTTTTACATATTTTTGTCAAACTGATTCATTTTCTAGAAGGCTGCTGGGGAAAAATACTCCCTTTAATGTGGATGAGGCCTACTTTTCTACTAAAACAGATTTTCTTATTTTAAACAGGTTCTAAGAATATTACTCCAAGACAGAAAAAAAAAAATATCAAAAAGGCAAGATACCTCAGCATTTAAGAATGTCTAGCTCACAGGAGGTGTTCAAAAAGAAAATACTCAATGCTGGGTATTTAATTGATAATATAACTTTGAGATTGCCTTTAAATCATCCTTATCTTGACTCTTTTACTTTGCACTCAAGTAGGTGAAAGTAAATGAAGACCCCCAGGCTACCACCTTCCCTTTATTCATTTATCCACCATTCTATTCTAGCTGCACAGAAACCTGCTTTTGTCTACTTGTTCTCAGAATTTCTTTGCTTTTTCAGAGCATAAGCATATTCTCTACATAATTTTAAACCTTACCCTCTTCTCTGCATTTCTCTCTCCAGAGAAGGTTGTCTTCAGCCAAAATTCTCCAGTAGCGACACGTCTGAGCTGCTTGTAGCAGGTCTTTGGGTTCCAGGAATGAAAGCACATAAAGTGCTAGCTACAGAACGGAAGAAAACCAAAGTATACCCATATTTTAAAAAAAATTATAGAATTAAAGGTGAATTATTCTCCACGGGATAAAACACTTAGATATAAGTATAATGTAGTCCTACATTATAATTCGTAAAATTATGATAGTATCTCCAATTTTAACAGATATAAACTAGATTAGAAACAAAAACATCCTCTTGCTTTTATAAACTTCACTGAACTGTTTATTTGTATATACAATAATAATTAAACCTCTGCCTCTGTTCTTGCCTTCTCTCTGTAAACCTCACCACAATAATTTTTACTTAATTATTTATACTCGTGTTCTCTCCCCACTACAATATAAGTTCACTGAAGACAGAACCTAAGGGCTTTTCTGACAACCTGACTGGAAAGAAATGAGATTTCTACATAATTTTAGATAATTTCTGATAGGCAGATATCACATTAGTGATTCTTCATATCAAAGTATTTATCACAATGATAAACTTCTAAAACGTTTACACACGACTGCAAATGACAAAATCAGACAATTATTAAGTCACTCCACAGACATATAAAAGTAATTGGGTTCTAATTACTTTATATTGCTTATGGGGATTTTCTTGATGGGCCACATAGAGTTGTATATTTGAGCCAGTTCTTTGGAATACTATTGTTTTAAAATTTTATTTATAATATGCAAACCATCATTTTTTTTTTCATTGTATGAAGCCAATTCAAGTAAAGAAAAAGGAAGGAAAAGAAGGAGTGGAGTGATGGCCTTTGACCATGCTTATTCAAGTAGCCTCACATATCACATACAAATTTAGATTGTGATATCAGAATGAAAATTTATCTAAAATCTAGTTTTCATAAACTAAATGGCAAGGATTAAGTCAAACTACCATTTAAAGTGCCAAAGATTACATAGAAAGTAAAAGTACAATTTGAATTATTTTTCCAAGGTAAATGAGAATTATATGATTTAAATTAATGCTTCCCAATGATTTTGTATGTGGGTAATTCACTTCTAATCACATACTTATTGAGTACACTCTACATACAAAGCACTGCAACTAGCCAGTACTCAGCTGAATACTACTACTGATGAAAGAGAGTGAAACACTTTTCTTTAATTAATTGATTTTTGTCTATCAGAAGACCATTCTTACTTACATATACCCAGTCATTTAAAATAAAAGATCATGATTATATTCAATAACCTATGTATACATCTCTCAACATTATATTTGTTTAATGGGTATTCTATAAGCCACTTAATTTTGAAATTACCCATCAGTCAAAGCCTAGGTAACTTTTCTTAGTTTCATTCTAATAGTAATGTGATGTTACTCTATTATTAATCTATGTGAAATTACAGTTCAATAGATATTGTCCAGAACAAAGATACTTGTGCAAAAGAGATGCTGATTAATACATAAGATATTATAATGGTTCACATGGAAAAGTCTATTCTTTGCTTTAGTTATTGGACTGAAGTAGAAATCAGGTACTTTACAGAAACATTCAAGTCATCTTAAAGGCTAGGGATGAGGAAACAAAAAATCAAGAACAGTTGAGATTTCAAAAGTACCTCTCCAAATCAAAAGGAAAAATTTCCTTCTTTTCATCAAGTCCAGTGTCTGCATGCATTAGAAAAATGCAAAGCAACACTCAGTGCTAAAGAAAGCTGAAATGCTAGTGTAAGAGGTAACTGACATGCTGTCTTTTAAAGTACCAGAGGCTCCAATTCAACCCTGAACTTACACTTAATACATTTTTGTCAACTTTCATACAGCTAATTCCATTGAAACATAAAGATAATACATTAAATACTCAAGGCAAAACAGAAAACTATGATAAAAAAAAGCCAGGAAAAGAAGTTTAAACCCAGGAAACACTAGATCACGCATATGCTAGCAACAATGTCTTACATGGATTTTGAATTAAACTGCCAAGAGGGAACAGCTATTAGTTATATGATTCTAACTGTGTATTATGGAGATGTGCACCAATTCTTCAAAGGAAGCAAGGTTGTGTCATACAGGACTCTGAAATGGGTCTGAATGTCTGTGTCCCCTCAAATTCATGTTGAAATCCTAATTCCCAATGTGATGGTTTTAGGAAGTGGGGCCTTTTTGGATGTCCCCAGGAATGGAATGAGTACCCTAGAAAATGGACCCAGAGAACTCTCTTACTCTCTTTCAGCCACACCATGTGAAGATACAATGAGAAGACAGAAATCTACAACCTGGAAGAGGGCCCTCACCAGAACTTAACCCTGTGGGTGCCCTGATCCTGGACTTCCTAGCCTTCAGTACTGTCAGAAATAAATTTCTGTTTATAAGATGACCAATCTGGAGTACTTTCTACAGTAGCTTGAACTAAGATAGGATCCTTATTAGGGGACACAGACCACAATTTTATACTTAACAGGTGGCTAATACTTTCCCAGGCTTGTTATATTTCAGGGCACTGAACTAGTCAAGGGAAAAAAATTAAGATAACAAAGAAAATGTTGGCTAATCCTACATTGAGAATATCAGGTTTTGTTCTAGATTATCTACTGTATTACTATGATTCCCTCGCATTTACCCACAAAATAAAGAGAATGCTGTTTAACACAAGCTTCTCTTATGACACCAGTGCCTTTTTTTTTTTTTTTTTGGTACTGGGGATTGAACCCAGGGCACTCCACCACTGAGCCACATCCCCAGCCCTATTTTGTATTTTATTTAGAGACAGGGTCTCACTGAGTTGCTTAGGGCCTCACTAAGTTGCTGAGGCTGGCTTTGAACTCGCGATCCTCCTGCCCCAGCCTCCCAAGTGCTGGGATTACAGGCATGTGCCACCAAGTGCCATTTTTGTCAAGGTTTTTCAGATTAATGAGTAAATGTTGGTAAATAGCTTTGAGGTCTTCTCAAATAATTATAAAAAAATACTATAAGTCCATCTTCTGACACAAAGGTAATAATGTTTTAAATAACAATAATCCAGATTCTCTAGGTAAGATAACGCTAATTTCCTTGAGGACAGATGTATGCCATTATTTCTTTATGTATAAAATAATGCATTTTTCAAATTAGGAAACATTCTGGTAGTTGAAAACAAAAGGACACAGATGATACACTAACCTAGGGCTCTCTCTTATTCTCCTATCTAGCTTCACTTCTTTTTCCTCAGGCAAATTTCAAAAGAACACTTAAGCCAAGAGAATCTTTACTGGATTTACCCTTGATATTGACAATTTGTGCTAAGTTCTTGGACTCTCTAAAATACTTTCAAATTCTACTGAGTTTAAATCACATTTTTGCATTATTAAGAAGTTACTATAGAAATGAAAATAAAGCAAAGCAAAAACAAACAAAAAACCCTCTGCATTCTCAGAGATAAGGGAACAAACTAGACTCTGAAAATTGTATTTTAACAAAAATTCAACCTCTGAAGTAAGGAGGATATCAAAAGAAACCAGAAAAAATATATCAAAGGTGAATAAATTTACTTTCAGTCAAATACTTACGAAACTGTTTCCTATTATTAATGCACTTCTAGAAGCAAAGAGAGCTTATGTCACTTTTATAAACCAAATCTATTCAGAGGATTCAGTTTAGAAAGAACTACTAAGACTAAAAATTTTTTTCTAGGGCAATGTCATTAAAAAGAAAAACTCTGAAGAAAAAAACATTTCAGAAAATTGATGTTGTATCAATTTTGCTTTTACCTGAAGTTATGCTTAGTTTCATATGTTAAATATAACAATTTATTCATATGCAATGTGAAATTATAATTGGCACTCTTTAATGTCATTAGAATATTTAGAATGATTATCTGAAAAAGAAACCAACTCTTTTTCTGTTCAAACTTGAAGCTTCAGGATAATCTACAATCATCTTTTAGTATTTTAAATTGTCTTCTGGGTGGACATAAACTTAGTGGCATGATGATCTGTGCAAATGTAAATCAGGGGGACATAATTATTTAATGTTATATAATTTGCAGACAAAGATGAAATTATGAAATCTATAACATCAATAGCAAGCACTATATCTACTATACCTTATTCAGTCAAGAGTGCCCATATGGTCATAATCAATCTATGACAAAAGAATAGTGTCAGTTTACATAAAAACCAAAAAAGAAATGGGCACAAATAATTCCAAAAAGTGCTATTAAGAATGTAATTGGTATGGTAAGTTGTGGATGTGTGTGTGTGTGTGTGTGTGTGTGTGTGCGCGCGTGTGTATAATAGAGGTAGAGAGGAGAATGAGTAGTAGCAAAAGACCAATAAAACTATCGGTCTTGAAGGGACTTCAGATAGATAAACGACAAAATAAGAAAAAGAAAAATATTGTTGTTTAAATAAAATCAGAACTTTAAAAAAACCCACACGATAAATAATGAATATACCAAGAAAACTAAAGGTTAGGCTTCAGATAACAAAAAAATCTTGGTAAAGAAATAATCAAATGAATGAAACAATGATTATTTTCATACATCTGACTTAATCAAGTTGTAGAAAGAAGTTACTTAGTTCATAAGCATACTTTAATTTGATAATTACATTATTAAATCATGGCAGTTTACCAACTTATGGCCCTCTTGACCACAAATTAAGAAACTAAACTGAAAATGCAATACCACAATTAGTATTTAAGGTGGTAGCTGTTGAGTGACATATTTAAATAGTACCCACTGAACACTGTAACTGATCATCCTTACCTCTTTAGGGAGCAAGGAAATAAAGTCTCTTTGAAACTGGGGTTCTATCACTTGCATCATATGTTTCACTTGCGTTGGTTCACAACTATCAATGAGTTCATCTAAAGCAAGCAATTTCTCTGGTCCACTCCAGCTCTATCAAAGAGGAATTAGAAATTTTTATTATTTTAACAGATGTTCCAAGTTAGAAACTCATAAAGGAAAAACACACATCTACACACAACCATACTTGAATGAGGTAAGCAATGTATGTTACAAACTGATTGCTTATCTGACATTTTCTCCAGAATCCACTGAAGTAATGATTCAGTCTCAAGTTTAGTATTTTTTATATTGTTAAAGCTTTACAAAGTCATGAGAAAATATTTTTGTATTACATTATTATGATAGTTATTTGTTCATCTACAACTATGACACCATTGACATGCCAAAATTTTATTCCAAAAACATCAATTTGCCTAATGATTTTTCTTTCTTTATATTCTTTCTAGTGGGCATCATAAAATTTGATGGTTTTCATAAGATACCTAAGAGGAGACTAATAGCATCATTTAGAGAAAAAGTAGTAAATGGATATTCTGCATATCTGAAAAGTATTTTTCATAAATACAAGGGCTTTGATTTGTCTTATGAAAATAATTTCAGATAAAAACAGCAAATAATAGAAAATAGCAGCTAATTCAGTATTAAAATCAAACAGAAGCAAAGACCAAAAGAGAATAAGAAATAAAATGCATAGTGTACAGAAAAACAAAAACATAATTATACTCAAAAAAGGACACCAAGGGATTATTTGGAGAAAAAAAATTCCCCCCAGTGAGGAGCACAGAAAAGCCAATATTCTTACAGAAAAACTTAATATCCATGCAAATAATTTAAAATGTTGAAATTTCACAATAATCATGGAAAACATTTAAATAACCTCAGAATACATAAGTGCAAAAACATCCTTTGGTGGGCCTTTGCTTCCGTAAATCTATGCCTATGTAAGTACCTTTGTGAATTATTATGTCCATTTCAGAAGGGGGCAAATAGAGAATAATAAGTGAGGTTTGGAGCTAGAAAGATCTGCATTTTGATAGTCCATTTCTTGCTGAAAAAAGGAAACTTGGATTTTGTTATGTTTGAAATACATAATAGCTGAAAACTGAGATATATTAAGTGTACAAGAAGCCTTACTCAGAATACTTCCTAAAGCATTTTTAAAAGTATTTACCCTTCTAGAATTTACAATGAACCTCATCTCGTCTTTCCTATCATTAAGTACAGATTATGGGAATACTATGAAACATTTCAATAGTATTTAGCTATTTCTATAATATACTCCATTTTACCACTTAATATAAGAAACCACGGGCTCTGATAAATTGTCTTTTTTTTTTTAACTTTGACAAATATATTTGAAACATTAATCAAGTATTCACCTTACATACTTTTTGGTTAGAGTGAGGATTTACACATAAAAATGTAAAATACCACATACATGTGTATACACACACGGTCAATTACAAGCGTCTGATAGTTTTGTTGGTTTCCCTCATATAACCTTAAGCTCTGACTCAAAACTTACCTATTTGATAATCTGATCAATCTCTACTCATCTCTGACCACTTAGCATCCATAGTATAAACTTGCTAGCTTATTGATTTACATTCCTCACAGGATTTGAAGTGGATTTTTATAATGTGTTTTCCCTCTCCATCTACATCATAGCAGTTTGTGGACACTGCCACTATAAGGACATGCCCAGCTGGGGTGATGGATAAGTATGCTGACTTAATTAAAATGTGGCTTTAATGAAGGCATTTGATAGCAGAATAATTTTAGAATAAATTGTTAATATTCACCTATATGAATATTCACCTTCTTAACATTCACATATAGGATGTGTTCATGGTTAAATGCTGACTTAACAACCAAGATTTTCCATGTAAACTTCTACAGTAAAAAGATAGTGAAAAAGACAGTGGAAAAGCTTTCAATGTATTTACTACTTTATATGCTACACAGGTATGAATTGCATTAATAAATACTATATAATATCTAATTTAAGGCAATTAGGTCATATGTGTTCAATGTATATTTTCAGTTAATGAATTATTGATGTTTTTAAAAAGAACAAAAAACAGTATCAATACAAAGTATGTAAATGCTAATAGGAGAGAAATATTTTTTATCAAATCTTTTAATAGATAGGGTATACAGTGGAAAAATAAACCAGAATAGAAGACAAATAACTCAGTTCTTGGGTAAATGGTTGAAATTGTGTCAGAAATTTCTATATATTTAAGAGAAAGTCCATGAAAAAAAATTTATGACTGGATAACAAAATGTCTCTAAGACTCCAAACAGTATTTTGAATAATATTTTAATTTTGACTTGAAAGAATATTCGACTTAACAAGAGTCAAATGAAATTAAAATTGTCTCAATTTAAATTACATATGCACTCAGTAGATGTTACTTTGGGCTATTTTATTGAAAAGTATATCACCGACAAGGATTAGGAACATAAGCTATAACTATATAGTAAATGAGATTTGCTCCTCCATCTTTCTCTAAACCTCCACTTCCATAGTCTTACTCGTTTCAGTAAAGCACAATTTTGTTCTACAACTTGCTCAGGTCCAAAACCAGAATCATCCCTGACTCTTCTCTTTCTCACCAACAGATGGCTCTGACCCAAATGAATTCTGTGGCCTCACACATCAAAACATACCCTAAATCTGACCATTATTACATGGTCTAAGCCACCAATACCTCTCACCTGGATTGTCGTACATCCCCTGACTGGACTCCCGGCTTCCTACCTTTGCCCTCCTTGTTCTATTCTCCACACAGTACTCAGTGACACTGTTAAAGTCACTCCTCTGCTTAAAACCTTCTACTGGCTTCCCACTTCAGTTAAATAAAAACCAAAGTCCTTGGTTGGCCCACAAGGTTCTAATTTCCTACTCCTTTCCCTCTTGTTTACCCTTTTCTGCCCACACATTCTTTCTAGGCCTCAAACACTCCAGGCATGCTCTGCTGCAGAGACTTTTCACTTGCTATTCCCTGTCATATTCTCCTCCAGATACCTACAAGGTGGTCTGCTTGCCTTCTTCCCATCCTCCCTCCCTCCCTGCCCTCCCTGGGCAACCTTTTAAAATTGGAAGCCAGTTCAACTCAATTCCTCCTGACAAGAACATAAGTTCCATGAAAAGGTAATTTTTGTCTGTTTTATTCACTATTGTAACCCAGACCCAAAGTAGGGGCTAGTGCAAAACAGACATTCAGTAAGTATTTGTAAAATAAATGAATGAATCCCCAAAGATAAAAGGAGCACTATACCAATGTTATCTCAAAACTTTCCATAGAGTGTTTCTTTTATTTGATGGTTAACACTAGAACTTGCTTGCTGTCTGGTTCCAAAATGGGTTGCAAATTCTGCACATGATTGAACAGCAAGAGAAGTATGTATGAACTTGAAAAACACTGCAGTTAATGAGCATATTTATACAAAAAGAACAACCACGTATAACAAACTTTTAACGAAGAATGGTGGAAAGAACATTGTACTTAGGATTAGGAAATTAAGTTTAGGCAACACTGTCACTAACAGGTTACAATTTAACTTCTTCAGGCCTTAGTTTATCTGCAAACTGTTGAATAACTCTGATAATTTTTATCTTTGTTTTCGTCTAAAAAGTGATCCTCCTGGAAAAGGAAAACAATTCACCTCTTTTGGCCTTTCATGGTAAAGTTATGTGGAAGCATATTAAAGGGGATAGGAAAAACATTCCAGATTTAGAAAGGATCAAGAGAAGCAAATTTTAATTTGTGGGCAAAACTGCAAATGCAAATTTGAAAATTTCCCCATGGAAGTGTTATTTTATTTCAGGAACTGGAGCACATAGGTAGTACAGAAGAGTAGAAGGGGCAATGGAATATAACCAGGAGCCTGGGCTTCACCAGTAAACCTACTGTGAAAGTAGATGGAGTCTCAGAGACTCCATTCCCCCAAAACTGACCAAGGAGTACAGGAATCACATAGTCCCACAATCTACCATCTGAGGATCTGATTCAGTGGTCAAGATGTAGCTGAGGATATTTTATTTTTCTAAACAAGCAACCCATCCAGTGTTGGCACAGGTGATTCATAAACCAACACTGGGAACCTTGGTCTAGATCCTCAGTGCCCCAGTCCGGTCCAGTATTGTATGACCTTGGGTAATAGTATGCCTGAATTGCAAGTGGGAAATAACTCAGTTCTGTAGTGCTTCTACCATTCCACTGTGGGCTAGTTCTAATTTTAAATTTCTACTTAACATCAAAATCTGACCCAGAGAACATAATACAGGTTTTATTTTCTGAAGAAACCAAGAATCAGACTCTTTCTACTTTTATGCAAAAGTCTTTCAAATATTAAAGACATATAAAATTCTCCCTTAGTCTTCTCTGACCAAAGACATTATTTTCTTCAACTCATCCACATAAGGTTTAACAAGGTTTCTCATATTATAATTAATAAAATTTCAAAGTAATAATTAACTTAGCCTCTTTGGGCACTATCCTGTAGGTTTTAATCTTTTGTTGATAAGCAAATAAGATTTATATAAAATAAATCAGAAGATATGTACAATTTTTATGTTAGCATGAAACTTGATTAAATCCTTCAATTTAGTAGATCCAACTCCAATTTAAATATCAAAATGGAAGTATTTTATATTTTCTCATTTTTATTATTTTGAGTGTAAAATCTTTCAAAAGACATTTATAGGGCTGGGGATATAGCTCAGATGATAGTGTGTCTGTCTTGCAAGCACAAGGCCCTGGGTTCAATCCCCAGCAGCAAAAAAAAAAAGACATTTATAAGTTTAATGCAAATATGATTTGATTAAAATACTGTGAAACTAATGACATTTGTGCAACATTAAAGTTCTTCCATGTAATTTCTTTGATCTTTATGGTAATATGTGAAGCTAGTACTATTTTTTATTTTTCATTTTAACTCTATTTTTTTAACTCAAACATGAAAAACATCAAAATTATACATATTAATGGGGTGCCATGTAATGTTTTGATACATGTGTACTTTGGGTAATGTGTAAATCAGGTTAAATTATCTATATTCTCATTTATCACTGCTTTATAGTAAAAACGTTCAAAATCTTTTATGAAGGTAGTATTTTTGACAGCCCCTTTTAAGACCAAGAAGACTGAGGCCCACAAAGGCTGTATCTTGACCAGAGAGAGCTAACATTAATGGTCTCCATTATATTTCCAAGGATAGCTTTAAATATACCTAGGTTTTCTTCCTTTTAACAAATTCATAGTGTTATATTTGTTTTATGGAGTATGAATATAAAGGGAAGAGTGGTTACATAACATCAATAAAATTACCCACTTATTAAGAGGCAAATCCAAAATTGGAATTAAGAGCTTTTCCATCTAGGTCACACATGCTTATTTTTTCAGGATGCCCCAGAACATAAATTTTACCAATTTTGCCAGTAGTGTCTTTACCTAGTCTAAACATTTCAAGTGAGAAAACATATATTAATACCCAAAGGACATAAACAACAACAAAAAAAAAGACCAACTCTCTCCCTCATAATTAACAATCTGAAGCATCAATTTGGCTGCAAAAAAAGTAGAATCTATAACTACTGAAAATTCAAAGAGTACAAAATGTTTTTTAAAAAATTTCTGTCTAATTTGCACTTCTATTTTGTAGTAGCATTCTGTTTTAATTTCCTTTTATCCAAAATGGTGTATCATTTGTACTCATTCAGTTTACAAATTGAGTAGAGTACTTTGTCAGAATAGATGGAGTTGGACCAAAACAATGCTGTATCACTGTCTTAGGAGCAATAGGAGGACAGTAAGGGGACAAGATCTCCCATTTTGCTTGTTATGCAACAGAAAAGTCATCATTAAATGCCCCCACAGCATATCTGTAGAAATCATGCCAGTTTAATTATCCCTCAACTGTACCACATAGGTCAATTCATGACTCCCCCACTTTACTATGAAATTATATCTGCCTACAAGTTAGGCAGTAAAGCATTGTAAGCTTTTAGGTAAGTGATTCATTTCTAGTTTCTTTGGAACCAACCCTAAAAAAGGGGGCGATCTATGACAATGAAGCTCTGGGTGTGTCACAGGACACACATGATACTCAGAAGATTAAGGTCCTGATCTACCTGTCAAATTGATCTTCTATTGCTATAGAATATTTTGCTAAAGAATACTCATCTGAAAAAAATTATGTTTCTACATCTTCATAATTCCATGTTATTTCTGTTAATTTAAAACAGGTTTTCCTCACTGTACCTACTTCTCATATGGAAAAACAATCAAAGGTTTTACAGGACCAAAAGCTGGCGAACAGTCTTTAGTTTATTGAGACTCATTGATTCTAAGAAACAGATTTTGGTTTTGGTTTTTACAATTAATGTTTCTGAAATTGGGATCTATGGAGTCTCAGATTTGATGAAATATAGAAAGTGGTAACATTTGGACATTTGATAAAGGAAAGCATGAGCTAACTGAACAAACAAACATTCTGTAAAGGACCCACTAAAATACCCTTACTGCAAAAGAAAGCATAAATGCCCCCAACTACAGATCAATATTAGAGAGTTCCCTTAAAATTGGCAAATATCCTAACTGGTTTACAAAGAATATTTTGGTACTTTAAAACACTGGAAGAAAATGGGCCTTATCACATGAAAATATATCTTACTCTAAATAACCTTCTGAGAATAAATAAACCTTTTCACATACAATCAGAAGCTGTCTACAATGATGACAAAACCATTGCTAATTATTTAATTTTCAATCATGCTAGTATATTTGTGAAAAATGATATGAATCAGGCAGGATGTGGTGGGGCACACCTGTAATCCCAGTGACTGAGGAGGCTGAGGCAAGAGGATTGAAAGTTTAAGGCCAGCCTTGGTAACTTACTTAGTGAGACCCTCAGCAACCAAGCAAGACCCTGCCTCAAAATATAGAACTCAAAAGGACTGGGGATGTAGCTCAAAAGTAAGGCATCCCTTAGTTCAATCCCTAACACAAAACTGTAAGAAATCAGCTCTGCATTCCTCTTCAGGGTTGTGTTGCAAACTGACATGTGCCTACAAGCACAGCAACACACACCCACACACCCATCTCTTGGCTTAATCAGAGATAATAGAAATCTTTAAATATTCCTTTAAGAATATATAAATGTCTTGAGCTTTATTTGCACCTCTTATTGATGGGTAAATTTCACTTACAAGAATGGGACAAATAAAATACTTAGAATTCTGAGGCCATGGTAAAAAATAAAAATTTAAAAATCCTGAATCTGAGGTAAAAGAACATGGGGGAAGGCATGAGTCGGAATAATTCTTGCAGAGATGGGAAGTTTTATCAACAAATGACTAGGAAAACTTAGGGAAAAAAAGGCACTGTGCAATTGCAGTAGGTTCATAACTTGTTTTTTTCAGGTTTTTGTTTTGTTTTTTCTTTAGTACTAGGGATTGAATCTAGGGGCACTTTACCTCTGAGTACATCCCCAGCCCTTTTTAAAAAAATTTTTAGAATTTTTGTTCATTTATAAGTTGCTGAGGCCTACCTTGTGATCCTCCTGCCTCCGTCTCCCAAGTCTCCGGGATCACAGGGGTGCACTACTACATATGACTTCATAACATTTTAATAAGAATCAAATATAACTTTAATTCCTCTAACCCAGAGATTCTTAATCTTTGGACTGGATAATTCTTTGTTGTGGGAGGCTGTCTTTTATACTGCCTCCACCCGCTAGATGCCAGTAGTGGCCCATCCACTCCCTCAATTGTAACAACCAAAAGTGAGTGTCTTCAGACACTGTTGTCTCAACTAGGGGAAAAGGTGAACACTGTTCAATATAAGGGCTCTAAACTTTCGGTTACCACCTTTCCTCAAATGGGTTACCTAGTGTATCTGAAATCACCCGGAGGGTAGAATTACAAATTTTAAATCCACTTAAAAAGACTCATTGCTTCAAGTGAGCTTTCCATGCCCAGAAGAAAAAAAACAAGACACTTAATTGTTTTTGCCAAGGTATTTGAAATAGTAGCATTTACATAAGAGGACATCTTAAAAATCTGAAATACCAAATGAAGTCAAATAAAGCATGTTTTTCAGCTATTATTTCCTTATGCATTCATTATGTACCAAGCAGCCAGAGGTAGTGAAATATATTCATTTTTGCATTAGCATGGTAGATAATATCAGATCTTCACATCATTACTATTTACTGTTTGCAAAGAATAATTAAGCAAGTGCTCACTCCATGCCAACTATTTTGTAAAACACTTGATTCATATGCATTATCTCACAGGAAGAAGAGACAAATCAATTTAATATCACTATCTTAAGTTATAAAATTCATAACATTCAAGGTTTGGTTGCAACCAATCTGCCCAGTAAATGTTCAAAGAATTTAAATACTAGTTAAAGATAGCATTTGGAATTTGAGGATGCTGACAGCCATACATAAGCATGTCATTGATAAGAAGATGCATTCATCAACTCTACTGGGGTTGCAGTGACAGACAAGTCACCTCCAATGACTACTGGAGTTCTTAAATTAATTTAAAGTGCCTAATTTACAAGCAATGCAGTTTAATAAATAAGGGTACATTCAACAACCCAAAACCCAAACCTAAATAAGAAAGACAGTCTTATTGCTTAACTATCAATAAAAATGCACATGTACACCAGAAAATAAGCACTAGACTTTCTTAATTACTATGCTTAGAACTTAAAATGAGTTCCCTTATTTTTATAGCATTTTATCAAGATACATGTCACATAAGATCCACATTTTCAAAGTGCACACTTGGTGGTTCCCAGCACACCCACCTTGATTTGTAACCATCACTACTGTGCAGTTTCAGAACACTTTCACCACCCAAAGAAACCCTGCATCTAATATTATCAGTTTGTCTCCATCATCCCCTCCCCGCACTGCATGGCCACCACTGATCTACTTTCTGTCTCTATGGGTTTGCCTATTCTGGATATTTCATATAAACAGAATCAACAGAATCAACATGCTGCCTTTTGTGTCCAGTTTCTTTCACTTAGCATAATGTTTCCAAGGCTCTCTTATGGAGTAACATGTAACTATATTCTTTTTTATGGATGAACAATCCCTTATTTTTGTAGCAGTTAAGTAATAAAGCATTTCAAGTAGTGTGTGTAAGTATGTCACCTGAAACATTTTTAGCCATTCCTGGAGGCCTGTAGGTGGTTGGACAGATGTAATCCGGCGTCGTTGCTGCCCTTGGCCATTGGCTGCTCTCAGGTCCCCAAAAGTTGTTGGTGTTGCTGAACATGGCACAAGCCCAGTAGTACTACGGGGAGGGGAAAGAAAAAAAATATATATATACACACACACACATACACACATATATGTATAAATACACACACACATGCACATATACATATATAAAAAGAGTGAAAGCAAAGATATATATTTCTTGAAAATAATGAATTCTTATTTAATAATAAAAATGATGACCTGGGCATATTTCAAACATCAGTCCAATTATTCCTCTTATTTGCTTATTCCCAGAGAACATGAGTCCACAAAACCCATTTTGCTATTCTTGGAGTAAGTTTCCTCCCTCCTACATAACCACCTGTTATTATCCCAGCATTGCTAACTGCAACCAAATGACAGAAACTCTATGGCAAAACTGCAAGTCACAGATACATACAAATAATGGTAAATTATTTCCTTAGGGCTGGGGGTGTAGCTCTGAGGTAGAACATGAGCTTGGTATGCGTGGGGCTCTGGGTTTAATACTCAGCCACAATGAATGAATGGATCAATCAAATATTTCATTAGAATATTAGCCCTCTTCTAAAGCTAGTAGTCATCAGTGACATAAAGTTTAAATTTTCTTTATAAAAAGAAGTATTAGACTATTACTGCTTTTAAAAACTCCAGTGTATAAACAGAATATTCAAATGTTTTGGATATCACTAGTCACACAATTCCTTAAGTTTGCCCAGATGCCTTCATAATTATTTATATTATTAAGCTATTGCTATCTAATTCTTAATTGTTATTTATAAAGCTTGGTCTAGATAGTTGATAAGAATCAGTCTTGATTAGACATGGAGTTATTCAAATTAGGTGTCAAGAACTTACAGGTAAAATTAAATATAATGAATCATCTAAACATTCTTATCCAATAATTTAACTTTGAGACAATTAAAAAAACAAACAAATCTAAAATTAAATTCTGCAACTAGTAAAACAAAAGAGGTTAAGACCAGATGACCCGACTCTAAAACTATCTAAAACTCCCAAAAATGACTAAGAGCAGGAAGGACATAGGTATGCTAGTAATATATTAAACTTTATTTTTAATTTCTGTATCCAATTAAATTATTTAAACTCAAGGCAAATATTCAGCCTTTCTATTTTAGAGATATTATAAAGAAAAGGAAAGAAAGATTTTGTTAACAAAATTGCATTTATAGAATAATCCTTAATTTCTTGAGTTGTAATAATGTTTTAAATCCAAAGAACACATACACATTATATCATAATACTTGTGTATCAAGCTCTGATAAATTACTAATGATACAACTTCCCCAATGTTTTCTATCTAGTTTATCTCATATTTTGATAAGAAATGTATTTGAATCACTATATTTTACAGAAAAATCTTCATACCTGCCCTCTTTAAATCTTTTAACACATATTTAAGTTAACCTCTAATATTCAACAATTAAATCTATCCTCTTTTGAATTCAAAGGCAAGGTTTTCTCAGTCTCCAAAATAAAATAGGATGCGCTTATAACTTAAATTTTCCAAGACAAAAAAAAAAAAAAGGAAAATGAGCTTCATCTTATTATCTGTGAAAAATATCACGAAACGTCAAATACATACATTAGTAACTAACAAAAATCTCCAAAAAAAGACAGGGAAATAAATATGAAATATGCCATTGGGTCTAATTAAGTGTTAACAATTTTTTTAAAGAGGCATTTGCTTTCTCAATAAAAAAGTGAACAATTAAAGATAAATTTTATGTGTTCTATGATAAAAATTCAACACTCAGTTTTGATAAGCTGCCTTGGAAACAACTGAACAATTTAATACCTTCGTCCTAGTATCAGCCATAGTAATAGAAGACCAAAATGATATGGCTTACTGAAATCTATACATTTACAATTAGCTTAATATTCAACTCAACTTTCTCATTTAAGAAATAACTTTATCAAGGTTAGAAGCAAAATGAAGTGAATAGTTTTACTTGTTTCTCTATCCCTCCACACCCTCTGGTGAAGTGCCAAAACTCAGTAAAATTGTCAGAAGGCAAGGAGTAAGAGGGAGGGGGACAGTCAACATGAGAAAAATCACACAGAAACGAAGCTCCCGAATAACTAAGAAACAGTTTTACTTTTACCCTTTGTATCATTTCTCCAGTATTTTACATGTAAAATTATTCTATTTATTATGATTTTGAAATTTTATAAGAGGATTTGAAAGAAATATTTTCCATAACTGAATGAAATAAAAATTGTTTCTCTAAAGATTAAGAGAGAGTCAGAGAGAGAGAGAGAGAGAGAGAGAGAGAGAGAATGAATCTGTAATAACGTTCAATTGTTAAAAAGCCTTATATCTGGGCAATGCTAATTTTATTGCACCTTATAGAACAAAAATAACTCTAAGTCAAAATACTTTGAGAAAAAAGAAGGAACTGTGTTTTAACCAAGAAGCTCTTGGGGTTCCTGTTGCTATCTTCCAATCAGTTATTTGAAGTGACAGTTATACCAAAAAAAAAAAAAAAAAAAAAAAGAAAAAAAAGCGCTCTAAAAACATTTTTGCAATTTAAATTTTAAAATACAGCATTCTAAGTGATGTCCAAAACCATTTTTAATTGGCTGGGTAACAGATATTGTGCTTAAGTTGGCTTAATTAGCGTGAGAGTGGGAAAAGTTGTATACTGATGCAAAATCCAAAAATGATGGACTGAAGCAGGAAACAAGACTACAATTGTATTTAGTTGTTATGGAAACTATTCTACTGGTGTAGAAATGTATGTGTTAAAACATAAGACCTACCAAGCTAATAAAAGGGAATTTCTAACACATTAATTTCATGAAGTAAGATTTAGTAACTGGGATGTTTAGCACTGCTAATAAATTTATCTCCAATTTTGTGAATATAAATATCCATCTTAGAACAGCTGTTGCTATAGTAACAAGATACATTTGCTCATATTCATATTTTTTGATTTACATTTTAGAATTCCTTAAAAATTGTGATTTTAAAATTTTGTTCACAAGAGAACTTCTGCTCATATCTTACTTTAATGTATTAATAAAAAAAATAAACTATGGTGGTAGTTCTTTTTCCCCCTTTTTAAAATGATGTATTTCCCAATTTTCAGTAACATTCAAGTATATTAAAGAGTCAGTACTACTGTTAACATTATTATTCTATGAGAATAAACTGAAAGAGATACTTTTAGAATCATCAACTTTAAAAATTGAGAACCAAAAGAGAATCAATTACTATATTTAATATTACCTTGTATATTCTGAGACTTTGCATGGTTTCTTTCCCAAAGAAAAGGAGCGGACCTCAGAACCATGGTCCAACTTTCTTTTCATCTATAAGGTAAAACAAATAAGATACATTTAAAAAAAAAATCACCTGTCCAACTATCAACTTGATTACAAACTTGATTAGCACTGTTAAAATATTTAAAAATTCTTAAAATTTTCATATGCCTACAATGGAAATTAGGTAGTCAATTAATACAGAAAATAAGTGTTTCATACTTTCTTCCATTTGTTCTATTTTGTTTTATGCTTACAAACTGGAAAGATATATCCCACCTAATATTTTGTTCAGAGACCAGTATATGGTGATTTAAAAAATCACATTCATCATACATAGTATTTGGGAGTAATACTTTCCATGTTTTTCAGTCTAATAATAAGGGGGGAAATGTAGTTCAGAAAAGAACCACATTTATCATGCTTTCCTCACTGAGCTTCATTTTTCCTTAAAAACATTTATTAAGAAATAACAAACAAAATTCAAAATTTCAAAACCAGAAATGAGAATGAAAACTGAATTTTAAACACCCATATCATTATAAAAAGGTAAAGAAAGCACTGAAAATAAAATAATCTTAAATACAGATCATAATAAAGCATCAAGTAATTTATATGGGCAATAAGGTCAGTAAAAAAGGTAAATCCACAATCAGAGAAATCTGGAGATGGTATAATGAAGCTGAAGAAAAAAGTCATCGATTGCTATATATATAGAGTATAGCTCTACTGACAGTCGGGACAAATATGCTAACTTGAAACAACAACCAAAAGATCTGAGGAGAATAAATTATGCTTTTTATAAGATATACCCAACATTAACATTTTTAAGGTGTTTCATTATGCCATGAAACACTATATATATATATTTAGGATTGCATTTTGTCAATGTCAATACTGAAATATTTTTTATACTTCACTATCAATTAACTGGGGTCGTACGACCATATGTTTATTTTAAAACTAGAAAATAAGATCTAATAAGATTCAACTTTTTTTCTAATTTGACAACTTCTTTCAGATTTGCATCTACTCATTAATTACTGTATTACTATAAGTTGTTGGGGGCATCTAGAGTGATGCGTAACTATACTAATTTTGATAGTAGGGTGAAAATCCTTATTTTGCAGTTGCCTTAGTTTCCTACCTATTGCCTCACAGAAACACCATAACTCAGCATGATACAGTATAAATACTAAAGAGAACCAAAGAGACTCTAAAAATCTTTCTGAGCCACACTGGATAATAAAGACTTTGTTTTATCATTATGAAGAAAGTCTTCTAATTAATACGGGATGATCTTATAATATTGGGGGCAAAAGGTAAGGGTTCAACCAGCTTATCCACAATGTATACCTTAGTTCATGAAATATCTACTGGAAAAAAAAATAGAATTGGTCTGGTTTCTTCCCTTCAGAAGTTTCTTACTCATTACATTGTTTTAAAGGAATTTCTCTCAAAATCCATTATTTTCTTTTTCTAAATAATTGTATTAAAAAGGAAACAAATTATATAAAAGCTATAATATCTAAGTAGCCACGTGCTTCCATGTACATAATTTATAGACATATGTATACACACATATATATATTCGCAAATGAATCCATCGGGAAGGTCAGTCAGTGCAGATTACCTTAAAATCAAGTTTTTTGATAACTTTCACAGATTATCTTCATAAATACTATGAGAAACTCTGATATTCATTCTAATTAAGTTTGCAATACTGGTTTCAGAACTTCCCAGGATATCTTGTAAATACATTGGTGCAAATGCCATTTGCCACTAAAAGCAAACTTTATTTCCATCTTAGAAATCCTTCAGAGAATAAAAATGCCCCAAAAAGATGTATAAAGGAAACTACTGAGAAAGAATTTTATTTTTAAATTATTTGTTAAAATAAAGCACCTTCTCAGTGACCATAAAAGTCTTTTAAATACTGTACTGTTTACAGAAAATACTGACTTTAGAACCAAATATTAATTCTGCATTTTTTTGAGAACAGAAAGTAAATATGATCTCTTTAAATATAAATCCCAAATATTCTAGTGATTCTATACACTGAGTCACCTAATGAAAAAATAAAAATATGTATATAATGTATAGAAAAAAATTGAAGGTAAAAGGTTCACTAAAAACCAACTAAGGATAGAGTATTTCCAGGTCAGCATTTAATGGAGCCACATTTCTAAAGTCTGAATGTATTTTTGGTGAAAATCTCTCAGATTCAAATATACATTTTATTTTAAATATAAAGCTTCTCCCAGCTCATGCTGTCTCTCCATTATTCGCTTACATTCATGAAATAAAACAGAATACCAGACATCCAGCCACCCACCAAAATTAGAGGATACTGCAGCCATCTCTGATGATACAGATTTTCCTGCTCAGGCAGGCACACACACACACAATCACACAGCACAGGAAGAAAACAGATTACTTACTTTGTAAAAAATCATTTTTAATGTGCCGTAGAAACCCATATTTTCTGTATTTTTCCCCTTCAGTGATTCTGTGCCCCCGTGTGTCCGGCTGCTTGGCAGTCTCTGACAATATAAACCTTTTTCAGGTAGGTATGTCACAGATTCTAATGTGGACATGCTCAGGCACGTCAGAAAAGGAAGATTAGGGAGCAGAACCGGCAACAAAACTCCACAGTAAAGGCAAATGCAGCTCAGTATCAAACGGCTTCTCGGGACACACATACATACATGCAGCTTGACTGAGAAGAACTCGAGGGAATAATGAGAGAGAACGGAGAAGATTATTGGAGGAGACTATGCCCTGTCAAAGCCTTGACTGAACAGATTCCTCCCTCAGCAGCAGAGGGATCAGATTACATCTTCCCTTGAACACAGAATGGTGCAGTCCAGGATTCAGCAATGCAGACTGCACATCAATTATATGGTGATCCGCTCCAGGGAACCCGTAAGCACACAACGCACCGAACAGAGGGAGGATGTGGGCAGCACAGAGACCGCCCCCACACGACAGTCCCCTCTCCCCTTTGAAACTTTCAGGAGATTATTTTTTGTATTTTGTGAAACCTGCATTTTTGATGAGTTTTAAATAACAAGTAACATTTCCATAAATAAGTCCTTCCAGAAACATTTTGAAAATGAAATATATTTTCATACAGTTCACCTCACCACCCCTGTCCCAGCAGAGGCAAGGCAGGCTATTTTCATTAACTGTCATTCTACTGTAGTCCTGACACAGACTGATCAGATTTTCCAAGGAGCTTGGATGGGTACAAAACGGGCAATCCCAAAAGGAAAAATTAAATATTCTTTGGGGGAACTGACAATTAGGTAAACCAGTTTGATGCATATAGCATTTGCAGAAATTATGTAATATAAGTTCCATTTCAAGTTGCATGTCTCTTCTATGAAGATTTCATGAAAATATTTGCTAGGCTTTCCCATTTCATTCTTTTAAATAGAATTTTCGAGAAAATTACCACATACTTTACCAGTTCTCAGTAATCATGAGAATCTTTTTAAGACAAACAGATTAGTACTACCTAAGTATAAAAAGTTTGTCTAAAGGCTACTTTCTTCAAAGGGAGCAAAAGCTGTGCTCATTGGAGAGGCTCACACTCACTAATTTAATCTTGAGCAAAGAGGAGACACTGGACTTCTGGACCTAAAATTATTCTGACTCTGTGCATTGCTTATCATTAAAAAGACATTTTACATAATAATAAAAGTACCAAAGTTTTCCTGAAGGCAACATCTTTCTTAGAATGACTACTGCAATCTAGATATTTCATCTTCAACTTGCTACACAACCAGCTTCAGAGGCAATTATAAGATTCTTGGACTAGAAAGGCCCATTATTAAGAGTCTAGTTAATTAACTCCTACCCTTCCCATTTGTGTTCTTTACAAGTAACCTGTGTGCCTACTGTTATTTAAAGTACTTAGGAAGTTTCTTCAGAAAAAAAGAATAAACTATTTGGACTTAATAAACTTTAATACTCTATGATAGTAAATTACTTTCCTTATTAAAATGATTCCAAATACTGAATAAAATAGCATCATGATTTAAAAACTAAATGTTTACCTCTATTACTAAAACATTAAATAATATAAAACTTCATGAAGATGTACATTTAGATCTTCTCTTGGAAATTATATCCTACTACTATCTTTTAAAAAATCCACCTGGCTCTTAAATCATTTCCCTCAGAAACAATATGTACACATACTCAGAAGTGAGTTTTCTAAATCAATTAGCTCACTTCAAAAGGAAATTATTTTTTAATTTAAATCTCCTTCTCAAAGCCAAAAAAACAAAAAAACCCTAATTTTTAGGAATAGACTCATAAACCCTTTTTATTAGTGGTTTTAGAACATTTATGATTTAGGAAAGGAAAAAGGGAAGATGATGATTGATGATTTTCTTCCCTGCCCAGGGCTACCTGAAGAAAAGTGTACAATGAACACTAGTGAAATTTTCTCTAGAATTTGTCCATGGGAACTTGTCATAAGACTACAGAACTCAACTGATCTAACAGTAAACACTTTGACTCAAATGAAATCATGTTCTATCTCTAGTTGAACTAATCATTCAAAGTCTACCAGGTTAAGAACAGAGACCAACTTTAATAAAGTAAGGAATATAGTCTCAAAACCTAGGATGTTTAAAAAGAAAATCTCTCTTGATTTTGTTTCTTCAAAGGAATGTTCTCGTGGTTACTTGGCTACTAATGTCTATGAAGACACAGGAAAACCTGTTCTCCACAAAACCGTGTGTATATGTAGGTATGCATATTCATGTTGTTTTTGAACAGGTAAAATATTTACATGGGTCAAAATTTAAAATGATATATGTGAAAAACCTACAAAATGAGAAGTTTTTATATCCTTCATCTGCCAAGGTTCCCAACTGGGAATGATTTTTATTAATATGTTTATCCTTTAAGTGAGAAATGTATACGCTTTTAACTACTAATAAAGACATTTTCCCACATATTTAAACAATAAATATCTTGTTTACAATTTTAATTTAAATGTGAACAAAGAATTTGCCAAACAAAGTTAGTCAACTAAGTTTCTGATTGGATTTTAAAGTAGTAGAATAAAAATAAAAATTATTTTCAACATTTTATTGAGTACTGTCAATGAAAAATATTACTGCCATCAGCATCTTACATGAAAAAGCAAATGAAATCATTCTCAAATCTCTATTTCTGGCAGCCTTGGCTAACATATGGATGTTTAAAACTTTATTGAGACTTTTCAGTAATATGATATAAAAACCTCTTTGTATATTGCTGTCTATGTCTATATTACCCCTGTGGTAAACAGGAACATTTTAACCTTATGTCAGCCCATATATTATATAAGTACTTAAAAAAGAAAGTTTTTTAGTTTTTTATACCTTATGGTAAAACATTATGTAAGTTCACTGAAAAGGTTGGCGAGTCAACCATTTTAGCTTAGAGAATACTTATGTGTGTCAAAGTATTAAATATATTTCATTACAATAAACCAAATTTTCACCTAATTTCAGCTAGGTAATAATTTTTCCCATTCCATAAAAAATTATTTCCTGCATTGACTGATAAGCATTATTGAAAATCCATTAGCAAGGGAAATGACCAATGACAAGGTCCCTAGAATACAGTCCATTGCCAATGCAGACCCAATGTTCATCTCATCACAATTTCATTGAGCTAGGTGAGTAAGAATGGATGGTAGTGGAAAACTGAGGTAAAAAATAGCACAAAGATATGAAAATATACTGCCCCAGAATACAAGACTTTGGGGCATAAGGATAGCAGAACAACAAACCCATGAGTTAGTTCAAGCGAAAATGGCTCTTTCTGAGCAAATGGTTGGGATAACTAAGTTTGTTAGAAGGCAAGTTGTGGTTATGAACAGAAACAAAAAATAATCTACACACAAATAGAAAAATAAAAAGTCTTCAGTGAATCAAGTAACTTAAGTATGCAAACACAGTGTCAACACAAAGGAAGTAATTAATAGAGTACTTTCTTTTTTCTTGACTCTCAGAGTTTATTATTTTCATCTTATACATACATAGCTTTATTATTGCACTTATCATAGCTCATTGTCATTATTTTTACACATCTTTATCTCCTACAATATGCCTTGAAGGTTCACATCTTGCTCAACTTTACTTGTATAGCATTCAGAAAACTGATGTATAACAAAAGTTTTTAATAATTGGCTATACAAGCAAACATTAGCAACCACAGCATTACAATATATATTAGCAAGTACATATATTTAAATATACATAAGATTAAAACAATTGTAGTAAGAAGTTTACCAATTGTTATTATAATTAGTTGCTGATATTATGAATACTACTGGTGCTTTTCATTACCTTGCTAACATTTAAAATACATTTCCATTTTATAATAGTAACGGAATGTGTTTATATTCCTATGTCAGTGATTTTATCATCATTATGACAACACTCTTTACTCTGGAAAGGAATAGGAAACCACCTACCACAATTAGTTGTCTTGCCCTAAGCACAGAATTTAGATTAGAGACAGTTTAAAATTTCTACATCAAAGAAAGGAATGTCAAGCATGTTGAGGCTGAAACAAACTTTGTGAAACTCCACTAACTCACTGTCATTAACTTTGTGGGATATAAGTTCTTACTAAAAGGCTCATAATTAAAATTGGCAAGTTAATAAACCTGTTCTATTACAGGTATTATTAATTAAAATAGTACACAAGCTCAGCATCTACATTTTCAATAATGTAAGGAGGTGACAACATTGATCAGTGTTTCCTACATTTATTAATTCAGTAAGATTTAGTCAGCTCCTATTATGTGTCAGACACAGAATAGTATATAATTTGAGGCATTTTTCTTCCTCTATTAAATTTATAGTCAAATAAGACACAGAATAGGATAACATATACATACATCTGACTCTCAAAACTCTAAATGAAATTAGTTCTAAAAATATTAAAAATATAAAATGAAACAAAATGAACCACACCTAAGTTGATATTACCACCTAGGTAAACAAGTATTACAATACTAAACATAAGAAAACAAATCCCAAACACCAATAGTGCAATACATAATTTAGCTTTGCTTAAAATGTATTTACTTTGGGGGGAGGATGTTTATAATACTATAAAAATCCTAACCTCAGTAAATCAAAGTATGAATCAATATATTATAGCTCAGGTTATTTTTTTAAAAATTGAGGTAAGTACAATTGAAATTTTAAGCTCTTTAAAACTCTCTTTACAAAGATGCAGCCCCTGATGATCTGACACAAATTCAACTACAATGTTATTCAAAGAGTAAAACATATGCACCAATGTACTTACAAACATATAAATAAACACACACACAGGGTTTGCACACACTAATGCAAGTTAAGAGTTCTATTTACTACAGCCACAGAAGTAAATAATGAAGATGGGTTTTTTATTTGCCCTGCTAAAATTTATATTTCTACAGAGCTGTCAACATTCTTTACATTACTTTTATACAGGGAACCATCAGCAGCACAATAATTTGACAACAAAGTGAGCAAGTTACCCTGATTTATCTAGAAAGCATTTAATCTTTACATTTCATGCGTCAAATCCAAAATAAACTATAAGTATCTTGAATTCATTTGCAAAAGTTTCCTCTAAAATTTTGTTATAAATTTTTTATGGTAATACTTTTAGTAAAATAAGGAAAACATCCTGGGAAAACACAAAAAGGCTTTCAATAAACATAAAATGACAAATATTATCCAGGAAAGAATTAACACGGATAGAGAATGAAAAAAACTTTCCTTCAGTGTAAGGCCTAGAACGCCACTCTTTCTTCTACTTTACCCAATTCCATATTTACTGAGGTTGTCTGTGATGTTCAAATATATCTACCTGACTTGAGAAAAAAATTTCTTAGGCTGGCAAATTGATACTGTATTCAAGGACTTTTTTAAATTCTGGAATTTAGGAGCTATTAGCCATGATGAAAGTTTTGAAAAAGAATAAAAGGGGAAGGGAAAAAAGTGGTATCTACTGAATTAACAAAAAACATGTATAGCAGGAAGCCATAAGCCATAGAGTGACCCTGAAAATCATCTAATCTAATTCTTATTTGTGTATGGGATGTACATAAGCTTTGTAATCAGAGAAACCTAAGTTTAAACACTAGCTTTTTCATTATTAAGAGTGTAACCCCTTAGTCAGCTACTGGACCTTTATGAGTTCCAGTTTTCTCTTATTTGAAATTGATAATGGTAATACTACCAACATTATCCACCTGCCTAGAGTCACCAAGGGCATAATGAATGCATTGTATGCAACAAATAGATAGTAGCTGTTGTTAACAGATGAGAAAGGAGTAGAAAATGAACTGCCTTCTCAGAGTTAAACAGCCAGCTGTATTTAGAACCTTGGTTTCTGATCCCCAAGATCAACTGATTTCTATTAGTTGAGCTAATAAATCAGATTGCTTAAAAAAAAAATGCAATATCCCAACCTGTACAAAACACAATGAAGACAAACAAAAACACAGCAATAGCTTTCCTCCCAAGATACTTAAAATTCAGCTGCCAGCACAAGAAATACAGAACAATATTAGACTAAATACCAATCATCAAACTGGGTGGAGTAGGTCAGAAAATGGAGAAATTACTTAAACAGTCTGAAGATTTCATAAAAGATATATTCTGAGTTTAAACAATGGAAGTTTCATAGGCTTTGAAAAGTAAGTAAGGAATCCATCTGTGGACCTGAGATACATGTGGAAATACCAGCATTATCAACTTCTAGGAGTAATAATGTCTATAATACTTCTAATAGTCAATGGTCTTATAAGGTTCCTTGCAGAATAACCTATGTGGTGCTCTTTTTCCCAATTTAAACATTTTACATTTACATCTTAAACATTTGTGTGAAACATCATTGTTCTTTAACTTATTAGTAATGGTTTCTTCAAAGTGCCTCTTGTCATGATTCATCTTTCCGTTTGAGAGCTCCATGTATCTTTCTGTACAAAGAGAACTTTACTGTGTGGGTATAAAGATTGTTGACATTTTATTTTGGTTACAAACACTCATTAATAAAAGGTCTTTCTGTTTCAATGGGCACTCAAACCAAAAATCATACATACAAGCAAGCTGCATTCTAGAATATGGTGGAATGGTGCAGAGAAATTCTTAAACATTCATTAAAACCTTATACTCTCAGAAAAATTTAAAAAAGAGTAAAAAATGTAACTCAGGAAAGTAGGTGGGGACATGATTCATTGATTCTCACCAACAATGTGACCTCTGCTATTAAAAAATGTATGACTTGCTTGGAAAATTTTCATCTTGTTCCACATTTAGCCCGCTCCTCCCATATCTCTGCCCTATAGCACCAAGACTCAAAGTCTCATTCTAAGAATCAGACTACCCCTATAGAGCTTTTTTTTTTTTTTTTAACTTGTGAACACCTTCATCACATCCAGAACTAGAAGGGCTACAGTAAACTAGAAAGCATATGAGATTCAATAATAGTCCTTTGGGTCGGGGAGAAAAGCCTTGATAAATATATAAAAACGTTAACCGTGGTCATTACGTGGATTAATTAGTTTCCTTAATACCTTATCCATAAACAAATTTAACATTTTGAGCTATGAGGTACTGGCAACTTTCCCAGGTACTAGGCATAGGGTGGTGAACAATGGAGATGACTTCTATACCCTCATACAGTTTACATTCCAGAAAGGGGGAGAGAGTAGGTACACTAAAAAACAAGTTCACATAATGGAAGTTCTAAGAGAAAGAAGAAACATGGTGCTATGAGAGTAGCGAGTAGTCAGGGTAGTAGAAAAGTATGGCTAATTTTTAATGGCATCTCCCAGGTGACAACTTTAAAGCCCAAATGAGCATTAAGCCCAGGATCCACAAGAATAAGGGCAGTCTGGCTGGGGTGAAGTGATAGGTAAAAGATAAAGTCAGATAGGTAAACACAGACCAGATTACACAGAGTCTTGCAGATTGTGGTCAATGTGAAGTAATCAGAAGATTTCTAAATGGGAATAATTTAACGTAACACAATTTCTCTGCATACTCTTTGACCATAGTATTTTTAATATTCTCAAAATGTATACAAAGTTGAAGAATACTCCAAAGCAATTCTCAGTTGCTGAAATTATATGCAGAGAAAGGAATATGCAGAAGTCTTTGAACTCCTTTCAATCTTCCAAATAGCAATGACTCTTTCATTTCCTTCATTACTTCCCATCTCAAAACTACCTCTCAAACCTGTCCCCCCAAAGTCCCCTAAAATTAGAAGAGGAAGAGAACTGGAATAGCAAATAACCCTTAATTCCCACATACCATGTGCCACACATCATCTTTATATCTAGGAACTCAATTCTAGGAGAATGAAGAAGTATCTACCATATCATTTCTCTGTCTTCTTGCTCTTCCACTTCCTATGTTCTATTTTCTCCATTTGATAATTTACTCTTTTTGAGAAATACAGATTGGGCTTGGATCTCTACAGACTGTCTATGTACCTGCTGACCTTATTTTAGCAAATATCTACTACAGTGGAAGATGTGGTTACCCTTAGTTATTGGAGCTGAAAAGACGCTTTATTAAATGCTTCTCTATGACCATAAAAGAACCCCAAAAGTAATCACAGAATCTTAAAGGTAGGAAAAGGCTTTCAACTGAAGTTTAATCCTACCTTTAGGTACAACCTCGCAGTCATCCAGATTTGCTTAATCTAAAATATCCTGTAATCTTCTATCAGTGGGCTCACAAATTTTGATACCTATGTTCAATTACCAACATGTGGCTGAAAATACATCAAGTCCAGACTCAAACCTCTTAAACCTTTAAAAATAAGGCAGCTCTTTTCATCTCAAGCATCTTATTAGTTTTCCAAAAGAATTCTAAATAACAAGGAAAACTTTAACCAATTGTTTTGAACTTGACTTATGAATCAGAGTTTGTAGATTCAAACTTATTTCACTTACGCAAAACCATCCATTGAATATTTGCTCTGTATTGGTGCTAGGCTGGTAAGAAACAAAAGTAACACTAGGTTCTTGCTTCAGAAAACGTAATTAGTGATTTTTACTCAAATTCTCATTTGCTCTTTAAGTGTTCAAATGTTTGATATAGCTGTCGATTAGGAAAAAAAACAGTAATCATGCTCCTACTATGTTTGAAAATTAAGATTCTAAATATTCATTTTAGAAACATGAATTTACATTTTAAAGCAATTACTGTACATATAATTTGACAAACTGCATTCTTTGCTATGAAAAACTCAATAATTTATGACTAACATAATGCTTACATGGATCCCCTATCTTTCCAGATTCCAAAAGAATGAAGATTCAGTAAACAAAATTTGAATACAAAGAAGCAACAGGTGGGTCATAAGCAGATTTGACGTAGTTTTGCCTATCTGGGAAATAGTTTCAAAATAACTATTAAAAAGATGTTTGACATATAATAGTGTTTTATTTGGAGTAAACCATATAAGACTGATGGTTAGAAGCACTTTGGTATCTTCACAAAATTTTTGTAACAGAACTATTTTATGTACAAATTCATTTTCTTTATTAAAACAAAAATATTTTGGCATATAATTCTAAAAATATTTCTCAACAAATACTTGAGGCCTCTAAATGTCTAAAAATTAGCTTTGAAAAGTTTGCCTCAGTTGATACAGGACTCTCAAAAGTTCTTTCTGCAGGATGGGTACCATGAGTCTCCTAAAAGTCACGTGAAGGCATGACATGTAATGACAACAATCACTACTAAACAAACCTGCATCACAACTTTAAAAGCAGCTCTGGATCTGAACAAGGGCATATAGCTGGACTCCTGAGAGCTGCTATATGGTGATTACTTTTACAAACTTAAATCTTAAATTTTTTTTGAAATGTAAGTTTATGAGTCTATGTTCAGAATTTGACAGGAAAAAAAAAAAATCCTGCGAGGAAATAGTTCAAGTCTACCCTAAGAATACAAATTCAAAACTAACAAAAAGATGTCAAACTTCAGTATATCATAAAATATTGGGGTTTTTTTAGCCCCTAAGATAAAGAGCACTGCCTTCTTAACTTTAAGCCATTCTTTTAAAATTATTCTATCCAGAGACAAAATGCACTTTAAGATAAGCTTTGAATATTTTTCAAGAGATGATAAATGAAGACATGCTAATCATCTTGATCACAACATGAGCAGCAAAGATTAAAATTAAATATTCCCTAATATATTTTTATTCATCTGACTTTTATTAACAATTTTAAGAAACAGATTTTGTTATCCCAATATGTAACTTACCCCCACCAATCCTTTTATTTCAAAAACTTTAATTTTATGACATGTACTACATGTGTTTATATACAGGTAGCAAAGGAAAAGGTAATCACTGTTAGAACAATTTACCCCAAATTCCATCATTAACATTATCAGTTTAAATGAATTCTGAGTGATACAATGGTTCTCTACTTTCTAAACAATGAAGCAAGGGGGAGGGACTAAGCAGTGATTTAAACATTATTATTATTTTTTTTTAGTTCTGTTACTAAAAAAACAGGCATTAAGCAAAAAGGATAAAAAATTGAGCATTCAGGAGGAAAGAAAAGTCAATAAAAAATGACAAACTGGGTAATTAATAAATGGAATTACTCATATGACAATACATCATGCTAGAAAGAATAAGAAAAGTCTTTTTATGAAATGCACATGGTAATGTTTGAAACCAGAAGAATAAAGGAAAACTTAACACTCAATTTTAAACTGTCTAGTTCTCCTTCAGTGTCAAAGATGCCATAAACTTAATTCAACTTGGAATAAGCAACTCCTTTTTAAAAAGGATATTTTCTTAGGAAAATGAACTCTACAGGAAAGAGCCCTTTCTGTAACATAAGTCAGGCACTCTGCAATGCTTCACTTGCTTTGACTCACGGAAGCAGTATAACAACCCTGTGAAGGAGGTACTATTATTATACCTATTTTAGAGATGAGGAAAGAAGCACAGAGAATTAATTTCCTCAAGGTTACAGAACTATTAAGTAAGGCAACTGAATATGGTCAGATCGTGGTCTCCAGTTTATGGAAATCAAAATAGGGTTCTCCACATACAAGGTAAGAAATAATGGCACTTTAAAGATTCTATGATATTTTCTGAGCTATTTCAGCATGCAAATGTGTGATGTGCAGATGAAATCTGTTCTACAACCACTGCAGTCACAGTGAAGAGACAAACCAGGCAACTAAATGTGTGCTCTGACACCTTTGCTTCTGATGATTTGCCAAAAGAAACCTGACAAAGAGTTGCCTCCTTGGCTCAGAACTGCTCCTGTGATCTTTGACATATTAATGGTGGTAGATATCAGTGGACAGAGAGTGGGCAGAGTGGAAGACAGTACAGTGAAATGTGCTCACAGCAACTCATGGGGTCTGCTGCTTCTTCCCAGTTCTGAGAACTTTCATGTTCTACCCTCACTCCCTTCATGGTCCCTCGCTTTATTTTTCTAAAAAAAAATGAAATAATGAAAACTAAGAACAGAATAGTCCAAAAGATCTCCACTGAAATACTTTTTTCAAAGAAGGTACAAAGTGTTTTTTGTCTTTAACAAAATGATCTCAACTCTACAGCAAACTAACAGATATTATATCATAACACTTAAAAACTGCTTTTAAATGTTCTTTGTTGATTACTCCAACCCAAGTACACTTGAAAGGTTCTATAACTTCCATGTGATTTAAACATTTTAGTTTCATACACAGACTAAAACTGCTTCACTTACCAACTAAGTAGCACACACACATACTCATGGGACTTTCCATATAAGTACATTCAAAATACAGATACATACAGAGTATGTAAAGTGGGTTATCTGCCGGGTGTGGTGGCGCATGCCTGTAATCCCAGCACCTGGGAGGCTGAGGCAGGAGGATCACGAGTTCAAGGCCAGCCTCAGCAACTTAGTGAGGCCCTAAGCAACTCAGTGAGACCCTGTCTCTAAATAAAATACAAAATAGGGCTGGGGATGTGGCTCAGTGGTTGAGTGCCCCTGGGTTCAATCCCTAGTACCAAAAAAAAAAAAAAAAAAGTGGGTTATCACTTTGGCCCTGATTTCTTAATTTCCTAAGATCTTTTTCTAAGAATCAATCTATCTATAATATATGTCAATTTGATCCATGTGGGGTCATCGCTTCCTGGCAGAACACATCGGTGTTACTATATGCATATCTTGTGATTCTATCCTATATTTTACTGTCTCAGCTATCTTTATCTTTATTCCTAATTACAACTAATACAGATTTATATGGTTATTTTAAACTCCCATAGATACACTAATTCATTCAATGTAACGTTTATTTGGTTAACTATTATATATTAGCTAAACTAATTGTGTTCTCAGCCTCAGGGCTGGAGTTTATACTGCAGAAGGAACAAAGACAATGAAAACAAAACAAAGCTACAGTGCAACTGTGTAAGTGCTACCAAATATTAAAAGACTGCATAAGATAAAAGTTTGGACCTCGTCTAAGAGTCAGAGATATCTTTTCTCCCAAAGAAGAAATGAGCTGGGGGGGTACTATGGTCGGTGCAAGATGAGGCCTATGGTAGGCAAGGGCAAGATTATGAAAGGTCTCATGAAGTATTTTGATCTTTATATATGAGCAATGAAAAGCTAACACTGAATGTTAGTCAAGGAAAAAATGTAATCAGATATATCTTGAAAAATTATTCTGCATTTAATATTGAAAACAGAAAGAAATTAAGTGAAAGTGGATATGGAGAGATCACACTTAAGGAAGTTATTCCATTAGACCAGGAGAGAGAGAATGGTGGTCTCAACTAACTAGGTGGGAACAGAGATATATAAAGAAGTAAAGAGTTAAGAGACATTCAGGACAAAGCTAAATAAAAAAGGGTCAAAAGGACTAAGAGTCCACTGCAATACGTTTTTAAAAAACAGTTATTCACAGTTATTTCAATTACATCTCACTTTGGTTTTGTAAGTATGATAGGATTTGGGACAGACTGGTCATGTGAAATATCAAAGATGACATCAGGTTTCTCATCTGTGTAACTGGATGGGAGGAGACAGAGGACATGAACAAGGATCAGTTGTGTTTTGTTTTCCTGGGGTGCAGAGGTACGAAGGACATTAAGCAGACTTTGACACATCCAGGTGAGCATATCAAGCTCCAGGGGGTTCTGGAGTCAGAAGGAAGGTGGGGGTTGGAGATGAAAGTAGGTGAGTCATCTGTATGTCATTTCTAACTTCTTTCCCTTCTCCCTTATTCTAAAGCTATCAGTTACAGTGCTTGAGCCAAAACTTGTCACAATGTGAGCACATTATTTGTCTCCATTAGATTGTATGGTCCATGAGTGCAATGACCACTCTATTTTGATTCTCACTGTATCTTAGTTCCTCACATGGCTCTGTACATACTCGAGTATCAGTAAGTAATTTATAGGAGATAATGAATAATGTAAGACATGGTCTAATCAACAATGACAACTACAGAAAAAATGTTTAAATGTTAATTTAACATAATTTAGAAAACTCATATTTTTCCAAACAAGAAAAGGTGATATAGGTGACCTTTTATCTTATTAATTTATTAGGTTATATATTTATACTCCTTTATGTTTTATACATTTTCTCCTTAGAGAAAAGAATACATTATTTTTAGATATTTATCTAATTTAATAAGTTAAATTAGAAGGAAATATGCAGTTGGATGTGTAATGAAAACACAATTGCATGGCTTGGCACTTCCTATCCATTAAAAAGAACCAAAGAACAAACACTTGAACGCCTTAAAGGAACATACAGTTTTAACGATGCTTATTAATGTATACCACCTTCCACTGATCTCATTAAATCACTCCATATATTCATAGGTATTAATCTAACAGAAAGTATTTTTTACCTCTACCTCACTAACAATCTGAAACATGAATGTTTCTGACAATTACCAAAAGTGTTATAACTAATATTAGCTTTAAAAAAACTTTTACTACTTATAGTTCATAGTATACAGTTATTTCTAATCTCTGAGAACAAAATAGTTCTATTTACATTAAAATTAAATTGAATACTGTATAATTCTATGAAATTATCTAGCTTTATTTTTCTTTAGCTGCTTTTTATCATCTTCGCTCTTTGAAACAGGATATATTGAACATATAAGCTAATTAAAAAGGGTCAAAAGGACTAAGATCCCATAGCAATACTTTTTTAAAAAAAATTATTCAGTTATTTCAATTATATCTCACTTTGGTTTTATGAGCATGAAAAATCAGCATGGAATAACAATAACAACAGATACATTTCTGGGCAGACCATTCACTGTAACTTTGAGCAGAGATAGAACATACCTCAACTTAATCTTCAACATGGTCAACACTATACATAACAGATTTTTCAAATCTTTGGTTTCATCTTCTAATAAATATTCTAATATTATACACTTAAAATAATATTATTATATTTTCTCAAAGCATATACACTTATATTGAGACAGTCTGGGAATATTTAAAGTAAATATATTAAAAGATCATGACAGTGCACATTGATGAAAGGCACTAGCCAACAGTACTAATGTTTTGTAAGTTACATTAAAAATATACTAAAAAGAAATATTCATCACATATTTTTGGAGTAGGTTGTGGCTTGTCATTTATAATTTTTTTTTGTATTAGAGTAAATAAATATTCTAAAAAGGTCTGCAAAATGCTGAGCAATCTCTCATGCTCTGAATTCATGGCACTGACCTTCGACTTTCTCAGAATGATTTTTAATGCACTCTGTTATTAGTAAAACCTGTTCAAACACATGCCCCATCTGCCAGCACCCCATCTGCAAGAGAGCTTCTTATTCTTGTAGCCAGTACAACTTCTGCCTGCTTCCTTCTCCTCTCTACATACCAGCTGTATGGTAATGAGCATGAGCAGCTGAAAAATACTGCATGATAACAAAGCTATATGAAAACAGCAGAGCAACTCTCCCCCTCAAAGAAGCAGTGCAGCATGAACATCGTGGATAAGCTATTATACAGAGGTGTGGGTAGAATTGTATTTGAGGGACATCTGTGGGGGGAAGGGGTTCATACACACGAGCATGTTAAGCACGGGGTTTCCACATGACTGAAAAATAGAACCAAGAGAGCACAGGGTACCAAAGAACGGTCTAAATTTCTAAGTATTTTTGTTAAAATCTGTGGATCAGTTCTTTAAATGTCTTTAGTCTCAATTCTTATATAGTAATGAATGCCATTTTGGCAAAACAGTTTCCAAAGATGTTAACAAGTATGTTCCATTTCTTAATTACCAAATTTTGGGGGCTTTAGAGAAAGAATAGGTGTCAGAACTTAAAAGACATAATGGAATTAGTAGATATCTTGGCAGCTAATACAAGACGTAAATCAAAAATTTTTAATTATTATAATTTTAATTACCATTATAAAAATAATTTTTAATTATCATATAGCACTTTTAAAATTTATATATACATTTTTTAGATGTTAACAGACCTTTATTTTATTCATTCATTTATATGTGGTGCTGAGAATCCAACCCAGTGCCTCACACATACTAGGCAAGCGCTCCACCACTGAATGACAAACCCAGCCCCTTATACAGCACTTTTTAAAATTCTAATTAAATGGCCTTTGAAAACAACAGATTTCTATTCTGAACATATGAGAATTTCCAAACAAAATATCAAGATGTCGCATACCATTTTCTTCATTTAGGAAGACAGAATGGAGTTAACTTTTTACATATATGATAGCCACACTGAATCAATCTACATAATATAAGTAGAACTAAATCACATTAACTTTTCATGTATAGTATCTTTTCATTTAGAGATTAACAGTCACTAAGGAAGCTGTTTAAGAAAATTTGACTATTTGAATTTGATGTTATGCATTTTCTTTCATAATCTGAAGAAACTTAAAGTGAAAAAATTTTCAAAATACCCACAGTAAAAGAAAGAAGTACTTCTATATCAAGAAAATTGATTATAATTTCTACCAACACACCTTAAAGTCTTATGTGGGCTTCATCATAGTGAATTATTACATAATCATACTTCCTAAAGATTATTTCATTTTGCCTTTACAACCCTATGAAGTATTACTTTTATTAGCTCCATTTTGCAGATGAGGCTTAGTAAGTTGTAGAGCAAAGAACCTATAGCCAGGTCTAAATAGCTCTGTCATCCATGCTTTTAAGTACTATGCTAGTCTAATATTAACTCCACAAAGGTGAGAATTTGGGTCTATTTTGCTCATTTTTGTACTGCAAATATCTAAAGGAGCACTTGGGTTATAGGAGATGTTGATCACAGCAAATGAATAGATGAAGAGATAACTTCAGTTTTCTTTTAACTGTGAGTCAAAGGGAAAATGTTAACAAATTTTGTATTAAAATCTGCAATAACTAACTGTTTTGATACAAAAATAGTATTTACCAATTAAAGAATCTTAAAATAAGACTATTTAGTAATCTGTTTCATTCACTTGTCATGCTGAAGAATCATGATTTACTAAAAAAGTTTTTCTAAGCATTCATTTTGAAAGGTCTGTACAGAATAAGAGAAAAACTGCTCAAATCTTAGTATTCTGAATATTTTCATGAATTTGTTTATTCCCATTTTTACTGTCTGATTATAAAAATGCATTTTTTCTTTTAACTAAAAATATATTCCTTGATTTCAAATAGAAACCAAAGTCATGAGTTTCGTCACATGAGTACCTGAATTGAACTTAATGAAGTAGTACCAACTGTCCTTTAAAAAGATAATTTCTCAGAGAAGAGAGAACTTTAACAGCAAGAGATTTAAAAAAGCCACAAATTCAGACAAGATTTACAGAAACAGTACTATACTGCCCCTACATGTTCATACCAGTAGTAACAATGACATTTTAAAACTAAAATAATAATATTGAGATTTCTGGGGATTATTGAAAAGCTGTTTAAGCTTAAATTGTTCCCATGTTAACTATTTTGAATCACCTACACATGAAAAATGCAACTAAATATAGGAATAATGAACAATTTTTAATTTTCATGTGCAAGATTAGTAAAGGAGAAAAAAATTAAGAGAATTTCATCCAAAATTAACATACTTTCCCCTCTCAAAACAGATTTAATTAGAATCCAAATGAGGATATTATAAAATAATGAAAAAAAATTAGCTAGCTATGTGTTTCTGGGATCAATATTTGCCCATATCTGTCTTGGTTTCTTTATGCCTAGATTTATTTAAGAAAGGAGTTCAATTTCAAAGTCTTGATTTAGTTGTAAGTAAATTTCTAAAGAATGAATATATAGAATTCCACTACAAATCATGTTTTAACTATTTACCTCAGTATCTCACATAGATGGTGAATCCATGCAATGCTCTCAGGCATTAGCTACATTTCCATTTGCTACTACAAACGGCTATTTTGAAATATTCTATCCTGCAAAAAAACCCCAAATATGCAAATAATGCAATGCATGCTTGAGAAGTGACCACTGTCCTGATGAGAAAAGTCTGCCATTTTGTTGTTCAGTTGCTCCAGAAAGTATACGTATAAGGAAAACTAATTATAAGAACAGTTAATGTTCAAGAAACACTGCTGAATGTTTTCCCTCTCTACTTAAATTTTCATAGTTCAGACATATATAGATGCTTATATAGAGACATTACCAAAGTCATAAGAGACAACTTTATTAATCTAGCATCAAATTTACTTTAAAACCTCATATGAATTATGTTACCTTTTACATTTTAGGAATAAACCACTACATAAATAAAGAGATATGCTGCATCGACAGGTAGCTATGAAAGGAAGTAACTGAACTATAACTCCTAACATTTACAATACCATGGGCTTTAAAATGGTAGTCCTTTGAGCTACCTCACTAACTCTTTTTACTTTTTATTTTGAGACAGGGTCTCACTAAGTTGCTGAGGCTGGCCTCAAACTTGCAATCCTTCTGCCTCAGCCTCCGAAGTCACTGGAATTACAGAAGTGTGCCACTGCGCCTGGCAAGAACTACAATTCTGATGAGGAACAATTCCAAAACAAAAAAATCACTAAGGTGTGCCTGACAGGGTATTAAAGACTCTGGAAGAAAGTTTTCTTACAAGATCATGAAAAAAAGAGTAAGATGGAATCATATATATTCTTTTGGAACATCAAAATAATATTCCATGCTGGTTACTAAATCCAGCATTATTTGAAAACTAGCAGATTATACATTTCAATACAGTTACCAACATAATCCCACCACATCAGGTAAAGTGTATCTATGTATATATAAACAGTTATCTACATATACTTATGAAGAAATTGTAACATATTATCACCAACTAATTAAGAAATAAAGGTGTATAGTTTAATAAAGAGGACTGGTGACATACTGTATGCTGGCACAAACTGAACATGCTGCCTCAGGTCTAGGCAGACTGATCTCAGGGCCACTAATATGTTATTACATAAAAGGTAGAATTGATTTACCTGTTTTGTCCACTAATGTATATAAGTGCCTAGACTGTGCCTGGCGTATTTGTTGAATGCATGAATGAATGAACCCATGCTTCTCCAGTTTTGATAGAAGACCATGGAATGAGGGCAATGAGACAGGTTTCTTCAAGAAGAAAGACAACTGTGACTTCCTGAAGGGAAGGTGCCCTGCCTTATTCATCTTTGTAATAACAGCAGCGCAGAGAGGCAGTATGCATCATATGTATTAGCAGATAAAATTAATTTAGTGGCATTCATGTCTCATGGAAATACTGGGAGAATTTAAAAATGTGGGTGGGGATTTCTTTCCTCTTTCAAAGTATAAATCTGAAGCATCTTTATTAATGAAAAATAACATTAAAATTGTTACATGGAGCTGCCCATATTTAGGTTAATAAAATTTAGATATTTATGTGTCTTAAGGCATTTAAATATGCATGTGCACAGAGATTTAAGATAAAACTTAGACTACTTTGTCATTTCAAAATGATTTCCATTTTTTATATGTGTGTGATGGTTGTAAAGCTCAAAGGTCTATGAAGTTACTTAGTTTCACAATTCTGGAGCAACCATATTGTTAAATTCAGAAATTTTGGGAAGCTAAGATATTCCAGTATATTATAAACTAATATTTCTGCAGCAAAATATACAAATATTCAGATAAATAAAGAGACTGTCTCAGTGTTAGTTAGGTTTTGCTACCTTTATTTTAAAACTTTTAGTTTTCATAGCTTGTTAGATTTCTGGTCTGTGAACAAGGGACTGTGGATTTATTACAGTTGTTTACCTTGCCAGGAGCTTGGTTCCAGGTTTATTTTTAGCATATTTTTCATCTGTCTTATGTACTACAAGTCTTTATATGCAGTTACTTAATATAAAACATAAGCTACAAATTTAAATAGAATTCTTGTGACATTAAAAATACTAAACCATGTAGCTCAGTGCTTGCCTAGCAAGTTTAAGGCCCTGGGTTCAACCTTCAGTACCTCAAAAACAAAACAAAACAATTACTGAACCATTTGTACAAATTGTTATCTATTAACAAAAGGGACAGTAAGTCATGGAAGTTGTTTCCCAAAACAGTTGTAGATCTACAGATAATGTGCTAAGTTGCTTTGTGTTCATATTGGATAACTGATACTAAACCCAATACTAAAACAAAAAATGCCTGGAAAGCCTGGTTATCAGTAATTAGGTACTGAGATTATCATAAACTGTGGGAGGAAGTGAGAATTACATACTTAAATCCCAGGACTATATGGCAAAAATTAACCCTTAAAACGTCTTGAAACCATCTATTTACTCAGTAATTCTTTATTCTAAATAAGTATATCACTTATTCCAGATAAGCTACATCACTTACTGGCTATGGGACCAGTTATTAACCCTTTCTATGTTGCAGATTCCTTATCTGTTAAATGGGATAATATAATACAACCTGATTCATAAGGGCTATTTTAAGGATTAAATGAGTGTTTATATGGAAAGTACTGAGAGTAGTGCCTCCCCTACATACCAAGTTAGAGTCTATTCTATTAAATTATTGTCATCAAAACATCAGCAATAGCAAGAGTATTTTCTGTCTCCTTAAACTAGAGTCTAAGCTCCATGAGGACATGACTTTTGTCTCTCTAGTTCAGGTAAGTATTCAGGTTCTAGAAAAATTCTCAACTCTGTTCTAGGTGCTCAGTATTTTTTGGCTGGCATTAATACAATAAATCAATGGCAAGATATAAGTAAATAGTTTACAGCAATGTAATAACTGAAAAACAAGATATGGCAATGATATATATTCCCCCTATCACGCCTTTAAGTATCTGGTTACCAAACATCTTCATGCTTTGAATCAAAGTTACAAAGAAGCCTTTCCTAAACTATTTACACACAGAGACCTGGGTGCCCCTTCTCCTCCCATAATACTTTGTAAAAGCTCTATTTAAGCAATTTTACTTATGCATGACAGTGGTTAATTTGTGATTTTTACCACTAGACGGTAAGATGTTTAAAGGACTGTGATTTTTTTTTTCCATTTCTGTACACCCAAGGGGAGAAGTGATCATCAACTTTTTATTTTTAGCCAGTGCCTTGCACAGGACAGAGTAAGATCTCAAGAAAACTTACAATTTATATTTTGTTTACTCATGTTTATTGATGATGCATGAAACAATGCTAAGCAGAAAAAGACTGATAGGATTCAAAATAGAATGTCTGATATGTGGAAATTAACAATAATTAATTCCTTTACTGATAAGAGAAGTAGTGACCATTAAGGACAGAAGATCTAAAAATGTCCACATCTTCCACATTCCAGGAGGACATGTTTGTGTGAACGAGGAGCTTAGGAAGAAACATTTTTGTTTCTTCAAAAATTGTAAACAGGCTGGGTGCAGTGGTGCATGCCTGTAAGTTCAGGCTGAGGTAGGAGGATCACAAGTTCAAAGCCAGCCTAAGCAACTTAGCAAGACCCTATCTCAAAGTAAAAAATAAAAAGGGCTGGGGTGTGACTCAGTGGGTGAGTGGCTGTGGGTTCAATTCCTGTACCCCCCCCCACCAAAAAAAAATTAATTATAAAATAAAAAAAGATCAGATACCCTACTCAAATCCCTGTCTGGATCTGTTCCTACCACCACTCTATTCATTCTTCTCTTCGCAGTGCTATAATTTTTTTTCTTTCTCAGTATTTGATGACATTTTCTAGCCACTGTAGATTCTCAAAAATATCTCCTAAATGACTATACCATAGTATATTTCTCCCCCATTTCCAAAATTGGTAAGTAGTAATTACTTTTAAAATTAAGTGTCAAACTGTATCTTAGTTAAATTTAGAAAATGAAATATTCAAAATCACAGCTGCACAGTCATTTAAAAACATTTAGTAAACAAAAACATGCCATATTCTTACAGTACAAAACTCCTTAAAGAATTTTCCAAGTTTTAACAGATCCTTCAATGAATGAGTTATACAAATATTTGTATGTTCTCCTGCATATTCCTTGAGAGAATAAAAAGATACTAAAGATAACTTCTGAATTATAAGGGTTTATAACCTGAGGAGATAAAAATATGTATACAAAGTTGTCATATTACAACACTGAGTAGTCCAAATATGCCTAAGCACCACAGGTACAGGCAACAAGTACAGTATATTTCACCACAACAGTTAAGGACAATGCTGGCTAAAGTCAGTGTCAGGAGGAAGGTTTCAACAGAGAGGCAGGCTGGACTGACTATAAAGACTTGGGAAGGACGTGAAGAGCCAGAGGCATGAATGGAACTGGTAGACTCTAAATACACTAGTATAGGGAAGAGGAGCGTGATACCAGCTTATAAAAATCTTATATTTCTGTATGTTTAGACATTCACATATTTTTACTTGGCTAAGAGTTCCACGAAATAGATGTTGAGTTTCATGCAATCCCTTTTAGGCACAAGACATTTTAGAACAGCAAACTTGCTAAAACTACTTTGAATGATTATTAATGATGGCTAGACTAGAATTTTTAAAAATTAAAAAGGTTAACCTGGACTGTGGCTAATTGACAAAGCTATGACAGAAATGTCAGACCAAGCAATAGTGCTAAATAAGAAAGAGGCAAGTATTTCTGGCAGCTGCTCCTGAGAAGTACTCTTATAGTTGAGATTATTAATAGCAATATACTTTAGGAGAGGCTGTTGTTTATACTGTAAACTTATCTCACTAAAATTCAGAAATGTAAAAGTACAACTATAATGTGACAAAAATTGAGACAAGGTATAAGAAGACTAAAAGGGAAAAATAATATGTAGAATCAATAAACAATTATAAAATCATACATGAGGGTCATTTTATTTAGATAAAAATATACATCTCAGTTTTAAAACCTGAGAGAGGAAAATTATAGTTGAAAATAATATAGCTGGGAAGTCTATGGCAAATATTATTTTCCATAAGAATAAAACCAAAATCACCATAAACAGATAATTTTTTGATCTACTTATACATCCTCATGAAGACTTAAGTGTAAGGAAAGAGTAACATATAGTCACTTTCCCAAAATGAAAACAATTCATTTGATGGAAAACCTAGAATAAACATGGAAGTACAATGGTACAGTATTAACCAAGTAAAGTCCACAAAACTTTGCCATGGTAGGAATCAATGTACTTAAAATAGGGTTTGTGTTTTAACATTAGAAGGCCCCCGTGTGTGTGTGTGTTTAATTGGAATATTTTTTCTGGAAAGAATTTAGCAATATTTATCAGGAATCCAAAGGGATTCCCATTCCTTGGCCAACAATTCCACTTCAAGAAATCTGTGCATAGTGATATTGTTAAAGATTTGTGCATAAAAATGTTCAAAGCAGTTCACTATCCAAATCAACCACACCAGGAAAATTAAGGTATGTTCATATGACAGATTATACACTTTTGAATACCTACAGCCACGGGGAAACACTAACAGTATATTGAAGATGGATTAAAGTGCCAATTTTATTTAAAAATCATTAAAATACTTAAAATTACTATTGCAGTTATTTTCTAGCAGTGGAATTACTAGTTATTTAGGAAACTACAAAGAAAAATATTTTTTGGTTTTATATGTTGAGCATGTCCTATTTTTATAGAGAGAAGCAAAAGATTAAATATTGAAGGGAAGAAATTCACTATATAGCCTTTTGGGAGGGTAATAACTTCTAAATTTATTTTTATCAATAGAGCTTATGAAGGCTCATTTTGGGGGGTACATATAAAATCTTCACATAAATCGAAATTTTATTGTAAAATAAATAATTACAAACATTACTTTCTGAAACAAATCAGTATAGTTGTTTAATAATTCTGGCAGACTTCTGCTGAAAAGTTCTACTGGATTGGTCAGTAGCCTACTAAAGGATCACAACAGATTAAAATTATATACAAAAGATTTTTCATATAAAATAATAAATTAATTGTGTCTCAATAAGAAAATTAAAGGTCTATATATGGCCTTATCTGTTATCAATACTCAACAATGAAGAAAAACTCTAACCCAACATAGAATGGCTAAGAGAGGTGCTATGTTGTTTCTGCCATTACTGTCAAAAGCACTAATTGAAAAAACAGATGAGAATGGCACTTTGATGATGCCATTTGAGGATACTCTGTCAGACACCCTGTTCTCGGTTGTTTTCTGCCGAACACAAGCCCTAAGGTACCATCCCTCAGCTTATAAAAAGGCAGTATGCAGTGTAAGGTCTGAATATATTTAAATTTTAAATGGCTAAAATTGTTACATAATGTGTAGGACAACTTTTTAAAGAAATATCTTGAAAAAAATAACATAAGAAATTCTAAATTTATAAATGGGTTGTGTGATCAAACATTATTTGTAGGTAAATTGTTTGAAACTTGGAATGTATTTCCTCATAGAAATAATGTCAACAGTGGGTTCAGAGGCCTACCCTCCAAAATAATATATTAGTAGTGGAAAAATGTTGAGTTCATAAGAAAAAAAATATATAAATAGGCCACAAAACAGTAGAAAGAATGGCTAGTACCTGCATTATTAGTCCTGAGATTAAATACCACTATTACTACTTACAGTAAAAATTGGGAGAGTTAACCTGTTTAAACTTCAGTTTTCTCATCTACTGAGTACAGGGAACACTTAACTTACAGTACTAACACGAAAGCATTTAAGAATCAAATGAGGCCAGGAGCAGTGGTGCATGCCTATAATCCCAGTGGCTCAAGAGGCTGAGGCAGGAGGATTGTCAAGTTCAAAGTCAGTCTCAGCAACTGGCCGAGGCCCTAAGCAACTTAGGAAGACCCTGTCTCAAAATAAAATATAAAAAGGCCTGGGGATGTGGCTTAGTGGTTAAGTGCCCCTGGACTTTTTGGTACTAGGGAATACCAAAAACCAAATGAGTCAATTTTTAAAAGGCTGGAAAAAATGCCTACAATTACATAGTAGGTTCTCTTGAAATGACAGCAATCATTATAGAATTATTAAACTAATACTATACATTTAAAAGAAAAATAATAAAAAGCACCATGTTAAGATTCCAGTGATTAACCACACAGATAAAATTCTTTACATCACTACTAAAGAATCTGAGGAGGGGATGAAGATTTTTAAAGAATGAATGGCTTAAAAGCTCCAGCAATCCTATTCTAAAACCGCCAGAAGTAGAAACTCATACATAAGCAAAAGGCCCAAGATCTACTCGAGTATCAATGTAATAGTAAAAAACCTATTTTCACTATTTTTGTAAGTCAAGTTTCATTAAACACAGTCATGCCCATTTGTTTAAGTATAGTCTATAGCTACTTGAGTTATATGGCTGCAACTTGATAGAATTTTTTATAGAATATAATCACTACAAAAGTGTTTGAAACTTCCAGAAATCCCAGTTACATATTTCACTACTACCTGAGTTCCTGGGTTTCAGATACACAAGTCCTTATCCCACATCTATACCTTATCCTTCTCACCAGAGCTCTCCCATTTTCTTAGTCTTCCATGTTGCTGATCCCCATGCTACACAAATCCAAGAATATATGAGGCACTCTAAAAAGAGTATCTGTCTACAGCCTAATATAGTCAACCAGGTATGTTAAAAAGTCCTACATAAATCAACAATTGAATGTCATGTGGAACACTCTACCAAAACACAAACATTGAAGAATAGCTAAAAAATAATTCTGAAAGCTTAAAAGTACTCTAAACTAAAACAAAAAGAGTGAAAAAAACAAGATTTAAGCATTAAGACAAGATTTAAGCATTAGTATGTTGATTTTTTTATCAACATACTAATTAAAATGCATCATCAATTCTCTGTACTACAAAGAAAAAAAAAGTCAGAAACTATAAATTTCCATCAAGATGCATCCTTATTTCAGCCAGGTTTCAAATGTGAAAAATAATGCACCTTAGGATTTAAGAAATACAGTATTACCATAATTAAAGGTTTAACAATTAAGGGAAAAATAAAATAACTTTCCAATTATTTTTTAGATTATATAAAGCTTTTTTTCCCCTAAAGGAAGATCAGGTTTTGTTTGGTTTGGTTTTTCTGTGTGTGTGTGTGTGTGTGTGTGTGTGTGTGTGTGTTTTGTTTTGTTTTTTTTTTTTTTCAGTGCTGGGGATTGAACTCAGGGCCTTGGTGCCTGCAAGGCAGGCACTCTACCACTAAGCTATATCCCCAGCCCCAAGATCAGGTTTTTTAAGTTAGAAGTTTCAATTCCATCTTTTTCTGATAGTAAGAATAATAGTGACACTTAACTTTTAAACAAGTACTCCATCTGGTATTATGATAAATCTTAGCAAATATAAATAAATTATGAGGACCTCAACACTGAAAACATTTTAAGGGTGACCAATTAATAGTTAAATTTGTTTATTTACTGTTTAGTATTAAAATCAATGCTTATATATTTCAGATAAGAGCCAGAAAAATATATATAATAATAAATTAAACTACCAGTACTAATATTACACTTAATAGTTAAAGTAAACAAATTTCCTGAAAAATTTAAAGAGGTTGAAGTTGTAGTTATGACTACTAATTTTAAGGCTTTTTCATAATCGCCAAACTATTATTGCATGTGCATGTAAAACATTAACTGACATGCAAATATTAACTGCCTCAGAACCTATGATGGATAGAGGAATAATACCATGTTTTTTAAATTAGATCAAAACTACATACAGTCTTATAGGGACTAACTGTACATTCCATTCAGCTCACTACTTGTAAGGAAAAAAGTAAACTGCAAAATACAGGCTATCTACTTTGTGTACTTTGTAGCCAAAATGCAGAGCACTCTGCTTGAAAGAAGCTAAATACATCTAATATTGGACACAAGTAAGATTAATTATATATCACATCAAAAGTCTTTTTTAAATCTTTGATATAGAAAAATACTTTAAAAATGTATATCATAAACTTTACCAGGGGAAAGTTGCTAAATTATGTAATAAAGAATGTACATCAACTTAAAGCTAACTAAATTAACCAGTTGTAAAAAGGAGTGAGTATATGGTTTCATAATCCCTCTAATACTTCTAGTAGTGTCAATGAAGTTATGCAATAGTACACTATTGGCAGGCAGGCAAATACTGAACATGTTAATTTTGTTTGTTAAATGTCTTTTAAAACTTTTCAGAAATTTTATAGTAGAAATTTTATTTTCATATTTAGTTCTATGCTGATATTACAATAAGGTATAATTCAATGTAACACAGTAACCTAGAAAGGCCAAATTGAACAGTGACCCTAGGAAACCCTCAGAGAGAGCCCCACAGTTCTATATTAATTTTTCTTATAGAATCTCTTCCTACGCCCTTTACAGGTAATGTCTATTACATGCAAAGAAAAAGGAGGTAGAAGACAGGCAGAAAACAAAGGTAGACAATAATTTCCCACATATTGTACTTAACCTTATTAGAAATATTCAACAAAACAGAACAAAATGGGTTGTTAATATCTTAACAATTCCTCATATTTTAAATTTATTTGTATTTTTTTACAGAAGTATTAAAAAATAAATTCGTTTATTAATGACATTAAAGTTATCAGAGGCCTATGTATAAAATGCTTAAATCAGAGCAGTGACTTCATTCAGCAAAAGCTATAAAACTGACAAAGTGAAAGACGACAAAATGAAAACAGCACTTTCTGAAAACATAGTGAAGAAGAAAAGAAACAAGAAGGGTGAAAATGATATTCATATTCAATTTTCAATGTTTAAAGTATATTACATTATATCCTCACTCAAAATGTTTTCCAACATGGCTGCCACTTGTTTGGAGTAGATATAGAAACCACTCAAAAGGAACTAAGCTAATTAGAAAATGTATTTTTACAAAGGTTATTTAAGTCACACTACACAGAAGAGTCTCTTTACAAGGAGGAAAAATATTTTCCAGTGTTATGGATTATTCCACTTGTTTACGAGTGTTTCCCCTTTAATATTTAAAAGCAGGTATGGGAGGAACAAGTCAGGATACTAACAGCATCAATTACACACACATTTAATTCTAAAGAGACTGGTTTTGTGTGTATGTTGGTTTAATGTGTTAAGGACCACAGACATATTTTAGATCTAAAATATTTAGACCTAGTAAATCTCTAGTAAATAACTGAAACCTGAGTAGATATCTAGTAAATAACTGAATACTAACTAACTCAGAAAATACAAATTCTAATATTTCAAAGCTTAGTTGGGGGAGAAGTATGTTCCTCTGAAAAATATCCACTAGATCATAACTTGATTATACACGTTTGCTAATTCAGAGTGGTCTGTATGTATACTGTATCATAACTGCTACACAATAGCATGCTATTTTTTCATATAACAGCAAAAAGTAAAGTCTCTATAATGTTACTTTTAACATAAGAAACAGCAATTTAAAAATAATCCAGCTTAAAGAGACAAAGAAACCTAAGGCCCTGGAATGCTCTTTAATTGAGCTGAATACTAAATTTTCCAGGTATAAAAAGAGTAGCACCAGTTTTTTGCTTTTCATGCAAAATAAAAGTCACAAATTTAGGGTTTTAAATATTTGTTAACATCTTTCAAAACTTTTCACATTTACCAATTTCAAGTAAGTTTACAGGATAATAATCTCATGAAAAATAAATGACAAAAAGGTGGATTAGGTAATCCTGTCTTCTAGGTTCTATATCAGATTGTGAAACTATTGTTTATATGTTTTCACTGACTATACAATATATTGTTCATTTTAGTTATAAACATCAACTGAAATTTGAAGTATTTCTTCATAAAGGAAGCAGAAGTATGTCATTTAAATAAACATTCATATTTTTCAAACATGTAAGACTTACCCGTCTTCGACAAAAGGGGAGGCCTTGGGCAATGATGCTAATGCTAAAGATCTTCATCACAGTTTGATGTGGTAGAGGCTCTTTTGCACTTTTAAGATCAACAGGAACCAAGCCATGGTTTAGAGTAGCTTTTCCCGGTTTTGACATTTTAAAACTCCTCTTGGTTGATGAATACTCTCTACATGTAATACAGGCACATTACTAAAAATTCTAACCACCAAATTAAAAATATATATATATATTTAATAGTAGTTTTAAAAGACTGAGGACCCAAGGCCTGCTGCTTTTGTCTTTCAACCTTCTCCTACCAAATGTCCTGACCTGTCTGAGGCTTGGTGAAGTGCAAACTATCCTAGAATAGCCAGGAATTATAAACTACTGAAGTGAAAGCTCCTGCTCCTGCCAGTCAAACAGCTGGTGAACCTCCCATACAAAGTCAGTAACTTGAATACAACCAAAAGCAAGGCTGTGCTGTGGAGCCCCTTTTAATATTTCTCCAACTAACTAGGTGCTTCCTATATTTTCTTTACAAAAACAATAAAACAAAACAAACCCCACATTGTATTCTCTCTTGGATATTTTATCAAGTCTTCCTAATCCAAATATCAGCATTAATATTTAAGGAATGCTTTGACTTGTGTTCCAAATTTAAGGAGGAGTTTATGCATGCTAAAAAAATATAACACATAAGTGTGTTCCACCTTTGATATACTGCACTATTTTCAAGTGTTCGTCTTGGGCATGTTCTTTTTCTACATACCATTCTTTATCTTACACGCACTAAGACTGCAAATATACTCTAGCTCTAACTATTAATAATGCTTCAGATTAATCTTCCTACAGACATTTGATCAATCTCATTTTGATCTCAATGATTTTGAAAAACTGATTTTACTTGAAAGCAAAATAGTCTTGTGGTTATTAAAGATATATTAAAAGATTATTTATTTATAAAGCAACCTATGATGGCAAGTAATCACAGTCATATGCCACTTAACGGGTATGCACTGAGAAATGTGCTGTTAGGTGATTCCTTCACTGGGTGAACATCACAGGATGTACTAATACAAGTTAGACAGCTGTGATGTCACTAGTGATAAGGTATGGAACTACTCATATAGGAGGCATTTGATCACTTACTGAAATACCAAGCAGTACATGACTCTACAGTAAAATGGATAAGTAGCTAACCCACTGAAAACCCACAGTGTCTAATTTCTGCAACATAACATGGGCAGCTAAATCTTCCTAAAACATAAAAGAAGAAATGTGGTTTAAAACACACACACACACACACACACACACACACACACACAACTATTTCTCAAAAACTTTCAATAGCTCCCCAATGACTACAACAAAATTTGGAGAAGACAACTCCTCAAATGAGCCCAAATTAGTCATTCCCATATTATCTCAAATACTTCCCTAAATAAGCCACTTAAGTGTTAATTAATCCTTATACTTCCTTCTGTATTCAAGTCTATGAACTAGACGGTTATAAAGATATGAAAAAAAGCTCAACGTAAGAATAGATAGTCCTAATAGGTAGTAGACAATAAATGTGAACTATCTTTTCGCAATGTTCAATAAATTATTTGTTCTCTCCTCCTATTTTTTTCTTCCAATAGCCAGTCATCTCACTTATCTCTCCTTCTCCTTTAATGGAACTTTATTGTGGGAGTTTAAAATATGATAGGGAAAGAATTACAAAGCAGACTAGAAGAAATGGGTGATTTCTTCCTTTCCTTTGGAGAGATCTATCTTACTGATATAAAGTGAACTTGTGGGAAGATACTCATACACAAGAAATAATCCCAGTCCTACCCTGATGCCATGCTGTTACAGAAGATCTTTCTTTTATATCACAATTTAAAATATAGTTAAATACGCAAAGTCACTAGCAAAGTTGATAATTTTAGTTAGACAAAAGTAAATTTTCCCCAAAGAAGACATACATATGCATGGCCAACAGGCACATGGAAAGATGCTATCACTAATTATTAAGAAAATGCAGATCAAAAACACAATGAGCTATCACTTTGAATCTATTAGAATGGATATTATTTTTATAAAGAAGAAGAACAAATGCTGGCTAGGAAGTGAGAAACTGGAACCTTTATACATCACTGGTGGAAATGTGAAATGATGCAGTTGCTAAGGAAATGATATGAAAGTTCCTCAAAAAATCAAACATAAAATTATCCAGCAACTCCATTTCTAGACATGTATCCAAAAGAATTTAAAACATGGACTTGAACAGATATCTGTACGTCCCTGCTCAAAGCAGCAATATTCACAAAAACTGAAAAGGTGGAAGCAACCTCTCCAAACATCAACTGATGAATGGATGAACAAAGTAAAATATATACATACAATGGAATATATATTTAGCTTTTAAAAAGAAGGAAACTCTGACCATGTTACAATATGGATGAACCTTGAAGACATTATACTAAATAAAGTAAGTCAAATAGAGGATGCATATTGCATGATTCCACTTACACGAGGTTCTTAGAATAGTGCACTCATACATAGGAAGCAGAGGGTGGTTGCCAGGTTTCAGGGGAAAGAGGAACATGGGAGTCAGTGTACACATGGTACAGAATTTCAGTGAAGGAAATGAGAAAGTTCTGGATATGAAAAGTGGTAACAGTTAAACAGCACTACGAATGAACTTAATGTCACCGAATTGTATACTTAAACATGGCTAAAATATTAAATTGTATATTATAGGTACTTAACCACAACTACAAAGTACCTTCAAATTTAAAAGTAAATGACTGATAATATAATCATCACCAAAACAAATAAAAAACCCCAACAGAGGTCAAGGGTTGGGATAGACAGAAAAAATAGTATGAAAGAGTAGAAATCTATGAATTTATAAGGTAGGGGGAAAAACAAGACTGATATTCAAGGCAACTAAGTCTATAGCCCTACCAGACTATTACTACTTTTCAGAATAGCCTCATTCTAGTCTCAGCATCTCCTCTGATGTTCATTTCATCTCCTAACAAAAACTATTTTTTTCATTTGTAATAATACAACCTATCTCTCATTTAAAAATCCCTTTTGTTAAAAGTAGCTCCCAAGGAATAATCCTCCTCCTGGCTACTATCACCATCTGCTTTGTTAGTATTACAATATAGTTTTATGTAAACTGAGATTTTTTTATTCTCAAAAAAATTATAAGTTATAATCTTTTAAATTAATTCATTCATCCCCTCCCAAATTCCTTTTTCTGAATCATAAACATGAAAGGCCAATACAGAAAAAAATGCCACTACATTCCATAATTCTAATTCCATTCTAATTCAACTTTTTTAATCGGTAAATAGCTGCCCTCAACTGGTCAGTAGGGAGCATTGCAACTGCAGCAAACAACACTAAATGGAATTATGTGTCTCTAACAGTATCTTTATTTATTTTTATTTGTTTGTTTGTTCTTTTTAGTTATACATGACAGTAGTGTATTTTGACATATTTATGCAAACATGGAGTACATAATCTTTTAAAGTCATTTTTCAGTGATTGAGCAAATTGAATACTAACTTTCAAATGTACATAGAAGTTTCATAATTTCTGGAGGACTTCAAAGTAACAGTACTTCTAAAGTAATGTACAGATATGTGCAAAACAACAAGTCTTTGAGGATTTAAATATAGAAGACCCTAGTCAATGAGGAAAATCATAAATGATATATATGAGAGTCCCAAGTGCTAATACTTTATAATGCAGATAGTCCCATGGGTCTAAGAAAAGATCATCTTAGTCTCAATTCTACTTTTAAATATATTTAAGATACTCTTAATTATAACTACCACTAATAACCTCTGCTTTACTTCCAGACTCTTAAAAACAGACAAGCTCTTTTTAAGATGATACCACAAATGTTAAAGCAGCAGCAGCAGGTGGGAGCATGGACTATGGAGTCAAACTGCCTTAGTGCAAACCCTGGCTATACCAGGGATGACCTTAAATTAACCCCTTTGTGCCTCAATTTCACCTACACAGTATCTACCTCATGACCATGTGCAAGGATTATATGAGTTAGTGCAGGCATACAGTACAATTCCTCACATCAAGTAAGTGCTTCATCACGATTACTACTGCTACTATTATTAGGATCAAAAATCACAGAGCCGAGCATGGTGGTACACAAATAATTCCAGCAACTCGAGAGGCTGAGGCAGGAGGCACACAAGTTCAAAGCCAGCCTCAGCAATCCTAAGCAAAACTTAGCAAGACTCTGTCTCAAAATATAAAATAAAAATAAAAAGGCTGGGGATGTAGTTCAATGTTAAGTGCACCAGGGTTCAATTCCTGATATCAGGGAAAAAAAGATCACATGGAGCTTTGAAAATTAAATACCAATTTCTAAAATAACTAGGAAAGAAAGCAGGGATTCTAAAATCCACCCAAAATAAATTTGGAGTATAATATTTTAAAACAATATCTGTCACTTTCAGAAAGATTTCTCTTAGTTCTTTCAATAATTTCAACTAAAAAATGAAGCTATGATATCTTAACTGTGGTATCTTGGCATTTTAAGATGCCAGCTCAATAATACCATTCTAGAAGAGTTAAAAACTAGGAAGCTCTGGTTCAGAGGTCTCTATATAAGGTAATATATTTTGCCCACTCATCACTTTCTGATCTTCCTTCTTCTAAAAGTTTGCATTGGCAAAAACTACTATATACCAATGTTCCATATAACAAAGTATCATCTGTATGGTATTCAGGTCACAGATTCACATACTCTAATTCTTTTGTTTATTTGTTTTGTTTTGTTTTGTTACCAGGAATTGAACCCAGAGGTATTTAATCACTGCGCCACATCCCCAGCCTTTAAAAAATTTTTTTTTTCTTGCAAAGTTGCAGAGGCTGGGTTTGAACTTTCGATTCTCCTGCCTCAGCCTCCCAAGTCACTAGGATTACAGGCGTGTGCCAGTGTGCCTGGCTCCAATTCTCTTTTAATAACCACAAAAAAAACACTGTCATGGAAATTTGTTCTAGACTTACACGTTTTTGGGGTTTTTTTTTCCCTTCTTCTTTCCTTCAGTATTACATGGAAGGCAAGGATCAACTGCTCCCAACCAAAGGCCACAGCATGAGGGACGCGCAAACATTTTCCGCTTTTCAGAAATTATTCTTGAATCAGCTAAAACAAATCACTTGGAAGACCTAAGTTTACCCTCAAGCATAAATGATATTTGTTTTGTTTTGTTTGAGACAAGGTCTTGCTATGTAGCCTAGACTTGGCTCAAGTGATCCTCCCACGTCAGCCAGCAGAGTAGCTAAAACCATAGTTATGTGCCATCACATCCAGCTCTAGGAACAAATGATTTTATATCAAGAGTTTTCAGAGTCTCACCTCAAAACCTTTGACAGGGAGAGTATTAACTTAAGTCCCCTTACCTCAATGTCCTTCACTGATTCTGTGAATTGAAGCATCACAACTTACTTTCATAGAAACAGAATATTTCAGATGCTAAAAACTTACACCACTACTAAATGAAAATAAATCAGAATCAAATTCTTCTGATAGAGAACATGGTATTATCAAGCATTCTCAATTATTTAGAGATATAGGGTAAGATTATTTTTCTGTGCTGAACCAATTTTCAGTCTTTCCTAGCACCTTGCAATTCGTGTATGAAAATACAACAACAAAAAGAACAGGAAAACAGTCATAAATCAAGAAATTAAGTTCTCTGCTTAATGATAAATGACCCATCAAGCTTGTGCTAGTAATACCTGTAGATGAAATCCAACAAACAATATACCATTACCTCAACTGCAGATAAATAAATACAATTAATTAGATTTATGTGAAAGAAAAATTTAAATATATGGTATATCTTTAAATTTTTAACAGTCAAAACAAGCATGAATCAAGTGAACAAAACATTTTATAAAAATTAAGATCATTTAAAATAATTCCTAAAAAATTTCTAAAGACCTTTACATGTTTAAAGTACTCAATAACAAACATTACAACTTTCAACTATGATGTTATTGAGATATCACATTTATGTAAACATTTAAGGGATCACAATATATTATTATGCTTTCCCCCTGATTTTATCTGGAAACCAAGGGCAGCCTCTAGCTACTTAAGAGAAATAAGCTTGGTTCTGGAACAGCATATACATATATGCTTTGCAAAATACAAGCATCCTATGTATGTGTACATACATGTATATGCAAAATTTTCAAAATAAAAATGTTATACCACCAGGATACATAAAATATTCCAACTATCCAATGGACATACAAGATCTGATTACTAGATATTTACAATGTCTGGAGATGCCCAATTATTTCTAAGTAACTAGCTACAAATCAGTTATCATCTGGAGTTTATAACCCAGGTACACTCACTAATATACAAAGAATACTGGGTGAATTTTAAATTCTAGTTCCTGTTCCACCATTAACTGTAAACCTTAGGCAAGTCCCTCATCTCAGACTTCAGATTTCTACAATGAGGAGCCTGGGTCAGATGACTTAGAATGAAGTCCCTTACAGTTTCAAGAGTATATTAGGCTCTAATAGTATCAGCTACGTACACAGGCTTCTTGTAATGTGTTGGTTGTTGACTTGATGACCATTCCTTTATTACAGTTTAGTGAATAGTAAAGTTAGTCTTACAAACTTCATTCAAATAAAATTCACTGATTTGATTGATTTGTGTATGCCTTCTAAAAAGAGGCATCATGCATCAATCAATGTGTTTGTGTTCTAAAATGAGAAAAAAATTAATGGAAGAAATTTATAGGAATGATAATTTTAAAACATGATCAAGCAAAACAGCAGAATTTTTCTGATTTTACATTATACTACAGTAATTTGTATATTTTTATTTTCTCTCCCCACTTACCACAGTATCTAAACAATGACAAAGTATATTTGATATTTTTTAAGAACACTTCAAATTTTATTCCTATATTTATGTATAAGAACTTTAGTTGTTAACTTATATTTCAGATAAAACAAAAATTCAATATCAGATTAAACTTTGTAAGTATTTCAGACATGCCTAGCATGAAGTCCTCAATGACTATAACATAATTCACCTCATGATTAACTTTAACTCTTATAGTCTTCCTTGAGTTACCCCAGTTGTTAAGTTGGTTTTACACAGCTGCTCACCAAGAATTTAGCTCATGATTATTATAGTTATACCTTTAAGTCAACTATGACAAAAATGACATAGTAATTAAAGGTATTTTAGACATGCAAAACCTTTTGTGATGATGGGTAAGTGGTCTAAAGCAACTTAATTTTCCACAATTCTCAAAATTTAAGTGTAAGATAAAAACTTCTTTAGTATTAGTTTTTTAAGGTTCATCATTTAAAATACTTTAGTAAATAAGCTAAAAGAACAAAATAGTTCATCAATCTTTCAGTTAAAATAAATATTACTTATTGCCTTGTATGGTGGCATAAACCTGAAATCCCTGTGGCTCAGGAGGCTTAGGCAGGGGCCCCTGATAGCAAGTTCAAAGCCAGTGTCAGCAAATTAGTGAGGCCCTAATCAACTTAGCAAGACATTCTCTCCACATTTTTAAAAAATTTTAAAAAGGGCTGGGAATGTGGCTCTGTTTTTAAGTGCCCCTGGGTTCAATCTCTGATTCAAATAAATAAATATTACTTATTAATTATTCATATGCCCTGTAAAAATTCTAAAGACTATTACAGGTCAGTAAGTCATAAATAAGGACATAATAGTAGTACCTCTTTTAAGATTTATCAGTAAAAGTAAGTAACACAGGTGATTTTGTGGTACAGCTTTAAAAAAAATTAAACTGAAACTAAGCTATAATTCAGGAAGCTCATCAAATTGATAGTCAGCACATTATAAGGATTTTTTCCAATGAAAACAAAATCTAAATTTATTAAATAAAATATCTGACAGCACTGACAATTTAAGAAAGTAACATGGTAAAGAGGGAGGATATAACTTTCCTACACTGTGGAGTTTCTGATGCAATTATAAATACAAGTCAATTATTTTGAGCAAGACATAGGACAATTTATGTAATTTTCCCCAAAATACCACAAAGCACATGAGATTTATTATTATTTACTAAAAGTACCTCATAGAATTTAAGTATACTTTAAATACAGAAAATACTTTTAGAATAAAGGTATAGAAAACACAAATTTAGGGCCTCATTCCTGGGCTGACAGGTGATACCACTGGCCTCTGACACTGTTGAAATTACATATTGAACAAAATACATTGATAAATATCAACATTAACGTGAAGGTTGAAGTTTAAGTCTTCATTCTTTCCAGTAAATAAAACACCACTGGCTCAAAAAAGATTAAAAATGAACAAACAAAAACTGAATCCCTATAATTCTGGAGAATGCCTGAAATAGAAAGATTTGTACAGGATGAAAAAGAAGTTGTCTAGGAATACCAAGAGACTATCAGGGATTAACAGGAGATAGAAAGGAAGTATGCAGCTGTAAAAGGCTTAGGAAATACTCATTTCAGATTGGGACAATGATAAGAGGAAGGTTTAGACACTTGCAGAGTTCCTAGTAGTTGTGTTCTATTTCACTTAATCATCATACAAGTATCATTATCTTAAATAGACAAAGAAACTAAGGCTCATCGAACTCTAAGACAGATGGAATCATATTGGTTAGTACAAACAATTCATTCTAGAAAATTATATTTATAATTTAGACAAATAGAACCAACATCTGTAGCAAACGAGTAACTCCTGGCACTTCCCAAATTTACCAGTAACTTTGTCATACTTCCAGTCCCCATTTGCATCAGATTTTAATAGCCAGAAACTACCATTTGAGACAAACCAGAACACAGAAAATTAAAGCATTCCCACTTTGAAAGCAGAGTATCTCCTGAAAGCAACTGCTGTTTCTTTTCTTTTTCTTGGTACCAGCAACTGAAGCTAGGGGTACTTAACCACTGAACCACATCCCTAGCCCTTTTTATTTTTTATTTTGAGACAGTATCTCACTAAGTTGCTTGGGGCCTTGCTCAGTTGCTGAGGCTGGCTTTGAACTCTCCAGCCTCCTGCCTCAGTCTCCCAAGCTGCTGGAATTACAGGTATGCACCATCATGTCTGGCCTGCAAGTGCTATTTCTAAAGCAAAAAAAGCCAGCTTTAAAATCTACATCAGTAAGAGACCACATGACAGAAGGACAAGACACAGTTGAATAAAGCAGACTTTTCTAGGAAAAAAAAGTACAAAAAAAAAATTTATACATTTTTTTTCTAGTGATCCATGAAAACAAACATCACTCCTCTGCTTACATTTCCTATATGAGAGATTACAGTTTATAGGCAAGATACAACTCAGACAACAATACTATTAGGAGGAATCAAGTTAATACTCTATGTCAGATACTGTCAGTAATTATGCAACAGTTTACAGAGTGCTCTCTCAAATGCATCCTAAATGGAGATCATTTTAGTCTTCCTGAAACTATTGTTTTATTTGTTTATAATCATCTCTTTCTTCACTGTAAAAAACTTAGATATTTTCTGTAGTACCAGGCAGCAATTCTAGGATTTCTACAGCTGTTCCAAAGAAAATCTATTCCCTCTATTTATTTTAGTTCCAGTCATTCAGCTTAAGGATACCAATTATCATCATAGAACAGAACCTGCATTTTCATCTCTTCTGAACATTTCCAAGTAGTGACTCAGAGCCCTGAGATTACTGAAGTTTTCTTTTAGTCTTTTACAAATTCCTTCTAGGTTCAGCATTAACAATCTATTATGGGAAAACACCTGTCAGTCAACAAGAGTGCTTTCACACTGCTAACAAAACTTACAATATGAAATAGTTGAACTCTATGCTAGAAGTCATAATAATTTAGACAAAAGTCAGTGAAATAATTTCAACCTATACCTAGGAGAGTATCTGCAAAACTAAAAATATTTTCCACAGTATATCATCCAGACTGAACTAGATAGTTAAGCTAGTTTTAGCATCATCTTGTAACAATACAATAATTAAACTTATGAAATGCCTAACTTTTATTAAGGACTTATTATCCACCAATCACATCAATCATTTTCCTAAGTACTTTGCAAAATTATCTCACAGAATTCTGTCAGTAACACTATGTGGGAGGTACTACTACCATCCCTAAGTTAACTCTATAAGTTAAGTTTGCCCCAGGTCAAAGTGTCATAGAGTGAGAGAGCTGGTACTTGAAAACCCCTGTCTGACTTCAGAGATCACACTAACTACTACTGTTCATAAACATGAGTGCATTGGTTACAGATATGCTATCAACGACATGAACTACTGAATCACTCATGGGGGCAGATGTGAAAAACACTTCAAATATAACATCAAGAAGCAGATATGTGTTTGTGTGGGTTTGAGAGTGTGTATGTGTGTAACATATTTACTCCTCTCTGAGAAGGGTCAGCACATTGTTCTCTTAATTTTATCACAAGGAAGCAGTCACCAAATTATTAGCCAATGTTTTGCAAACTTTAATCTACATGAGAATCATGTAGTATACATTCCCACCTAGAATTTGGTTAAAAAGTTCTGGAGTATAATCCACCAACATGCATTTTAAATTAGCCCTCCACGTATTTCTGATGCAAATAGTCCAGGGTCATATTTTGAAGAATACTGGGGTGGGCCCTTACAAGTGGCCAATCTGTATCCTACTACCAGCTTACCCCAACTCATCGTAACTCATTCCTATCTTTCTTATGGCCTTGTCTTTGTACTGTACTATTTTCCCTGGTGCTAATATCCATATAGTTTTATCAGTTTTTGATATGTGTTACTCCTACATGTAGGCCATCTCAAATTTCTTGTGGCAGTTGGGATATAGATTTCTTTTTAAAAAGATATTTATTTGTCAATTTAACACCTAAAACTAATGTATCTAATTCATAAGAAAAAGCCCCTACTCACTCACTAAGGTATCAGTGTGTTATGTATATGCTGCATTTCTACCCACTTGCCATTTATGGATCAGTATGGAATGCAAACTATTTTGATTTTTCAGGGGGTGATAAACAGTTCACTCTTTCCATACATGATGGACAACAGGTCAAACAAACCCAGAGAAATGCTTTTGTAAAACTGGAACACCAACATATAAAAAATTGAGAAATATCTAAAAATCTGGAATAATAGTGACTGACAAAATTAAAAAATCACAGCAGTATCAAGTTCACCATTTCAGCTCCTGCCCTTATAGAGAAGCTTTGGCTCCTTGGGTCTTATGTTTAGTCCACTTCATCCATTTGTATTACCCTTCTGGCCCCATAGCCTCTTCAGGCAATTGGGTCTTTTATACTTGAGTTTGTTTCTCACATTAACTGTGATATGGAGAAGGGGATTTTTCTTCTTGAAAATCATTTCAATGCAGTCAAAGAATCACTGATGGAAAGTAGTTACAAGTGCATGGTGTTCCAGAAACACCTCTACTACTCATAATAACCTGGTTCTCCCAACCTTTTGATTTTGGGGCAAATCAAAGTGATCTCTGATCTTTACAAAATACCATATACCCTTGATTCTGCACTTGTCTCCTCCCTATTAACCTTTTAAAAGTACATGTCCCTTACAATGAACATATTCATTAAGCATAGTAATATGTCCTCAACCTCATCCTTTCTCAACCCCTACAAAAACTCATATTAAATGGTGGCACCTTTTTTAGAAGAATAATGACAATTCTTTGTATGCTCAATAATATTGTTAAAAGTGAACCAAATTTTAACAAGGTAAAATTAAAAAAACCTAAATGTGCCGGGTGTGGTGGCGCACGCCTGTAATCCAAGCAACTTGGGAGGCTGAGTCAGGAAGATCACGAGTTCAAAGCCAGCCTCAGCAACTTAGCGAGGCCCTAAGCAACTCAGTGAGACCCTGTCTCTAAATAAAATACAAAATAGGGCTGGGGATGTGACTCAGTGGCTGAGTGTCCCTGAGTTCAATCCCTGGTTCCCAAAAAAAAAAAAAAAACTTAAATGTTAAAAAGACAATATTTTGATGTCTTCCATTCATCAACAGCATCTAAAAGAGCTCATAAAAGAGCAGTACAGGTGTTTCTCAATATATCCAGATATTAATCCCTCTTTTTACAAGTTTTATGTTCTTAACAATTTAAGAGTTGAATATTGAGTCGGGCGTGGTGGTACAGGTCTGTGATCCCAGAAAGTCAGGAGGCTCAAAAGTTAGACGGTAGCCTGGGCAATTTACAGAGATTCTGTCTCAAAATAAAAAATAAAAAGGGCTGGGGAATGTAGCTTAGTGGTAAAGTAGGTTCAATCTCAAGTACAATAGTCAATAAAGTACTTAACATTCACCAATTAGATTATGTTATCCAAAAACTCATTTCATTACCTAAGCAAAAAGATCAGAATTCAAGCTCAAAGTTTTATTACCTAAGCTTAAGTTATTTTGCCAAACTACAGTAATAAATATAGTTATAGGCAATGGTAATGATATAGAAAAGAAGTAAACACACAACTAAGGTATATGAAATGTAACTTTATCATTTAAAAAATATTGTTTATCATAGCAATAACTGCAAATTAAAAAGAAGTTCATTAATATTCAAGAGGACCGGTTCCCAATCAAATGTAGAACTAAAGATCAAAGTTTATCACTTCCTCAGTTAACTATTTTAAAGAAGTAATTTATCAAAATTGACAGATCAAAATGAGAAGAAACTCAAAATAGGAGGTTAAGTCTTTAAATGCACCACTGTTCCTGCTTTCACATGATCCTTTTTCATGTTCTCCTGTGTGTAAGCAGTGCTTCCTCTGAGTTCACCAGACTAATCTTACTTCACAAAAAGGGAGTAGAAACATAACTAAAGAGAAATGTCCTTATTTTCCCCAAAAAACACAATACAGAAATTGATAATAAGAAATGCACTCTCAAGTAAATTGAAGGAAGAAATAAAAATTTAGCAGGGTTCTACTTTAGATTTTGAACTTTTTCTCAAGAAGCTATCAAAAGAGTCGTCCATAAGTGGAGAGTACCTCTGTCAGTTCTGTGGAGCCCGGCCCCATGCTATTCTTTGTATCTTTTTAACTGAATATTTAACATCTTTTAGGAAGGGCATGTCTTGGCAGTTTACAAGAGCCTGAGCAGCCTTATTGGCTGTTCATGACCCTCTCCATATATTTCCTACTTGTTTACGGCCTGTAGGTTATAGTTCTCATTTCTTTAGCCCAAAAAACCAAAGCAAATTGAGGAAGATTATATCAGCTATTCATATATTCCTTATTTAGAATAACTGGGTAGTTATATCCTACAATATTGGCTTTTATGCTAACATATGAGGAAATTTGGACAAGAAAGACTCTTTGGAGAGATCATTATTTTCTCACATGTATGCTTAGGAAGCCCAGAACAGCTCCCTAACAATGGGAGGCCATTTTCTTTTATGCATCATTTATACACAGATCCTTGAGGAAATTCTTTCCTTCCTTTCTCTCCCTCCCTGCAACCCTCATTGTTCTTTCTGGTACTGAGAATTAAACCCAAGGGCACTTTACCAATGAACTATCTCCCAATCCCTTTCTTTTTGTTTTTTACATATTTTTCTAGGTGTTAATGGACCTTTATTTAATTTATTTATTTGTACATGATGCTGAGAATTGAACTCAGTGCCTAACACATGCTAGGCAAATGCTCTACCACTGAGCCACAACCCCAGCCCCCATGCTTTTTAATTATTTTTTATTTTGAGACAGAATCTCGCTAAGTTGCTGAAGTTGGCCTCAAACGTGCAATCTTCCTGCCTCAGCCTCCTTTCTTGTTGAGATTTCAGGCAGGCGTTGCTCAGTCTTTGAGAAAATTTCATAAAGAATACTCACAGTCCCTAGCACAGTAAACTTGCACACATGTGAACATTTATCCCAAGATTCATTCTTTCATCACTTTTGTTATTAAATAGTAAAATGAAAATATGCTAGTTGCTTACTAAAAGAGCAAAAACAAAATCCCAAGGTATCTTACATATTATATGAAAAAGCACATAACTTCTCTAAATATTAATTCCAAAAGGCGCATAAGAACACGAAGTAAAAGAGAAACAAGTACATATTTCATACATTTAAATATATGAAAAGCAGCTCTATCAATAGCAATAAGGTACTATATGGCCCTCTAGTGTTCAGAAAAGAAACAGAATTTAGGTAATTATATGCCTATATATATTTCACAATAAAAACATCTAATTTACTAAGTATATTAAATATATCAATATGACTTCTAGACAAACCTAAATAGTTTATACCATCGGTAGTTTCATATTATTGTGCTTCCTTTTGAATTACCATTCATATTCAGAATATTCAGTAAAAAATTCTAAAATATTTTTTCTCATAAAAAATCCCAACACTAAATGAAAAAATTGCAATTCAATTAAGAATTAAACAGTACTGAATACAAGTTTCAAAGAAGAAATAAAACTAAAAGAATAGTGTCACATCTACAAATTAACTACTTAAACACTAAATTCCCTAAATACCATTTTCTTCTTCTGTAGTCTATAATTCATCCAGCTTAATTATTTCATTATATTCAATTTATACATGAGATTAATTATAGCAACCAAAAAGATTAAACACATGAAAATGTGCCTGCAGAAGAGAAATCAAAGATAAAAGTGAGATTTAAAGATAAGAGAAAAAGTAAAAGGTGAACCTATGAACAAAAAGGAGTCTCACTAAGATTCTAGGACTGCAATCACTGCTGAAATGATTTTAAAATCAATATTACTGTTTAAAGTCAGTGAAACACTAATTTCAAAATGGACCTGTTATAGGTTTTAGAAGCATATTTATACATATTTATATTTATTGTTTGTATTTGGGGGGGTTGGAAGAAGGGGGAACTGATACAAAGGCAAGCTGTAAATTTTACTGCTAGCTTTGTTATTCAAATTTGCTATAACCTCAATTAATATTACCAAGTTAAAACTGTAGAAATCATATTGCAGAAGATCCTGCATTTCTCAGAACATATCTCTGCTGTTAAACAACACATGACTGATCACTTAAATAAGTAAAACAAGGCAGATTGTAACTAACTGCTCAATATGTTACAAAGAGCTAACGAGAATACAGAATTTTGTTCAGAGTTCTGTGAAATATTGTTAAAGCAAGTGAGATATGAAATGGATCTTAAGGACAAAAAAATAAGTGAGAGGTTATAGGGTAAGGAAGACATTTAAAAGATAGAAAAAGCTTAAACAAAGGTATAAAGATGCTCTGAATTCCTCTAATGCTCAGTAAAGTCATGTTGATGAGGTAGAGGGTAATACAGAAGAAAACTGAAGAATACAAGAGGGTTTTAATTTTTTTCTTTTTTTTGCAGTGCTGGGGATTGAACCAAGGGCCTTGTTAAATTTTTTAATCTGTCACACATATAACATTATATTTAAAAGAATAAAAGACAGGTTCTCAGTAAACTAGGAACAGAAGAAAGCTTCCTCAATTTGCTAAAGACTATACATATAATAATTAAAATTAAAATCATACTTTATGAGAAACTTGAAACTGTTCCACTAAGATCAGGAAGAAGACAAGGATGTCCCCTATCACCACAGTTTTCAACATCATATTAGAAGTCCCAGCTAATGTAGTATGATAAGAACAAGAAGAAAAAATAATCGGTAAATAATATTCTATTTACAGAAAACATAATCCTCTATGTAAAAAAACAAAAATAATGCAATTATAGTTGGGTGTGATGGCACACACCTGTAATCCCAGTGGCTCAGGAGGCTGAGGCAGGAGGATTGCAAGTTCAAAGCCAACCTCAGCAAAAGCAAGGCACTAAATAAGCCTTCTATAGAGACCTTGTCTCTAAATAAAATACAAAATAGAGCAGGGAATGTGACTCAGAGGTTGAATGCCCCTGAGTTCAATCACCAGTACCCACCCCAAAAAGCAATTACAGAGAGATTGTAGGATACAGGTTAATATACAAAAGTGAATTTGCTTTCCTAAGTAGAACATGAAATGAGAAATACAATACTGTTTACACTAATACCCACAAAAATGAAATACTCAAGTGTGAACAAAATATGTACATGATACGCATAATAGAAATTATAAAATTCTGGTAAAAGATTTCAAAGAAGAATTACATAAATTGAGATATATTCCATGTTCCTGTAGAGGTAGGAACAAGAACAATATTTCTAAAGTTTGTTTGGAAAGGCAAAAGATCTAGAATAGTCAATACAATAGTGAAGAACTAATTTGAAAGACTGACACCATCCAAATTCTACACTTACTATAAAGCTACAGTAATTGTGAAAATGAGGCATTAGGAAAAAATGGAACAGAATCAAAAGCCCAGAAAGAGATCAACATAAATGTAGACAACTGATCTTTGAAAAATGAGCAAAGGCAATACAATGAAGAAAGGACAGTTCTCTACACCATTGTTCTGGAACAACTGGACATCCACATGCAAAAAACAACAAAACATTAACAACAACAACAACAGAACAGAACCCAGACCTTATACCCTTACAAAAATGTACTCAAAATGGATCACAGACCTAAATGTCAAAAGAAAGACTATAAATTTCCTAGAAGTTAACATAGATAAAAACCGAGATGATGATCTTGGGTATATGGCTCTGTGAAACATCGTCAAGAGAATGAGAAAACAAGTCATGAACTAAGACAAAATATTTGCAAAAGATACATCTATCTGATAATTCATCCAAAATACAAAAAAATTATTAAAACTCAACAAGTGGGGAAAAAAACCTGATTAAAATATAAGCAAAAGACCTGAACAGACCCTTTGCCAAAGAAGATAAATAGATGTTAAATATGTGAAAAAATGTTCACCTTCACATGCCATTAGGAAACTACAAATTAAGAATAATAACAGTATGTGTGACAGACATCATTGCCCTGTGTACGTGTATGAATGCACAGATGGGATGACTCTACTTTGTGTACAACCAGAAAAACAATTACTGTACCCCATTTGTGTTCAATGAATCAAAAAATTGAATATAAAAAAAACAAACAAAAACAAAAACATGGTACCACAGACCTATTAGAATGGTTGAAATTCAAAACGCTAATGCCACCAAACACTAGTGAAGATGTGGAGTGACAAGAACTCTGATCTACTGCTGGTGGGAACATAAAATGATACAATTACTTGGAGACAGTTTGGCAGCTTCTTACAAAACATACGTTACCATACAACCCACCAACTGCACTCCTGGTCATTTACCCACAGTTGAAAACTTAAGTCTGTACATGGATATTCCCACAAATATCAATGGATAGTTCCACAAAAGTCTGTACATGGATATTCACAGCAATTTTGTTCAAAACCAACAAAAAAGTAAACAAGATGTCCTTCAGCATGTGAGTGGATAAACCATGGTACATCAAGATAAAGGAAAACTGACTCAGGACTATAGAAAATGAGCTATCAAATCATGAAAAGACATGCAGGAAACTTAAATGCATTTGACTAAGTGAAAGAAGCCAGTCTGAAAAGGCTACAGGCTGTATGATTGCAACCATCTAACATTCTAAGAAAAGGAACGCTAAGTTTAAAAGAAAAAAAAAAGAGTGAAAAGATCAGTGGTTGGTAGGAGCTGGGGAAAAGAGGGATGAATTTGCAAAACTCAGGATTTTGAGGGCATCTGTCCAAACCAAATGTAACACCAGTAGTGAAATTTAATTGAAACTATAAATTCTGGGTGGCAATGAGAGGTCAATGCAGGTGGAATTTCGGCTGGGTTTTAAAGGTTCTGCTAATTGATAGGAAGTGGGGGATGGGATGCCATTCAAAGCAAATGGAGAGGCACCAAGATAAAATTGGATGGAAAAAGGCTATGGTAAAATTTTGGAAGATTTAAAAAAAAGTCCACATATGGATTTAGCTACATGTTTATATTGAAATTACCAATTAATACAGAACTAAAATTCATTTTTTTAAATTAATTCAAACATTCATATTGCCAGCTCATTGTCAAAAACATGGCATTATAGCTGAATACAAGTAGAAATCTAAGAAAAGATGCTCTAACATTTTAAAACCTGACCCTTCAATTTTTATCTTACAAGTGCCTGGAGCAAAAGGAAGGGAATATTTAAGATGATAAGAAAAAGTCAAGCCATTTTCCACCAAGTAACCAGAAGACTGGTACATTAACAAAGATAAGAAAACCTGAGGTGAAAAATAAAAAATTGGTTTGGGGAAAGAAATAATAGTTTCAGTTTTCAGTGGACCACACAGGAGATGCTAGCCAATGGATTGAAGTGCAGAAATAAAGCCAGAGTGAATATGGGAGCTCAAGAAATAATTTTGGAGTTATCTACCAAAGTAAAAATGGAACCCATCATGATATACACCTTTATCCTTTTCCTTCATCCTATCTTCCCTACCACCTAAAAACAGTATTAAAAAATATCAGGTCATTATAACTACACACAGGAATCCATCTGCTTCAGAAACATTTTGGAGATACTTCAGAGAAGTTTATCATCTATAAAAAGTACATAAAGTTTTTTTTTTTTTTTTTGAGGAGCTTTGACCTTTAATTATAAATAGGTTCCACAGGTCACATTTGGGTTTGAGTAGTAGATCATTCATTTACATTTCATCAGTTTTAGTTTTTTTTTTTTTTTTTTTTACCTAGAATATTTTTTTTTTAATTTACTTATTGATTCATTGAACACAAATGGAGTACAGCTATTGTTTCACTGGTTGTACACAAAGTAGAGTCACACCATCTGTGCTTTCATGCATGTACACAGGGCAATGGTATCTGTCACACACTCTGTTTTTAATTTTACCCCTCACCCCCCCCCCCCCCCCCCCTCCCCCTATGCTTGATATTTTTTAAATTCTCCCCTCTGTGGGAAGCATATTCTTCAGTCTAAAATGAAAACTCAATCAAAATAATATTTAATCACTTGCAGATCAGATGCAGATTTAAACATGACCAACACTTAGAGCTATTATTTTAAAATAATACTACTTTTTAAAACTGCAGTTATAGGAATTTGATAGAAATTTATTATAATCTTAAATTAATTTTGGTATCCAAATTTAAGATTTAGAAAACATTTAAATGTACAAAAGTTTGAGTTAAAAAATTAGAAATTTGGAGAAACTGACTTATATTTTAATGAAAGGAATGGTACATATCTATCAACTGGGAAGATCTGTGAATGGCATCTGCTTGGAAACTTATGTCATATTTTTATTTTTACTGAAATAAATAAATTACAGTATGCTCCCAATCCTCCTATCTTTTTAAAAATATTTATTTTTTCATTTGTATCATTTTTCCACTAGAGGGTGATATGATGACTAAACTCTAAGGGTCATGAAAAAAGTATAGATTATTATCTGCCATTGAGAATGAAGTATATTTTGAGGGGTCACGGTGAGGGACAGGAGACAAGTAAACAAAATGGGGTCACAGGCTTATATTTATAAACTACCTGTGATTCCCAGTCACAACACTCCTTGTTCTGCATATTTTATTTCACTTAATCCTTACAAAAACTCTGAGAAGTAGGCATTATAGTCTTATTTTACAGATAGGGAAACAGGTTCAATGAGATTATATGCATATGGTCATGTAATAAGTGGCATAATGAGAATTCAAGCTCAGATCTTAAAGAGTTATCCCTATACTATGTTAGGGGGAAACACATCCACTGAGCCCTTTTCCCATTTCCACCATTCTCACACAGGTTTAATATTCAATTAAACTAGATAGAGCTGATGTTTCCAGTTTTCCTTCACAAAGGCAGGAGACATGGCTATTCTTGGGCCATGCTTACTAGTGGATGTAATTCAAGATGACTGCTTTAAACAGTGCTCGACTCTCTGAGCACTTCTAAACCTAACAGAATTTGAACTACAGACTCGTCTTCCAAGTAGATTATGCCAGAGAATTTCAGAGGAGGTTATCGTTCTCTAGACCTTTACAACAGAGTGGAACTTAGGGCTCTGTTAGGTTTCAGATGTTAGCCACACCATCCAGTGAAATTTCCCAGCAGTTCTGATTCTAGGGGGTGGTTGGAAGATGGTGACCCAGAACAAAACTTATTTTGATCCCCTGATACCTATGCCTAATTCCTCTATTGTTTAGAACCTAGAGACAAGAAAGATTTCAGTACATGCAACACACTATTTCTTTTAAAATATATATATTAAAACAGGAAAAACTGCTTAGGTACCAAGAAGAAGGTAACAATCAGGCTACAGAAAAATAAATAAATAAAATTTAGATACCAAATAAAGTCACAGATGCAAGGCACCAGGACAGATTTAGAAGCATCAGGAATTAGTTCTCAAATATGCTTCTTTTCATGAAAAGGCTAAGCAGATACAAGACTTGGCTAATGGTAATCTCGTGTGCTTTTCATATTAGTAAAACATGAAAAAGAAAGAAAATTGATACTTTTCAAAAAGTATGCCAAATGAGCTCAACATCTCTTCAGAAAGCAAGACTTTTAAAAAATACAATAGCACTGTTAACAGTTAAAACTGAAAAGATATCATTCATACTTGGAGAAGCAAGCTGACTCTAGAATTTACAGGAAAACTAGTCATATTAAGAGAAACAGTCAGTACACAACCAACCCCTGGTTAAGAAGCACATTTGATGGCCCCTAGAGCCATTACCTGTGTAATCCTGTCTCAAACTTCTTTTTTACACTGTCATTTCTTCCTGTTACAACTTTGGCCTCGGGGCCCCATATCTTCCATAATGCTGTTAAATACCACAAAGAAAACTACTTAACTGAGTTCTCTCTACTTTCTAAAGGGTAATTCTGAATATTGCAAATGTGATATGATGTTAGAAAGCTGTGCTATTCCAGGGTCTAGAATCTTTGATTTACAGTTCTGTTGAAAATCTTCTTTAGTACAATTTGAAAAATTCTACCATAGGGGGCAGCATAATACATGGAAAGAAAAAAGGTTGGTTTTGAAATTGGACAGATCAGCATTAAAAGCTGCCAATTATGGTGTGATTTGGGGTGAATCACCTGGCCTCTCTGTAACCACAGTTTACTCAGTTGTGGGATCTTGCACACACTGTGACTTCACAAACAGCAATTCCTGACCACCACTACCTTTGACTTAATATTAGGATGTTATGAAATTCCTAACATTCTAATATTTCAAAACAATAATATTGTTTGCCATAGGTTCCAATAAAACCAATGTGTAGTGATGGAGAGAAGAGGGACCGCCCTCAGAGTTCTGACAGTTTTCAACATTCAAAGAATGAATCAAGGCAAGGAAGAACCTAAAAGTTGTTTTTCTTACTAATATCATATGCAAATGTTAAACATTCATGAATGATGTATAAATAAGTCTAGTCATACCTGCAGTTTGTTTAGGAGACTGACAAAAAATAAAATTAAAAAGCATGCTGGATAAAACTGTAGAAGGCTAATTCTATATTAACATTTTAAAATAGGTCTTTTAAAATGATCTTATAGCCTCTACTCAAAAGTCAATGTTTAATAAGAATTGAATGAAACCGTGATCTAGGGTAATGTCTATAAAATTGTCTTATGCTTTTAATGATCAATAATTTAAAGACCTTCCCAAATAAAGAACTAGTGAGAGTTTCTCCCTATTTATCATATTTTTAAAATTAGGTACAAGAATGACTGACATTTTCTTCTAAAGCAATGCAGTAATAGGTGACTTTTTAAAATGTTGACAAAGCATCTGGAAATGAACTTAAAGAAGACTTTCATGAATGGACAAAAAGAAAAACAGACCAATTTCAGACTCTGAAATTCTATTCTATAGAATGGTATTGCTGTGTTGGTAATTCAACAGCTTTAGTCTTTATGTCATATTTATGAAGAAAAATGACTTCATGATAAATATATCCAAGGTATATAAATATACATATATACAGACATATTTACACAAACACATGCACACATCCATCCCTGCTGTTGTCTTGTAGATACAACACAATAATTTTGTGTGTGTATGTGACTCAGAATCACAAGGAGGAAAACACCCCATAAACTGGTTGTACTTAAAAGGTGAAAGTATGATTGTATTAGATAGAGCTAAAGTTCTGTTTATGGCTTCATCCTGAAAGTAAAGGAAGGACAAAGCATCTGTCAAATCTGTGTACTGGAAGTTTTCCCACAGAATGTTATGGTAGCTTCTCCTTTTGCAAAAAAAAAGATGTTTTGCTTAGCTAGCTTTTTTGTTTTTTATTTAAAGTATACCCAATTTCAAAAACAATCTGCAACAGCTTTGTATTGTCCATCAGGGCTTAATTTTGATAAAACTTCTTCCTTAAATAAGAAAATGCATTGCATCCTTAGTACAAAGTACCCATTCCTCTGAATGAATCTTCAGAAAAAGGGAAATACAAGCTTCTTTTGATACAGTTATCCTTAAGGGAGTGGCAGAAGACCAGTGAGCTTGCCCTTGGCTGACCTTCCAGCAGCCTGTCTGATGCTGGTCAGTTGTTGGATAAGAAGTGGGAAGGGGTGGTGTAAGGGTTTCTTCTCCAGGAGGAGCATGAGAAAGAAGGACTAGCCATGTCAGTCCTAATCAAAAAGGTGATCAGTACTGTGAAAGGCCCAGAGACCACAGGCAAGCAGTGTTAGTCAATAGGACCATTTATATCTCTGGATAGATAAACACGGACCCTTTAAGCAGACAGCTTGTACCAGGATGGGTAGCAGCAGAAGCTAAACAAGCTCTTAAAAACATGGGTGAAATTCTTAAAGCTGCAGACTGTGATTTCACAAAGGCATTCAAAGCAACTATTTGGCTGACATAAATGATTTCAATACTGTCAATGAAATCTACAAATGTATTTCAAGAGTAATTTTTCTGCTTACCAGGTTGCTGATTTACCCAAAGAAGGCTGGGTTGAGACGAAGCAGCAGCTGTCCAAAGACCTCTCACAACAGTATAGAATATGTCTGAAAGTGGGCACAGTATTCTTCTCATTGTGTCTTTAGGTTAATACCGTGATTTTTACAAGGGATGCTGGAGAGTATACATGTGACTAAAATATCTCAAGTTATCATGGAAACACCATAACATGGAGGGATCTGACATGAATTGAATATTAGATAATGAATCCAATTACTGATGATACAATTTACCCTTAGGTACACTCATATTGCTGAATGTGGGAGAAGAGATACTCATTACATAGTCACTCAAGTAAATAAAAATACAAGGAAAATAACACATAGGAAAGATGAGTTATTGTTCCTGAAAAATAATAAAGAACAAACTTATTAAATCCTTTTAATTTAATGACAGTACATATTCGGCTCTCAAATTGGATATGCAATTCTGCGTTTACTTGGGCAAAACAGTCAAACTTGAGAGGCAGAGGGAAAAGAGAAGAAAGTGAACCAAAATTTTATGTAGATATTTTCTAATGGAAATAAAATAGATAAGCAGAATAGGAGGAGGAGGAGGAAAAGGAAGAGGAGGAGGAGGAGGAGCAGCAGCAGCAGCAGCAGCAGCAGCAGCAGCAAGAGTAAGAGGCCTCAATCCCAGGGCAGAGGAGAAGGAGGCAAAAGAAGAGGAGGAAGAGGAAGACCAGGCGGCAGAAGCTGGGGGAATGGCAGTGTGTAAGACCTGAGCCTTACTAACAAAGCAGAGCTGTAACTTTTAGTGGCAGATCCACCTGGCTGAGATTCAAAGCTACTATTCAACTTCTTGAGACAAGGATGGTAAAGTGGATGAAACCACTAGCTAAATAAAATCCAACTTGTGGATAAGCCATGGAAATTAGGGACAAACGAGTTTTAAAAAGAGCTTAAGTTTTACAAACTGAAACAAAAATGATATAGCAATTTCAGTTTTATTCTGTGTGGGAGAGATACCTCATTCCAGGTCAAATTAGGCCAAAGGAGGTGATGTTATTATATCTGTTTGTATATTGTTTATTATCTACTTCAATGATTCACTGTGAAATTTACAAATAGGCAAGGAGGATTAAGAAGATGAACTACTACAGACATTATTATTTTGTAAAATGAGTAAGCTATTATTCAAAGTAAAATGTTCCATTTCAAACTAAAACTCAGATGTCTATGATACATCAGTATTTATGATTTCTATTTGTTATGGTTTGGGTACAAGATATCCCACAAAGCTCTTATTAATGCAGAAATATTCAGAGGTGAAATGATTGCACTTATAAGAGCTGTAACCTAATCAGACCATCCTAGTTTGAATGAACTGACTGGGTGGTAACTGTAGTCAGGTGGGGTATTTCTGGAGGAGATGGGTCACTGGAGGCATGCACCCTAAGGGTGGGGGCACTTCCCCCTCCCTCCTCTCTCTGGGCTTCCTGACTTCCCCATGAGCTGAGCAGCTTTCAAGCCATGATGTGCTGCCTCAACTTGGGCCCAGAGCAATGAAGTTGGCCACCTACATACAAGAGATCCCTGAAACCATTAGCCCCAAATAAATTTTGCCTCCTCTAATTGTTTTTGTCAGGTATTTTGTTTTAGCAATGCAAAAGCTACCTAATTTTCTAATGATAAATAAAAAAAAAAAAAAACTAATTTGAGGCAACTTCCAGTAACATGCCTTAGCATAACACTTTTGGATACACAGCCCATACCATTCATATGTCTTTTATTTAAAAAAACAAAATAACAAAAAACACCTCTTCATTACTTAATTGAGAAAAAATTATATTTCACCCCAACCTACACCTCACACAATTTGCTAATCCCTGTGCTGGGGAAAATTTTAGAAGAAAATTTGATGTTAATAAATTTTCATAGTGACAGAACCAATTACCATTCCCCCATTTGTGATAAGATTGTCCCGTTATTAGCATTTCTATTTGTAATACTTTCTAATAACTTCTGTAAAACAAAAATTAAATCATTTTATTATTACATTTGTTAAGATTAATTTGCAGCAATACAAAGACATGAGAAAAATTTCACTTCAATTAAAATAGAGTTGTAAAGTATTTCAGGTTAACGGATTGATTATACTCACTTTTGTTGTCTTTGTATAGAATGGGGAGGAGAGTTGGTGAATGGGCAGGTCCACAATACTACTGGAGTTTGTGACACTGTTACTATGTGTATGTTCATCTTCTCTGCTACTGTCATCAGACTGATCAAAATCATCACTCTCCTGGTCCATTTCCTCCTCCTCTTCATCCTCCTCATCTTGTTCACCAGCATGTTCTTCATCTTCCTCTTGTTCCTCTTGATTTCCTGAGGAGTCCTCATCTACTGAAATAAATCGATTATTGTTTTCTTCCACTTGTCCTTGCTGGGAATCATTTTGGTCTCCAGGTCTAGGTTCTGCTCCAACCAGTTCACCGTTCCTCGCAGTGTGCTCCTCCTCCTGTGGTCTTAGCTGTTGTTGCTGCTGCTGCTGTTCCTCCTCTACCACGTGATTCATCTGTTCCTCATCTGCCTGGCTTGAGGAAGGGTTACCTCTCAGAGAGCCTCCAGTTCGTCGTCTTTTGCTGCCCACAGAGAGCAATTCCTGATTCATTTCCAAAAGCCAGCTTGCTACTTCTTGGACCTTGGCTAGACTATCAGAAGATGAAAAGGTTTTCACATTCTGCAGGGGAAAATGGAAGGAAAAATTAGGTTTTTATATCCATATTATCTTCCAAATTCATGCTATATGTATCTATATGCTAAATATCATTAAAGATTATAAAAAGTATTTGATGCCATCAAGGCGTACAGAAAGTTAAATTATAAAAGTTATGAGACTTTCCCAAAATCATATAGCAACCAGTTTTATTTTAACACCTCCTTTTTAATAATTCTTAGCTTGAAGCTTTAAAATTTGACTAATAAAATAAAATTTAACCAATAAAATGATTTTAAATTTTAGATCAGTAGTTCATGAACCATATCCTGTGTAACACTTCCACAAAATGTTATGAAGTATATCACAAAAAACTATTCAGTGCTCAGTCAAGTTCAGAAAATGCAGAGGTAAATCAAGTTGAAAAGCTTTGTAACCTGGGAATTTCCCAAACTTCTCTGATCGCAGAATCTTGTCTCAAACAGTGTTCTGATGAATTTAATCACTATGATTTTCATTTTTCACAATGAATTCAATCAACTGAGCAGCAAATAAACAAAAAACAAAAGCTTTATTTTAAAAAAAAAAAAAAGGAAAAAAGTTCTTAAGTTCATACCCTCTGACCCAGTAACTCCACTTCTGGCAATCTATCCTAATGAAGTAATCCTAAAACAGAAAAAAAAAAAAAAAAGAAAGAAAGAAAGAAAGAAAAAATTATAGAGAGGATGCTCACTGCAGTTCTAACCACAAAAGAAAAACAAAAAATACAGAAAAATAAATAAATATAAAGAATATAAATAAAAACTCAGATGTTCAAAACAAAAGAATCCATAAGATAGGACATACATTATAATCCTTAAACATGACGTACATAAAAATTTGTGAAAACAAGGATGTTTATATTATATTATGCTAAGGGGGAAAAATCAGGTAATTATATAACCACAGTATGGTTTTAAGAAAACTGCATGAAGACTAGACAATAATACTTCAAAATAAGTTGCTTTTTAGGCAGTAGTAGTATAGATGCTTTGACTTTATTACTTTTAACCATATTTTACACATCACATTTATTTTTATGTCTTTTAACAGGGGCTCTAAAATTTGACATAGCATCTTTTCATTATATTCATTCCTAAACTTCATCCTTTGTTGGTATCTCTATGGACATGTTCAAGGTTACCTAAAATAATGCCAACACATTGGGCACATTAAAAAGTAATTAAGCACTCATGATCTAAAACTTGAAATATTGATAAAGCTAATAAATAGTTCTGTCCAAAGTGCAAGTGTTTTTCTTTTAAAACTTAATATATAACATATGTTTTTATCAATAACTAATGAGACAACCTGAGTTCAGTAAAATAAAATCTGATGGCTAACCCATTTTGACATTAAATTGTACTATTTCCTTGGCCATTGGACATGATGATAATGGAAATGACTCAAGGTCAGGAATAATATTAATAAAAGAAAACCACAGACTTTTTAAATTGAAAATGCTCCTCACTTCACACTTAAGCAATTGAGGCTGGAAAAGCTCAAATGAATTTCTCCAGCTAGTTAGCTAGAACTAGCTTCAAGCAATACACACACAAGAACCTGACACTGAGTCTTCTTTCACGTACTACAGTTGAGGAAAACAACAGATAAAATACTAAAAGAACATTATTCTCTAATATTGATACTGCCTTCTTTAATGTTTCTTTACTCAAACCCCAGCACTACCAAAAAATGTTATTAATTGTAAGAAATGTTTCTCTACTTTTTTGGGGAGGAGGGGTGGGTAAACTGGGATTAAGTCCAGGGCTTTGGCCTCCTGTATGCTAGGTGTTCCACTACTGAACTACATCCCCAGCCTTTCTTTAAATATTAACCAATGTAATTTAACCATTTTTGACTAGTACACCCAGTAAAATTAGATTTTACAATACACAGCTGCATACAAATATTAAACATACCAAAAACAATATTTTCATAGGGAGGGAATTACAAGATGTTTCCAATACCTTAAGACTCTAATAAACACCATGCTTAATTAAATACAGTTAATTTCATTATTCCCAGTAATTTTGTTCTGTGAAGTTGCTGCAATCACTAAATCAGCAAATACTGAACCATTCCTTCTAGAGAAAAAAAAAGTTCCTACAAGCCTCTGGTCACATTTTCATCAACCAATTAATGCATAACCTTTTTTTATGTGTGTTTGAGATTAAAGACATCTTATTTAATATACATTATGGACTCATTAATATTGAACTCACAGTAAATGGCATAATAACTCATGACCAAATGAGGTTTACCTAACACACCTTATTTTTTCCATCAGGTACACATCACAGCCCTCTTCAGCTTAGAAACATTAAGCAATAATTCAGCAGTATGCCTGGGGGTCATTTTAAGGCGCACAATCACCAACAAAAAGCACAAAAGTAGAGAAAATGCACCACTACAGACCATGGAAAGGACACTGTTTATAGTATGAGAGCTGAAACAAGAAGGTTGAGCAGCATCCTGGTGACCTCTTTCCTTGCTGGAAATATGCATGTCAGGTGGATCAAATTTTCTGCCATGTATATGTCCATAAATGACTGTGAAAGTGCCACAAACATTGATTTGAGTGTTATAAATAAATTTTGCAAAGCAGGCAAATTTGCAAATTTGTGGATAATTAGGGTGGATTGTAATACTTCCATCTAAATCCTCTAGATGGAGCACTGCTTGCAATGCAAGATTAACACAGCACTCTGAGATAGCAATGATGAAAATCATCACCTATTGTTGCGGTTCTGCTAATCTAACAAAAGACAAATGATCAGAGAATTAAAAGCTCCAATATAGATACTGATCACTAAATTTTTGAAATAAAAAGTTCAGATAGCTCAAATAAAATAAAGTTGGACATTACATACAGCAATCAGTAGTAAAAAAAGGGGGGGGGACATTATTTCTCCTTGTATAAGAAAAGAGAAAAACATCTTTTGGCAGTGTCTTTCACAGTATTGGGAGATCCAAAGAGGTTCTGACTTCAAAATGTCTAAAACAAGATGTTTCATCCAGATAAAAGAGAAGTATTATACAAATTTTGTGCTTCAATAAAATTTAAAAATAAGGCTATACAGAGAAACAAGACCTACTCTGTGACTTTCCAAAAGTCCTAAAAAAGGCAGGGTGATTTACAGGCACTATTCCTTGTTAATTTAGTGACACTTCAGACCTAGCATCTGTATGTGTGTTTGTTAAAATAGCTTCTTACTAACTTTGCAACTAGTTTCTCATGAGCCTTGATTTTCAGAAGACCTTTCCCTCGCAACATATGAGCTGCTTATTTTAGAATACTTAAGGAATAAATGTGAGCATAGTATGTGAGCAAACATGAAGCTCTGAGAGCTTGTCTTCAATTGAACTAGAGTTGTGAACCTCAAGAAAACTTCCAAGACAAAGGCTAACTCTGAAATCACAGCAACATTATGGAATACAAGGGGTGATTTAAATAACTTACTAAGGCATCCAAATGACAGTGCAACATTAGCACTTTCAGAAGTCACACGGCAGGTATGATGCATTAGATTTGGGCTACAGATGCAGTGAGGAATCTTTAGAACACAGATCACAAAAAAATAAGCCAAACTCTACTATCAACAGGAAGAATAACTCAAAGTTTGGAATTACATAACTCCAGCAACTTAAGAATTTTACTGAATCCTAAAAGAGACTTTCTACTAAGCAAGAGTGCCACTTTCTATCATCCCACTAACATCCCTCTTTTTTTGAACTTCCTATACCCTTTTTATTGATTGATTATTATGATTAAGCTGATAAGCAGTTAAGTACCTGAAACAGATTTAAAGTAAGTCATATCTTATCACTCCACCGCTCAAAATCCACTAAGAAAGAGCCAATGTCAGTAGCCTGGGACCCTCTATACCTACACGTTGACCCACCACTCTCAGCTCCTATCTTCTATTTTCTCCTTCTCACTTTGCTCCACCCTTTCTGTCCTGTTCTTTTCTAAGAGCAAAGTATGTTGCAATCTCAGAGCACTTGGTCTAGATTGTTCTGTCTGAACGCTCTCCCCTACCCCCCAGGGATCTGCATGATTCTTTCCATTACCTAACTCTGCTCAGAGGTCCCCTCATCAATGCCATGTTCCCTAACCACCCACTTAGAACAACACCTCCACCACCACATTCCCTTCTCCCCTCGCTCTGCTTTACTCTTCCCCATAGTTCTAAGTATACAAAAGCCCTGAAACAGGACCTGTGGTTTAATAAGTACCTACTACATATCCACCCATTTGTTTATATTATTATCTGCCTTCCCCAACTAGAATTTAAGCTCCTTCAGGAAATGGACTTTCATTTTTGCCACTGATATCTTTAACACTCACAAAAAATGTCCAACTCGGTAGGGACTCAAAACATTTTTTTCATGAGTAAATAATTATTTAATACTTATTAAGCCAGCATTGCACTAAGCATGTCTTCTTCACCGAAGAACTTCAAGCCATTTCACAAACACACTATCAATTATTTAAAACACATTTTTAAAAAGCTGTAACCCAGAGGGATGACGATGTCATCAGCAGTAGAGCACTTGCTTACCAAGTACATGCCAGGCCCTGAGTTCCACCACCAACACTGCAGTGAGGGAGAAAGTTGAACTCGTGTGTTAAACAAGCCACTTATAGTTCTTTTGAAATGAATTAGGACATAAATCCTAATACCTTACATTTACTTATAAATAATCTTCTAAGTCATAAAAATAATTTTTCTACTTTATCATGTTTTTTGTTTTTAGCATAGGCTATTAAAAACAATGAGGTGCCAGGCATGTAATGCTTGTAATCCCAGCAGCTCGGGAGGCTGAGGCAGGAGAATCACAAGTTCAAGGCTAGCCTAAGCAACTTAGTGAGGCCCATGAAACTAAGAAAGACCCTGTCTCAAAATAAAACATGAAAAGGGCTAGGGATGTGATTAAGTGCCTCTGGGTTCAATACATGGTTCCAAAAAAAAAAAAATTAATATTCCACACATAATTATCATTTTTCTAATTTTTAAAAATAATTCTAGTTACTTATTTCTTATAGTGTATTTAACTAGAAAATCAAACATAACATTAAGGTAAAAATCAGGGACTGCAAAACTTACTGAACAGATCCTCAGGGATATCAGTTAACAAAATCAACATGAAATGGGCATTACTGGGGAGCATAATCATATAAGCAGCAAGTAATTCCGAGTTTTAGGGATCTGAACTGAATAATTTAAATCCACTCACCTAAGTCAATCAAATATATCTTTACTGAAAAGGATGGAAAAGATTATTTCTCCATGTGACAATACCTATATTTTATGTTATTTAACCTATAATTCACATTTTTGTTTTAGCCATATGATCTGGACTTATTTCATTATAACTCAATTTTAAGCTGGTGGTTAAATCCAGTGTCTCTTTCCCTGTTTTTGTAGTTCTTACACTACGGGACACTCACTCCCTTCTTCTTTACAACTCTCCAGGTCCTCAGTTTCCTTTGGCATTATCCACACTGCCTCCCTCAGGCAGCCATATTGTGCTTCACTGCTAGCTTCTTCCTTCCCTGCAGTTTCTTTGAAACCCAGGATTTCAACTGTCACACAGATTATCGCTCACTGCTATAATCTCCAGTTAGACTCCTCTGCTGAGTCTATCAGTTTTATAAAGGTACTCTGGTTGGGACACCCAAACTTCTACCCCCAAACCTACACCCACCTCTGAGCTCCAGAATTTGTTCTCAGGTATTCCTGTTTTCTCTATTTCAGTGAATAGAACCATATTCTAAGATGTAAGAAACTTGAATGTCTTTTCCTCCTCCTCTCCCACAACAATTTAGTCTTAAAGCCAATTAGGTAAAGGCAAGCAAATTAGAAAAATGTGTGAGACAGAATGGTGGTCCAAAACTGGGGAGTCAGTCTACACAGAGTGAGGAGAGCCTGTGGGTGAGGGGGTGCAAAAAGTAAGTGGTTGGAAGCTGACACTGAGAAGGATAAGGAGTGACCCATAGAGTGGAGAAGCCCAGTAGGTCACAGGCAGAACAGAATAAGAACATCCATCTGGGTGGGGTAGGATGTTAAATATGGGCAGGGTAAGAAAGATGTCCACATACAGAAAACAGCATTGAGGTCTGAGTGGGATAAGAAGGGTGTGGTGGCCACAGTAAGTACTCAGTTCAGATATCCCTTTGACCTCACCTGCTAAAAGGAACACAGTTGCTTGATAGTCTTGCTATCATACTTTCGAATCCATGGCAATAGCCACAGCTAGCCATGCTGCCTCTGGGCTCCTCCCAGCAAACTCATGAGCAATGGTAAAAGTATCAGAATGGGACTGCTCCAACAGGAACTCTAGAAGGGAGTGAGGGCAGAGGGTCCCTGCACATTAAATTTTGTCTTGACATCTGTCCCTTGGAGAACCCATACTGACACAGAAGATATCTGTGTAGAGGGACTGGTAAACTCTTGGGGCAAAATTTTAAGAATTTCTGAGAGATGCTTCAAAAAAAAAAAAAAAGCAAACTTCATTAAACAAATCTCATTCCACCCAAAATCCAGTGGTTAGGCTGAAAAAAAGTTTTGAACAGGGTAATAAAAGCTGAAAGGGGTCCCATTTAAGAAAACAGTAGGCAAGATTTTGTCAAACACAAGATAATGAACGGATGAAGAAACTACCTACTTAGAACTTGTTTTTCAGAATCTGTAAGGTAAGGATGGTTGCTCTTACTTCAGGTGATTAAGATTCTTGGATTTAAAAGGAAAAATGAGCTTTTGAAAAATGTTATGTCACAAAGGAAAGCTTGAGTGTTTCTACTGCTGCTTGGGCTTTAGAGCAAAGATTCTTACTAAATAGAAACCACCTAGAGAAACTGTAGAACAAAGCTGAACAATGTGTATAATTATGAATGTTTGACTTAATAGAAGAGCTGCAGTCTCATATTTTAAGATGAGTTTTACAAGTTCTGGATTTCTGTGAAGAAAAGAATATCCTGCAATTCATAGGAAAACACAAACATCATGCTACAGTTCTCAACTTCCCATACATATGAGCAATCCTTTTTTTAATTCAACAAACATCAAGAACAAGTTCATAGAGAAATGGTCTCATTTCAGTTAGAGACAAAATCTGCATGATTTGCTTATCTTGTGTTTCACCCAGAATTACTGGTGCAGCAAGAAATAAGGACAGACAACAAGTACATTTGTAAACAGAGGGCTGGGAATTAGCTCAGGGGTACAGTGTCTGCCTAGCATGTGCAAAGCTCTGAGTTCAATCCCTAGTACTGAAAGACTGGGGAAAAAGGGGAATTCATACTGAAGAAGTAGATATGATTTTTTATTTTTAAGATTAAAAAACTAAGAAATGAGCATATAAAATAAGCAATCTATAACTTGTAGGCCTACATTTCAACTTACATATTAGTAAGGAAATTTTAAAATTGTGTATAAAACTGTGTCTAGGCTGCATATTATTTCTATTGCTTGAAGTTACTATTCAACACTGTCAATAAATTGTAATGTTGTAAATAACATTAATTAAAATCCAATTTATAACCTTTATCTACATTAAAGCTATTAAGCCCACAATAAGAAAAAATAAGTCTCATTTTGGCTTAAGCTAGTTACTTAAACTTACATTTCTTAGAATTGGCAAATTTTATGAAAAGATAAGAGATTAATTTTAGGGACAGTAAGAGAAACTTAATGATCAGAGGATTGTATTGTCCCATCAAAAAAAAAAGTTGGCTTAAATGTCATTTTGAGATTAAGTATGGGATGAAGAATATTCTTGCACATACTACATTGCATTTGGATTTTATATCACAGAAATTTGTGGTAAGGTCTACTTGGATAAGTAAAGCTGAAAAAAAGAGAAAAAAGGAACTTCTTCTGCCTGCTCTAATGAGTAGTCAAGCCAAGTCCTTTGTGATGAGGGAGCAATGTACAAAAGAAGGAAGCTGTTCAGTTCATCATTGCAAACAGATCCACAGAAAAAGAGCCACCTCTGTTCAAACGATCAATAACAGTTATTACCGAATTACTCTATCTGCAATTTACTGACCAAGGTAATATACAATGAACTACAGATATAAAAATTTTATGCAAGAGTTACCAAGACCTGAAATTTAAGTGTTCCTCCAAATGTAAGGATTGAAAAAGGCTGAAACCAAGTATGAGTAATGAAACAAACTGTTTGCCTATCTAAAAGGCAAAGCAATCAGAGGAACAGTATGACTTCCATAATATTCCTGCCAATGATGGATAACCTGAATTCATAAATGAGAGAATACTGACATGCCCAAATTTAGTCATTATACAAAATAACTGGCTTGTAATCTTAAAATGTGTTAAAGAAAGGAAAGTAAGCATCAGATCAAGGAACTATTTCAGATACATGACAACTAAATCCAACACATAATTCTGAATGGAATCCTTTTGTCATATGAGACATTACTTGGGCAACTAGTGACATACCAACGGGGCCTGAGGAATAGTCTAATATATTAATGCTGATATTTTTATTTTAATTGTGATTAGGCAGGGAAAAAAGTTCTCATTTATAAGAAATGCATGACCAAGTGTTAGAGTTGGTGGTGAATCATGTTGGCAATTTATTATCAGATTGTCTGGGGCAAAGAAAGTTCTCAGTATTGTACTTGGAACTTCTCTGAAGGTTCTTTTTTTAAAAAGGAGGAGTGCGCTGGACCTCATTCTGGTTTCCATCATTTGTTAGAAGCTACCTTTGCCTTGTGCCCACACCTTTGTCACTACTATATCATCACTGACTCCTGCTAAGTCTACCTTGAGGATGTCTAAAACAAATCCCACTTCACTAGTAATGTTTAATTAAGCAGACACCATCAGTCTCTTGCTTGAACTATTTAAACAGTATCCCTAGTCATCTCTATCTTTCGTCTCCTGTCACTCTATACAACAGTCAGAACATGAAATGTCAACACCAAGAGTGGTTTCCAACTTTTCACATGCTGAACTCTTTGCTGAAATGAAAGCAAAATATTAAACTGTTAAAAGGGGAGGGAGGGAGAAGGAGGAGCAGAGAGAATTAGCAAATGAGTGATTAAGGAACTTCTGAAGAAGCCACAGTCCTATAGCATAAAACCTAAACTCCAAAACACAATACACAAGTGATTCTCAATTCATTCTCTGCCTCTATCTGAACACACCAGTTTGTCCACAGCTGTACATTATTCAACAACACTTATGTAGTTGTATTCTCCCAATATAGTGTATGCTCTCATGTGTCTGTATCTTTAAATGATGTTTAGGTCTCTTGACCTCCTTGACATATTCCTTTGCCCATCCTTTACTAAGCCTACTGGCAAAGTAAGCCACCTTCCTCAGCCTTCTACTTTTCTACATCACAGAACTACTAAACTTGGCCAGCACAGGTATTAAATAAAGGATCTCTTCATTCCCCTTATTAAAAAGGCAGAAAATCATGTTCATTCAGGAGAAAAGTCAGGGAACATAGTAAAAGAAAGTAATGCAATAACTATCAGGTTGACAAAGGGATAAGTTAATGCATAAAGGACAAACTTAATTAAAATATTATTAGTTATCTTTTTCACACACAATATAAGAAGTAGAAAGCTAGAAAAGTGAACATTTGCTATTGCAAATGTCTCACCTTAAAACTCCATGAAGAAGACCAAAACTAAGTTTGCTTTTCCCCTTCTTTCTGATGTTAATTGACCCCACATATCAAAAATATATTATAATGCTGAACTTTAAAATGCAAGGATATATCCATGTGTATACAAAGACAATGAATACTAGGCACTTTTTCCACATTCAGGAAGTGATACTCAACTGTCCATATCACATTATTACTGTCTATATACCCCAGAACTTCTTACAGTTTCTAAATGTATTAATCAACAAATAACACATAAAATTCATGGGGTAACTTTTCCACTGCCTAAAAAAAATTAAATTAAATTAAATTAAATTAAATTTTAAAAAAAACCTTGCTATCCTTTCTCACAGATTATAAACTAAGAATCGAAGTGAATGCAAATATTTACAATATGAAAACATAAATGTCTGTCTTAAATTGTTATGGCTATTTATTTCTCTATGGTAGTTCAAAACTGAACTCTACTAGAAAAAGTTCTGTGACTGAACAAATAGATCTCCTCCAGATCTCAGGTAGAATGTTGCTGTCATCATGACTTCAGGGTAATTGGTCATTCAAATTTTATTTGAGTGAAAAAGTAGGTAGAAGACTAACAGTTGATTAGAAAAGATTTAAGAAGGCCTAATAAACACATAAAAAGGTGTTCAATAGCATTTCCATCAGGGAGATACAAATCAAAACCACAAGGCAATGCTACTTTCCATCAAAAAGAACTTCTAAAATTAAAACCAAATACCACCAAATGTTGTTGAAAGCAGGAAGCAACTAAAACTTTTATATTTGGTTTGGGGAAGCAGGGTGAATGGTACCAACACCATAGAAACCATTTGGCAGTTTCTTATAAAAACACCCTATGAACAAGCATGCACATTTCTATGTATTTACCCAGGAGAATGTCCACAAATTGGCTGGTACAAGAAACTTTATTTAGGATGGCCAAACTAAAAGCAACTCAAATACTCATTAAAAGAAAAATGGACAAATAAAATTTCAGTATGTCCATATAATAGAAATTTAGAAATGAATTCCTGATACATGAACACCATGTATGTCAAAAATACTAGCACTGCAAGATTCCATTTATATGTTTAAAACCCCACAAAACTAATCTAACAATCATAGTAATCAGAACAGTAGTTGTCTAAGTGTAGCAGGCAATGAACGGAACTAGGTATGAGAGGGAACTTTTTAGAGTGAAAGACATATTCTACATCTTGATTGAGGTTCTGGACATATATACATACATGTTTTTCGAAATTCATCTGTGCATTCTACTTGATTTAAAAATATATGCTAATTGAAGTTAATACAAAAGTTCCTCTGCCTTTGATTCTCCCACTATGACCTGTTACATGTTGAGACTTTGCTTCTTTGCTCTGGTTTCATTAGGAGTGAAAACTACTCTAAAACCGACACGCTTATATCAGAAAAACAGGACAAAAACCCAGAATAGTGATTTTTCCACTTCACCAGGTAAGGTGACAGTTTTCCCCAAATCCACAGTTCCTGGTATTGAAGAATCAGCACTCAGTTCACTGTGAAATGTTCTCTAGCAGGTAGAACAAATTTTGACTGAAGAATATGAGAGGACCATATAACAACCACAGCAGAAAGAACATCTGAAGCCATTACCTAAAGGGCCAGTGACTACAGGTTTCTGGGTGATTTCATTTAGTTGAGCATACAATTAGAACTCAGATAAAATCCATGCTGCTTTTACTTTATCTCTTCTTCATTTCAAAAGCTCCTGCTTGGATTTCTTTTCTTGCTCTCTGCAGCAAAACAATTACCTCATTTAGATGAATATGCCAGAAAATCACTATTTCACAGTTAGGCCCTCAGAAACAATCATTCCATCTTCCTATTCAAATTTTGTCAAGAAGGCAAAGAAGACATATTGAGGAAGACACTGCTCAACTGCAATTCACACAGTGTGGTTTCAGAAAACACGTATCTGAATTGAAAAAGAGAAACAGTTAAACTGTATCAAGTGCCAAGCACTAGGGATACAATATTGACCAAAGGTTATAAGCCCACATCCAAAATATGTAACAACATAGTGACCTTAAAATCCTCATTTTTTACATTATGAGAAAAAATATCCACCCTTTCTAAACCCTTGAAAGGTATATGGATGAGAAAATTCTTAAAGTTATATAATTACAGTAGAAACCAAGCAGAATGAACTTCATTCTAGTCTGATTCATTTCTACCCAGTGATGTCCTCATATGTCAATACTATGGTACTGAGTCTGCCAGAAAAATCCAAACAAACAAAACATCTGAAACATTAGATCTAACGCCCAGGAATATTACAGTCTACTTAAAACTGTTCTTTTTTTCATTCATTTTTAGTATAGACTGAGCACTATTATCTTTCAAATGGGAGAAACATCTGGATTTTCTTATAAAGATCTTCTCTATTTGTGCAGAAATAAAGCAACACTGTCATAATGATTAAAATCAGTAAACTACATCCCTTATGCACTGATCTGTAATCTTTCACACAAGAAATTTTTTAGATTTTTCAGGTTACAGAACAGTATTTCTGGACAAACCTAACAAGGCAGTGGTTGTAAAACGCTCTCAAACTTCAAAATACCCTCAATCTCAGTACAAACAATGCTGTGTTGTACACTCATCCTAAAACTAAGAGGAAGCATTGTGGGTTGGTCACAACTCGAATTCCTTATCACAATGAGGGCTGCTGATGGATTTTACCACTAAACTCAGTCATTCGAATAAATAGGAAGACAATAATGGTGGTCACTGCTCTCCAAAATCACTGATTTTTCAGATTTGTTGAAAGAGCTATTTCTTATATCTTCAAGTTTCTGGATACGTTTCCTTCATTCTGAGGTTATTCCTCTTGCCTAAACAAAATCTGAGTACTAACTCAAAATAATTATAAGAAGAAGAAAGCCATAAAATATGCTTTCATTTTTCTATAATACCAACTCAACTATGCAAGTTATAGAAACCAAAATATGAGCAGAAAACCTTACGGGTTTATATTCAAATTAGCAAAGATGCTTCCACTGCATTCATTTAATCAGCAACCATTTACAGAGCATCCACCATAGCACTATGCTACCTACTGCATATTCATTTAATCCAGAACTCTGAGATCATTATTTACAGTTCACAAAACAGTAAACAAGGTCAGATTAAGATCACTTGCCTAAACGTTTATAGTTAGTAAGATTCAGACCCAAGGCTGAAACTCAAATATTTCTGAACCATTCCACTAAATGAAGCTGTCTCCCATTCCAGCATGGAGTAAATGAGTATTCTGAAATAGAGCAAGAAAAAACAAAAGGCACAAGTGACAGTAACAGGACATCACTCTGACCACCCCTTTCACAGAAAAGCCCCTATTTAAAATAGGGGCCAATCTTTCTCAGGCCTTTAAACATTGCCTTTTCTTAGATTAGGGCCTTGGACAGTGGATCTGAGCCTTAGCCAAACCCAAAAAATAAATAAGTAAAAAGACCTTAGGCTCCCTTCAGGAAAGTAAAAGAAATCAAACAAGGTTTGTCCTAAACTCACTCACTTTAGGACTACAGGGTCTTGGTAATTTGTATCTGCACCCCACCCAAAAACTCTTGGGCACATTCTAATCACTCTTGCTTACTAGTTACAAAGTGCTCTTAACACAGTATGTGCATTTAAATACAGCTCTATACTTATATTTTACTGCAAATATTTTGACAGTATGAAATGATAAGAGTTTAGGCAAAACAATGAAATTAAATCTATAGATTTAACCCAATTTTGTCATCTTGCCTCCCCATCAATTCTCAACACAACTGCAAAATATTATAGAAGATATTACCTAATTAAAGCTTACTTTGTGCCAGATCTTGTTAAAGGTGGACATATGAACCATGATTTCTTTGTAAAGCAAATCTTTGATATACATTCCATATTACAGATGAAAAAAGGAGGTTGGGAACATGTGCTACCCTGCCTCTCAAGCACTATACATCTGCTGAAGTAGTCATACTCTGAACCTCTACCTCTTGAAAACCACTCCCAAGAGCAGTAGAAATCACAGTACTGTGGTCAAAGAGAAACCATTCCTGGGTCCAGCAGACCTAATGGTTTTACAACTGGGTAAGAATAAATAATATAATATTAACAAACAACACTAAGGAACATATCATTTCAGCATGACATCAAAGCTAAACCGATGGTAAAACAGCTGCCTAAAATTCAGGATGTAAAACCTACTGGTTAAAAGCCAGGTTCAGTGGGTAAGGTACAAACACTATTTCTACCAGTCCTGAACTATGTAACTTGGGCATATTATGCAACATCTTTAAATCTCAGTTGTTTCATCTACAAAAGAGGGTTTTTAAAAAATGGTACCTCTATCTCACAGAATTACTGTGAGAATAATTAAACAAGAAATGATGCAATTAAAAGATGTGTACAGAACATAGGCTGAGCATTCCAAAAATCAAACATCCAAAGTCCAAATGCTCCAAAATCAGAAAGTTTTTATATACCAATATGACAGTCAAACAGTTTTGGATTTCAGAGCATTTCAGATTTCAGATTTTAGGAATGTTCAACTGGTAAGGTACTATACAAACATACACCTGAAAAATATTCCAAATCAGAAACTTCTGGTCCCAGTCATTCCAGATAAATCACCTATGTTCTTAATAGCTACTATACAACCTTCTGTTATCAATTTTAAAAAACATTGAAAATATGCTGCTTTATCATGAATTATATGTGCTATCAGAAGATATAAGACCAGCAGTCATTACAGATTCCTAATTCAAATCTTAACTCGATTGGGTCTTACCTATAATAGTTATCTACCAAACCAAAACCATAAGGAAGAATAACAGCTTCAACTCTTCTTAGGTGACAAGAAAACCGTTCTTCAGCCTTTCAAAGATTTAGGAACAGGGTCAGTGGTTCTTAAAAGTCTGGGCTGGGGACTCTAGGAGTTGCTGAGATTTTTTAGAAATAGGTCAAACCTATTTTCGTAACATCAAAATAGTACTGGCTTATCCATTCTTATTCTCTCCCAAGTGTGTATCAGTTATACAACTTGTGAAGATGCTAGTGCTCTGGTGGTTAATAGTATCATACATACTTTTTAAAAATTTACTCAATTTTAATTTCTAATATAATAATTATCAATAGATAGAACTCACATAACAAAATACTTTGGGGGGTCTCAGTCTAATAGTCTGAAAACTGCTATTCTAGGTAGTCAGGAGAGTTAGGAGCCATACGAAGACAAATACACTCTTAAGTTGGCAGCCTTCAGAGGTATTTTCATCTATTCCCCTTATTTTATAGCTTTAGAATTGATTCTAGAGATTTAAGTGCCCTGCCCAAGGTCAGGAAGGCTAATAAATGGCAGAAGTGAGGGCTGGGGAATCAAGCTCTGTGGTAGAGCACTCACACAACACGCGCAAGGCCGTGAATGCAATCCCCAATGCAGCAAAAAAGCACAACAAAAACATTTAAAAAATCAAAATTGCAGGAATGAATTGGAAGCCAGGTCATAGGCTCCCAAGTTTTCTTTTAACTAGGTCATGAGCATACCATATGAATAATTTACTTCAAATTTCACTGATTTAATATACGTCAAATACTTTACTGGCACTTGAGACACAGCAGGCAGTCCATAAATGCTAGTTCTTCTGATGAGAGAGAATGGAACCTCTACATAAATGCCTTTAGTAATCAGCAGCCTCCACTATCTGAGCAATATATTTTTTGATCAATCTTATATTTACAAAATTCTTCCTTTACTAAGGCAAAATCTTCCTCCTCGAGGAAGCCCTTCTCAAGGATTCTAGTTCTCTGGCTGCTACACAATTGAAATTTAATCCTAATATAATGTAGCTTATTTTTCAAGCACAACTACCTCAGCTTAATTAAATCATTTCTCCCATGACATGACTTCAAACTCCTCATCATCCTTTTTGACTTTCTCAAAGACTGCTCCTATGAAAGTGAAGCACTAAAACTAAACAGCCTTCCAGGTGTGGTCTCAGCATACATTACATATTGAGTTTTCCTTGTTCTGGATGTGGTGGGTCTATTAATGTAAAGTGTTATTCTAATTTTATGAAGCTCCTTATTCTTCTGTACGCAGTATTAAAAAATAAGCATGGCAGCTTGCTGTCTGAGATTTCTTGGCTCAGTTCTCCCCAACTTTCATCGGACCCTTCTCTTTCCTCTATCACAATTCTGTATGATCTTCATTCCACTCTCTGTGCCTCCTTACTATAAGGTCCTATTATGGAAGAGGGCCCTGGCAAGTCAGTCTTGACAGTTCACATACACTAGAATATTCTTGCCCTTACAATTCCTGCTGAGGGCCCACTGCATTTGTACATTATTGGAACACGCAAAAGACCTACCAGTATCAACTGCCAAGTGGCCGGTTTGGGGGAGTTCTGTTGTTGAGTCTGATCCCAGTTGCTTCCCTTTGCTTTTTCCTTCTAAGACACTGATACCAAGAAGGACTTATCCACTTGTTCTGGCGGGTTCTGGGAACAAATACGCTAATGTGTAAATGTTGCCAGTGGGTTTTTGGTTTGGGTGTCTTGTTACTTGTTTGTAGGTAGTAATTAGGGAAGATCCAAAAAATGTTGCTACCTCTTTCCAGACTTCTATTTTAAGTTGATTTTAAAGTTAACAAAGTTAAAATTTTAAACTAGCTTTTCAAAATAAGTAGCTGTCCTTTATAATAGAAGGTAATACTTAAAATTTTTGAATGATACAATTTATTATTACTACACAAAGAAAATTTTTACCAAAAACCTACAGCTTGTACAGCACATGGTGACACTTCTTAATTCATTTGAATGTCAAATATTGAAAAGTTAATAGAAGATTTACCCAATACAAAGGAAAGTGCTTCCCAAAGTAGAGAATTCCTGTTATTTACAAAGATGCTATGATTCTTTGGCTCTGGTAATCTAGCAGGAAAGTCAGATCCCTCTTTGACTTCTCTGGTATGGGCAGCAGCAGTTACTTAAGGGGTCTGCCAGTTGTCCAAACTGTTATGGTAAAAGCAAACATGAATCATCCTAGAAATAATATATAATTATTACACAACTTTGTTTCCCCTCAAACAGGTTTCTCTTTTGCAAAGAGGTCCCTTTCTCGCAAGATAGCCTCACTGGGTATAAAAATGTGGCTGACAATTTTTCTTAGCAAACTGAAGTTACTATTCCACTGTCACTGGTTTCCACTATTGCTATTCAAAATTCAGAAAATACCTAATTGCAGTTCCTTTTTAGGTTAACTATCTTTACTATCTAGTTCTTTTTAAAATACTTTCTTTAACCTGACTATTCTATAGCTACAATATGTTATGTCTGACTGTATATTTATTTTTATTTATCCTGATTGAGATTGACTGAGCTTTCTGGATCTGGTAACTGGTATAACAGTTCTAGGAAATGCATATAGTAATTACCTACTGAAATATTGATTCTTTCCCACTCTTTTAGGAACTCAAATTAGATGCGCACTAGATCTTTTATTCTATTTTCCACAGCTCTTAACCTCTTTTTCTTTTTTATTCATGTCTCTCAAGCTATATTGTTCCTTAGAGCTTTATCTATAGAAAATCTTTGAGCCTTAGGTTGAATTTACATTGCCTCAGAGAAAAATCAAGTTTGCTTCAGCTAATTGAACACTGCCACCACATTACCACTTTAACCTACTATCACTGTAACAACAAATCCTACCAATATGTACAACTACAATACAAAAAGTTTAAAAATAAAAATAAAAATAAAACTGAGGATTTTAGCACTACATAGAGCTCTCTGTACGAGGGACAGCTTGTGGCAAGTTGGGATGGAGTAGAAAAAATATGTTACAAACATGAGTAATTGAGACTTAGAATATGCGGGATGTCTGCTTTTGGTGGGCTTGAACTGAACTGTGGGGTATAGAATTGCTGGAATTAAACTGATAGAATAGATAAGCCTCAAGACAGGCAAAATGCAACTTCTGAAAATCTTTGTATGTTTTGCTAAAGAAGATGAACTTGAGACTAAAAATCACCAAAGGGTTATACAATCAGGGAGCTGACACTGTCACATGTATGCATCAGATTATTTCAGCAGTAATGGCAGTGGGAGAAGGCAGTTACAAACACAAGAGTAGAAACATGCCATTCAAAATCTGGTCTTCAACCAGCAGTTACTGGCATCACCTGAGAGTTTGTTAAAAATACAGAATCCTAGGTCCCACTTCTGATTTACCTAATCAGAATCTGCATTTTTTAATGAGACTCTTAGGTGTTTCTTATTCATAGTCAATTGATGTCATCAGCATTAATGACCTACAAAGTCAATGAACATTAGCTCTATTTTAAAATCAAGAAATCAACTGAGTGCATGATATTCACTTGATGTTGACAATGTTGCATAATTTGCCTAATAATTATTAATACTCTAGATCCTTAATATTGTCATTTTAATATTTGAGGTTTGACCCTACAGACCTACAATATGTAATGATCTGCAATTTAGTTGTGATGCAAATCTGAAATTCCTTAAGCTTTCTTCTAAAAGCAAAACACTTTAGCAACCCCAGCATAGTGTTGAGAAACTGAACAAGATTTTAGTTCTCCACTGTGCTTTAAAAAGGTGGGTGGAAAGCAGGGTACTTCCTGTTTAGTGACAAAAGTGAAAAGGACCAAAGAATCTGATGCTTTTGAATAAAAATAAATTAGAAAATAGAGTTCCAGGCTATTGAGCTATTCTGTATTTTGAATGTTTCATTTAATATATATCAATTTAATAAACACTGATTGCCATATTAGTCATAATTTCAAAAAAAAATGCTTTTTTTTCAGAAGTCTTATTCACAAAATAATGTTAGATGGACCACATTCAAATCATTGTAGGTGGGAAACATTAAAATGCAATAATCTGGACCTCACCACTGAATCTCAAAATCCACTTTTAAGTAATTCTGTGAACAGCCAAGATACCCCTCAACAAAAATCTGGAAACCATAAGTATTCACTTTTTGACTTTTTTATTGGAATATAACATGCATATGGAAAAGTAACTGTATCCAGATCAAAGAATAGAACATTATTGCTATTCTAGAACCTCTTCTAGCAACTCCTAGAAACTAGTCCTTGTCATTTGTCTGCCCCCCAGCCCACACACAGTGGTGACTACTACCACAGTGAGTTTCAACACCAGAGGTTAGTTTTGCCTGTTTTTGAACCATGTATAAATAGAATAATACAGTTTATACTGTAGTGTCTGGGTTTGTTGGTTTGTTTGGTTGTTTGTCTCGGTGTCTTTCATTGTTGGTTTCATTGTGTCTATAAAATTGACCTACATTGTTCTCTTTAATTGGTTAATTTTCATTCTCACTGTTATATAGTTTACTATGGTATAAAATTTCCAATGGTACAGAATCATTTATAAGCTCTACCTCTGATGAGCATTTGAGTACCACTGTTGGATATTATTTGGGAAAATCTGTACTCATGATGTATTTAGCAAGCTTTTATTTCTCTAATCTAAAATTTTAAAAATTATAGTTGTTTAATCAACATTGAAAATTGGTAGGGTTTCACCTATCAATAATAGAGTAATGTAGCATCACTACCTTTTCAAAATGAACTATACCACTAAGGAATCAAATGGCAAACAAGGGGAGGCACTTCTTTATAAAATTATTCCTGTTAGTAGACAAAAAAGAAATGAGAACATTAGAACACCATCATTTGCAACCTCCAATAAATTAATGGATGGCGGCACTAAGCATCAATAGCTGCTAAAAATCACAAAAGGAGGGAAACTTGACACTTATTCCTACAAAATAAGCCATCATCCCTTAGACAAAATGATCCAACCAAGTCTAATAAATCCTCTGGAACCAGCTACCAGTTTGCCAGAAATAAAGAGGACTGATAAACTGCATATATTGAACAGCATTATGAATGTGCAGCCAAATCTACACTATAAAAAGTTATGCCAAACACAAATATTAAGAAAAAGAGAAGGAGGGAAAGTATACCACCCACAGATTAAGAGAGATGTAAAAGAAATAAAAACTCTTTAAAAATGCTCAAGACTGCCAGGTGTAGTGGGCACCTGTCTGTAATAACAGTGACTCAGATGGCTGAGGCAGGAGGATTACAAGTCCAAGGCCAGCCTCAGCAACTTAGCAAGACCCTGTCTCAAAATAAAAATTATAAAGGGCTAGAGATGTGGTCCAGTGGTTAAGCACCCTAGGTTCAATTCCCAGTACCAAAAAAAAAAGGATCAAGATTAAACGATAATGGCTAGGGTCGTGGCTCAGTGACAGAGCACTTGCCGAGCATGTGCGAGGCACTGGGTTCTACTCTCAGCACCACATATAAACAAATGAGCAAAATAAAGGTCTGTCAACATCTAAAAATTTTTTTAGAAAGATTAAACAATAATATCTAGTATCCAGTGGACTTACTTAACTTATAAAATCATAAACACAGGAAGTAATTACTTTAAGAATAACCTGAAGTGACTTGGAGAAAAGGGTTATGATTGAAGCAGAGCACTTGGAGGAGCATCTGAGGCAGCTGGAAATTCCTATGTTTGACGGATGTGGTAGTTATAAGAATGCATTATCTTAATATAGAAGGTATAAATTCTTTGTAAAATTATCTGCATTTTACTCTAAAAAAATCAAAACATTACAGATAAGATCTGCCAATCAAATAAAAATTCCTTTAGCAACATTAGCAAGAGTCTGGCCAGTGCCATTGGGACATCTTTTGATGATCATTTTTATTACAAGTTGTCAAAATAAGTTTCACATCAAAATAAAGCAGAAAGAGAGAGAACCTGGCAAAGTATATGATGCCTGCCTTAATGATTCTAACAGAAACTAGTAGAATATTCAGACTCACAGCTCCTGAAGCTATATAACATTTGCCCAGTTTGACAAACTCAACAAATTTGGGAATTCAACACATAGCTTGAAGCCAGTTCATCTACTTTTATACAATTCTTCATTCTACTGTTCCACTATCAGTGTTCAATACAATAATTCATTGCACACTAGGCAGCAAACCACAGCTGCCCCACCACTGGGCTTTTCTGAATTTCTTCTGCTGTCAAAAAAGCTAATCAAATTCAAACTATAAAGTGCCAGACTATCACTTTTACTATATAAATACAATATTTTTTATTTCATTAAAAAGTAAGATAACTACGTAAGTGTATATAAATTCTAGGTCATGCTTTTTTAAAAGCATGAACAATCAATTTGCCAATGCCTGAGTGCTATACCTGAGCTAGGAAAGCTTTTCTTATAGTCTATTGGAAAACTGCAAACAGGTATGAATTAAACCGCTGACACAACCTTAAGTACAGCATCCTACACCCTAAAGTGGCAGTAGTCTAATGAGAACAAGAATTTGCATCAAGTGGAGAGATTCCCTACCAATCTTTTATCATATCACCATCAATATCTGAGTAGAAAAGAATATGAACAAATGAAACCTATCAACTAAGTGAAGTGCAAACCTTAAATCAGTAAGAGACTCTGCATGCATGTGCATCCATGATTTAATGCATGTTTCTTTATTGCTCCATTTCTGAATCTACAGTCGTTTGTTTGTTTTTCCATATACAACTGAAGATAGGAATATGGTAGTCAGTGAATCTGACTTGTGACTCACAGTTCACTTTGAACAATTCACTTTCATCATTAAAAAAGGAAGAAAAAATTATTGAATGAACATGCCCTGTGTTCCAATCACTGTACTGTTTTATATAAATTTTGTCCCTTTTTTTTTCCAAACGTTTCACACATTATTACCAAACCAATCAAAATCAGTACTATAGCATCTTTGTAACTAAAGAAAGCTCACATTCCCAGTTAAATGTTCTCAACTATACAAATAGCAGTGACATTTTCAGCTTGATTTTACAAGATGATCGTAACCTTGATACAGCATAAATATGTGTGCCATTTCATGTGTAATCCTTATAGACCCAGCTTGGTTCTCCTCCAATGTCTCCTCTTGGAATTATACCTTATTTTATTACCAGTTTTCATTCTAATCCACTGGGGAATGGGATGATTTTGCTTTTGTTTCTTGGCCAGAACTCAACTGATCCTAAAAGTCTTGTGAAAAGACATGGTGAAGGAGTGAATCAATTGCACACACTGTAATGGCCAAAAGAGAGGTAAAGAAGAGTACAAATTATCTCTTAATAGTCAAAAGAATCCTATCCTGAGGGGAGATCAGTAGAGAAGAGGAAAGGGATCAGGAAAAGGGAGGAGGGGAGGAAAAGAGGGAATACTAAGGAATAATTACACACAAAATGGCACACATATTTATGCTGTATCAAGGTTATGATCATCTTGTCATATCAATCTGAACAAATTACATTATTACATCATGTGCATGTACAAATACGCAGCAATGAATCCCACCATTACATACAATTATAATGCATCAATAAAAATAGGGGGAATAGCTTTAAAAAACAGAATTGTACCAAATAATCACTATAACACTCACAAAACCACAACTCTGTAATATAAATTTGATTTAGTCACAAGTTTGCATAACTGCAAAACCCTTTCTTTTTAGTAAACTAAGTGGAAATGATAATACCTAAATGAATGCCTATGTATTTGAAATACACAGTAAGCTGGACAGGTGATGGAACTCAGTGGAAAGTGCTAGCCCAGCATGTGTGGAAGTAGTGGGTATGATCTCCAGCACTGCAAAAAAGAAACAAGAAATACACAATAATTCTAACAACAAAAAAAAAGAGAGAACCCACATAAAAAAGAGAGAACATAAAGCTATACAAGTAAGTATAAGGAATGACTAGTGCTGGTAAGCCCATTCCACCATTACTTCCCCCATCACATGGGAGGGATGCTTGAAAATAATAACACAGAAGGAAAGAATAAACAAGAAAATATACAAATACAGTTCAATACATGAAGTGTCAACAACAAAACAATGGGACTGGGAGAGGATACAATCTGTTCCCTACAATATGTGTTTCTGTAGTGTGAATTAGTTCATTCATTCATCACTAGAGATGAGGTTAGTATAATGTGAAAGTCACTTGGACCCACAGTTTTTCCTAGCACAGGGATGTTTTAAAGCCATCAGACAAGCTTTCACACTAAGAGTATTATCAATATATGATGATCTTAAGAAATAAACTGAAATTCTATGGATGGGACAACTGGGGACTGGTTAATAGCTTCAAACCATTAAGTTTTCAACATTATTAAGCCACCTGATGAGGCTGCAGGTAGAGATAAAGAAGCTGTGAAAATATTTTCCTCATATTTATTTTTTAAAGGGGTGGCAGAATGGAAGACTACATCCTGAATCCATTTACGAATTCTGACAAATTGATCATAAATAGAAATGAATGTCAAAGGAGAAAACACAAATCCCAGGACTCAGAACTAACTGATGTTGGTTGCAAATGTTTAATGTATTAATATTTTTATTAGAATGGTTACTGAGTTTGTTAGAACACAGAGTAGAAGCCCGCACAGACTTCTGAGTGGTTTTGTCCCCAGAAAAAAATCTGGGATTTAAATTGCTTTATATGCATTGCTTTATAACTGGGTGGCCTGCATTACAGTATTCAGAGAAGTCCAGAGTCACCGCCTGTTTTATTCAGATCAAGTTTTACTTCTTTAGTATTTGCTGTGTAATGGGTGGTAAATCAAATTTACATTGAGAGATTAAGCTTTATTGCTGCTACACACTTAAAAATTATTTCCGGTCAACCTAAATTATTGTCTATTTTTGTTTTAAGAAATACTAACAAAAAGGGTTGGAGTTAAGAAATTAAGCAAGAACATGGAAAAATAGACATTGTAATAATGGTATGTGATCAGTTATGCCAAATTAAGTTTAAATTCTGGTACAAACTATGTATTTTTAAAAATAACATTGAATCTGTTTCGTTAATGTTATAATAATGCCACAAAGAGGATAACAACCACTAGAATGAAACAGGTTTTTCCTTTTTTTTATATAACTATTTATTTAGCAGTACTAATTGAACCCAGGCACTCTACCACTGAGCTAAACCCCCAGCCTTTTTCTTTTTATTTTCTTTTTCTGGTACCAGGGATTGAACTCAGGGGTGCTTAACCACTGAACCACATCCCCAGTCCTTTTCTGCATTTTTTTAATTTAGAGACAGGGTCTCCCTGAGTTGCTTAAGTCTCACTAATTTGCTGAGGCTGGCTTTGAACTCGCAAGCTTCCTGCCTCAGCCTCCTGAGCCACTGGGATTACAGGTTTGCGCCACCACACCCAGACCTTTTTATTTTATTTTCAGAGAGGGTCTTACTAAATTGCCCAGGCTGGTCTCAAGCTTGTGAATCATGCCTCAGCCTCCCAAATTTGCTGGCATTACAGGCATGTGCCACCATACCCAGCTAGGTTTTTTCCTTCAAGAGCAATCTTTTTAATTTATAGCACAGTCATATCCTTTATGAAAATCTCAAATATTTAAGAAAGTAACACATACTTACCCTGGTCACAGAGAATACATTTCTTAATTAAATCAAACAATAAAAACTGGCTTCAGTATTTATTGATTTATTTTTAAATTTTTTAAAATTTTAATTTGTTATAATTAGTTATACATGGCAGCAGAATGCAATTCGATACATCATATATAATGCAGTATAATTTCTCATTCTTCTGGTTATACACGATGTAGAATCCCACCAGTCGTATAGTTATATATGTAATATGTAATAATGTCTGATTCATTCTACTATCCTTCCCATCCCCATAACCCCTCCCCTCCCTTCAATCCCCTCTTCCTAAAGTAACTCTAAATCCCTGGTTACAACATGTATCTAAGATGATTCTAAAACGTTTAAGAGTATGAAGCCCTAATCAAAGTTTAATTTTGGCTATATGTTATTAAAAATTAAGTTATTAACTCTGTACCTGAAATTTTGTTCTACATTAAGGTTTTTGTTGTCGTTTTGGTTGTAGATGGACACAGCACCTTTATTTTATTTTTATGTGGTGCTGAGGATTGAATGCAGGGCCTCAAGTATGCTAGGCGAGTGCCCTACTACTGAGCCACAACCCCAGCTCCTACATTAAAGTATTTTTAAAGCACTTTTTATAATGCTCTGAACAGATGTATCCTGAAATATCAAAACACCACTTTAGAAATATCAGAACAAGTTTAACCACTTTAAAAATGGGAAGAAGAGCCGGGCGTGGCGGCGCACGCCTGTAATCCAAGCAACTTAGGAGGCTGAGGCCGGAGGATCGCAAGTTCAAAGCCAGCCTCAGCAACTTAGCGAGGCCCTAAACAACTCAGTGAGACTCTGTCTCTAAATAAAATACAAAAATAGGGCTGAGGTTGTGGCTCAGTGGCTGAGTGTCCCTGAGTTCAAAAAAAAATCCCTGGTTCCAAAAAAAAAAATGGGAAGGATATAGATGGTGTTCACAAAAAGGGAAAAAAATGGTATCTTGAAACAAAACAAGTATACCAATTTAGTACACAGATGTAATCTAAGCATTCCATACCCATTTCCTTGCCCCAGGAAATCACATCCTATCTGCTTTATTCAGAATGTCATTTTGACCTTAGCCACTTATATCACTTTCAATTCTCTTTTGGAATTCACGTTTATTACTATAACATTCTGAATCAAATTATGGCTTGGGGAATTACTGAAAGGTCAGTAAGAGCTCTGAAACTGTTTTCCTTCATTGTCTAAATTTATATGATTTGTTCCCCAAAACTTTCACTATAAAACTTGTCTCTTCTATGTAAAATTTTAAATACAGAAGTGGCAAATATATCCATCATACTAAAGTACAAAGAATAAAAGCACTGATCAAGAACAATTTACACTCTGATGAAACAGAAAATAAGTATCAAAACTACACAGTCTTACATAGAACAAGATGTTTATGAAGTATCTAGAATACTACTAAATGAGTATTTTATTAAGATGACTAAAGCTTTCAGAGGTATGTACTTGACAATTTTAGACGTGTCACTCTCAAAGCTTTTATTTCTTTATCCCTCCTTCCTTCTCTCCTGTTTGAGAAAAAAATCGATCACTACCATTTCTAAAACTAATACTATCAGTTGTTTTGATTTTGTCTACCCCTAGACCTCTTCTAGAAACTTGGTTCCTTAATCACTATTGAGTGTACTTCCCGACGACCTAACTTACTTTCTTTAGGCCCCACCACCTTTCAACTAGCACCACAGGCTGGCAACCAAGCCTTTAGCATTTGGGCCATTGAGAGAGCATTTAATATCCAAACCGTAACAACACCTTTACTTAAACCAAATTTTGATAGGATTTAAATCTGCAATGGAAAATATGGGGTAAAATAAAAGAAAAAAACTAAAAGATTTTGTTTTGTTTTTTTAATCACTGGGTTCTTAAAGACTAGCAAGTATATGTAAGAATCAGTTGGGTAGTCACTTTAAGAAAATAACTCTCTTTTAGACGATGTTATTGTAAATCTCAGTTGTACTTTATAACATTAAGTAGACTCAAATTAGTAATCAATATGTCATATTTAGTTTAAAAATTACCATGGTTATCTGAAAGGAAGGTATTTTTTCCCCCACCTTAGTAGGCTTTAGTATTTTAATTTTAAAAATATAATTTAAGAGTAATATCTACCCTATCTGGACAAAACTACTACATATCAGGCATTTGGTGCTTTATATTTGTTATCTGTTTTAATCTTCACCTAAAATATTGATTAGATATTAACTTCACTTTAAAGTTGAGGAGACATTGACACCATTACAGATTTGTCTCAGATCATATTAAGTAGCGGGTTTAGGTTTTTACCTCACTAATATCTCATTTCAAGGCCCATTTCTTTCTCTCTTTCCCTCTCTCTCTTTCTCCCTCCCTCCCTCGGTGAGGCTGGGGTTTGAACCTTACTTAATTGTTCTTAAACTGGTATACATAAGAACCATGGGGAAGCTTATTTTAAAATGAAGAACCTGGGATCCCATTCCAGTGATTCTGTCCATGGGTCCCGATGTAAATTTGTACTTTTAACCACCATCCTGAGTGATACAGATGCAAGTGATCCATTAACCACACTTTGAATAAAACTATTCCAGAGTAAAAGCAAGCCTCATTTACATGAGTTACTACTACAGATAAATTACTACTGAGTAAGAAGTGAACACATCTCTGACTTCTTATTCAAAATACAAAAATTAGATAATGATATGTCTCCAGACCAGCATTTTGTTTCATTTCTACAGTCACAGTTTAACTAAAAGTGCAAACACTTGAAAAAGTACATCCAAATACAGCATTCTACCCACAGATTTGGGAGTAAAAAGCATTTTAAAGTAAAAGTTTTAAGACTGGTTCTGCTATTCCCTAGCAAAACCTTCTCTGAGTCTCAATGTTCTTACATTTAAAAATAATATTTAAGAGTACCTTTCTCATGAAAGCGCTAATTAACAAGAAATGCTTAGTAGAACACCTGGTTCAAAGTAAGGGTTCAATAAAGATATTGTAATTATTATTACAAGACCATCACTGAAAAGGAAGCACCTAATTCAACCAACCCACAAAACTGGCTCAGCAGCAAACAGCTTATTTAATACACATACAGACAGAGCTCTGATAACAATGGCCTACCTTTTTTTTTAGAAAAATGATTACTTAAAAAATGCTAGTACTGAATGAACTCTTTAATAAAATTGTCTTAGAACACTGTCATATGAGCAAGCACCAATGCCAGAATTTAATCCCAGTCTGTTCTTTTAATCACTAAGACAATTTCTAGGAAAACTATTCTATTTACAGACTACTTAATATCAAAAAGGAAAAACATGACTGGGGGTACACCTCAAGGCCTCAAGGGTACACTTGTTTAAATGCGCAAAGCCCTGGGTTCAATCCCCACCACAGGGGGGGAAAAGATAAACCAAGTATTCTTTGCAAAAATATGCATCCTTGCCACTCCCAAAAAGATATGAAAGATGAAAAGAAGACATCAACATCACCTATAACCTGATTCTTCCAAGAAATTTCAGCTTTCCACTTAATTCCAACTTCTATACCTTCCAGGTCAATTATTGTTACTACCTCACACTGGTAAGGGTAAACTGATTTCTTTCTAATGGTCATTTTAAGAGTCTGTTTAAGAGACCTTAAAATGTTCATTCATAATTTGATCAAGATCATCAAGCAGATTAGTGGCACAGTCTGATTAAATCCAGGCTTTTAAATGCTTGGTTCAGGCTCTTTAGAAAAGGCAGTTCCACTGGGGCAGGCACTCACAAGGTATACTACTCAGTTATTTTACACAAAATACTGTCTAATTAAAGAGCAATCATAGCATCATCTTTTATAATCATTCTTTTTCTAAAAAGCAATCAACATGCACTGGTATTTTCTTTTTCTCTTCCTTTGCTCAATCCATGGCAAAAACAAAAAACAAACAAAAAAAAAACACTTCAGGTAGATCATTCCAACCACTCCAGTGAAACTTGTATCAATGATTAATTTGTGCATAGTCCATCACTTTCACATAAAAGAAATGTACCCTTGATCAAACCTCAAATGATATTAACATTCTTATGTTCCTGTTATCAGTGGTCACAGAAGTTTTGTTGTGGAGTTATGGGGGTTATGGAGGGGGATAGAAAGTTGTCTACTAAATAATAATTTATTACAAACTCTAGTTTTAAATTACCATTTTTTAAATTAATTTTTTAAGTATCTGAATTCAGGAAAAAGTACAGAACAAATCTTTCAAGAAATATTAAGGCCAAATATTTGATTATATCATAAAAGGAAAGACACCCTCTTTACATGGTGGTTTGGTTCTAATACAATGGCAAAGTTATGTTTGGTTCTATTATGGCAAATTATTAATTTTAATTATTACGTTTTTGCATATGGTTAGGAAAGAGTGTCTTATGGCAAGAACATAAATAGGAAATGACAGAGAAGTCTGTATTTGTATGCATCTGGTTCTATATAAAACATTTTTAATATATACTAGTCAGAGAAGTATAAGTGTTATGCAGGAAGGAGGAAAGGGAAGAGATGATATGTGCAGTTTAATAGGCAAGGTCTTAGTATCTGAGTCTTCTTTCTATAACAGCAGTTCTACTCTATTGACACAATTAGTACTATACTTCTACATTTGTGATCAATAACTTGTTTTAAAAGCATAGAAGATGAAAAGAAAAACATCAAAATATAATCACTTTAAAATTTCTGATGTTGATATTACATTATCCTGTATAGTTTTTAATTTTCTATATCCTTAAACATTACTTTAATATAGCTACTAATTATTCATCAGTATCCTTTAGAAATGATACGGCTCAGATTTCTTAATGTTTTTGTATCCATGAAATCACTGAAAGCAAAAGACCAAAAAAGGATACAAAACAATTTTCTAGCACAACTTGCTAGATCAATAATTTACCATAATTCCAATACTAGAATTATAGATTTTGAAACTGATGAAATTTATAACTGGTAAGGATATTCTACTTCACTTAAGATAACACAGGAGAGTTAACATAAACTCTTATATTTTAGACACGTGCTCTCATGGTCAATACCAGAGTATGTTGATATATATACTGATGCTAAGCTAGAAATAGGGAACAGAGAGACTGTTTTATTCTCTTCAAGGTTAATCATACCAATGAACTTTTTATGAATTGATAAGTGAAATAATATATAATTTCTGAAATTTCATGAGGGCACTCAAATTATGAAATTACTAAAGTTACCCAAAACTTAAAAAAAAAAAAATAAGAGAGAAAAACTTAACTTTTCTAATTTCAAAAATAAATGCTGCTGCTGCTTTAAGTGACCAGCAGTCTCACATCAACTCCAGGCTGCAATCACAACATCCATTAGAGTGCTCCACAGCTCAGAGCAAGCAAGCAAGTGGTTGTCAGTGCAGCTAGTAAATCACCTGATCCTATTACAAAATCAATTACTGCAGTGCATTTCCATTGCTACACAATCTGATGATGACAAAATGATATTGGATAGCTACTGCAAGGTCAAGAAAACTGCTAAGAACATCTTTAATTGGTCTTTTCTTTTTAATCATTTGGCCCTAGTTATAATGCAGCCATTTTAATTGTATATTTTTATTTGAAAGAAATCTATGTAGTTACCTTTGGTTGTCTGGGACATTCGATGGATAATCTCTGCAACTGGTCTGATGTATGGCTACAAGAGAACTGATCGGAGCAGCAAGTCGAACGGCTCAACCTCTTCATTAAAGAAGAAATAATGCTGCAGCCACAGCCACACATTGACTTGATCATTAGATGAGAATTTGACTTAAAAAATCAGAACTGGTAATGTCCCGTATATAGTCAGAATTGGCTAACTGCCTCATTCTGCAGCTCTCCAGCTGAAAGAAACACTGCTAAAAAAGAATAAAACAACAGCTTCCCCACAGATGATACCAGCCAAAACTCATCACCAAGAAAAACTTGATATTAGAAACAGAAGTCCCCTGGCTACTCTTCAGAAAGAAGGTAAGGTGCTTTAATATTTCAAACTGTTTTATATTAAAGCCCAAGTACTTAACAAAGGAACAAACTCAAGATAAGACATCCTAAAATTATACTAACCACTCTGTCTTCCATCAGTTTAGATCTGTTTGCCTACTCCTTCGGCTCAGCCTATCCAACCTGTTCCCTCTGTAAATGCACACTATTTCAACAACCAACAGGAATGAGCCCCACCCCTTGCTGACCCCCCACACACACCGTTCAAGAACCGCTCAATATCTGGAAAAGAACTGCTGCAGCATTGCTTTGAGAAACAACAGGGAGCAAATTACTAGACGGATTCTTTAACTTACCAATCAGAACTGCTGACCTTTTATGACTCTACAATTCAAGAAGCCGGCCAAATACTCACAGTAAGAAAAATCAACTGATTTTATTTCTATACAATAGATTAATTTACAGAATTGTTTTCAATCTTATTATTCAATATGAAATTGAGTAAGAAACAGACGCATAGGCCTAAGTATCTTCTTAGCAAACAAAATTTAGGTAATAGCTAATACAAAGTATCTAACATTTGAGAGTAGGTGGGAGAGGGCAGGAAGGTGGTTGAATAAAATGCAGAGTAAAAAACTCCTTCAGAATACTGTGCTTAGACTTGAGAAGTAATGAGCAATAAAATTCTACAGCAAAATTATCAGTGCAGATAATGATAAATAATAAGCAGCAAGATAATCCAAGAAAGCCCCTGCTATCATAAATGTTAAAAAAGTTTTAATAAGAAGAAAAAGACATGTGGCTATCCAGATAGGCATTGAAAATAAGTAAAAAGCCATCAAGAATCTCTTTTGATACTGAATATTCTCCCATTTGGTTATTTGCATTTCATTAGATTTATTTTGATACCACAAACCACTTGAAACCATAAGAAATAGTATTAAGAATGTTTGCCATTTTCTAATATCTTTTATATTTAAGCATTCTACCTTTCCTAATATAATTATTTACATCATGTAATTATAATCCACAACAAGAACAGCACATTACTACAAATACTTCACCATCTCAAATAATCATAAGTTAAGGAACAGTCACAGACCAGTTGACTTGCCAATCCTTCTTAACAACACCTGTTTTGGGGAAGATGGTCAAGAAAATGTAATAAAAAAACTTCCAATTAAAACATTTTTTAAAACTTCATATTTTTGAAGCATTGAAAGCTTCCTCATTTGTGTATGTCTCATACTCAATTCCTTCCCTGGGTTTAAAGCTGTAAGAGCCAGTACTGCCTCTTCCTTCACCTTGCACTGCCCTTTTGATATTCATGTTATACTTAAATCAATTCTTCCAAAATATCTTAAAACAGGCATGCATTTCACACTGATTTAAAAAAAAAAAAACCTTTTGTAGATAAAGGCTATGGAAACAAACAAGCAAAATAATGCAGTAACCTTTTACTCGCCTGCTGGAGGTACTGTCTGCTGCACAGAATTTTAAATCCTCATCTGCAGATGCAATTGAACTGGTATTGCCAAGAAGTCTGCCTTTCCTGTGCTGATGCTACACAAGCTATTCATCGAAAAAGCACATTATATGGAAAACATGAAGTACTATCAGTTTAAGTTTCTTATATGATTTAACAAAAGAACTTCTAAAATGTAGCCATAGCTCTGCTCTACATAATCTCAGATGCATGTCAGACACATTAGGGGAAAAGGTCCTATTGCTGCTGATGCACTCCTTTAGCAAATGTGTGAGATGGGGAAGCTGAAAGAGGTAATGATAAAATTCATACATCTTGCTAATGTAAAAATAGGTACCAGGTATTAAAATCTGACACAATTTATATTGCCAATGAATGTACAAGATGCCCATAATAGCTTGAGGTTTTTATGAATTCTATAATTAACAAAAGCCTATAAATAAGTTATTGTCTAATATTAACAGACAAGTATCAATTAAACAGCTCCACCAAATGCATACTCCTCTTAATGAAAATAAGTTATTTTGCTAGTTCCTCAGCATCACTAAGGTTTCTGAACAAAACCATGAAATAAAATATCCCAAAGTACAGAGTGCCTCTGAAATACCTTGCCTTGCAATGCTTTGTCTTCCTTATCACCCCCTCCAATATTCTTGGCTCTTAGATTACTTCTAACCAAACTAGATTGCAAGCAATAACAGCTATTTTCATTATTTATCATTTTCCGTCCATATCAGTTAATTTAATGTACTCTCGATTCTCTATATAGGAAAGCAAACCAACAAAGATAAACCTTTAAAAATTATCCAAAAAGCAGCACGTTGTTTACCAAAAAAGTAGTTAGTATTTAAATTTAGCCACAGGTATGTATACAAGGAGACACATTAATATTTGTTCATTAAGGACAATTAAGTATCATGCTATTTCTTCAATAAATAATTGCATTTTAAAGTTACTTCCTCCCTTAACTGCAAGTAATTCAAATGTCAAAAACTTGTAAAAACTTACCTGATACTACTGTATTTTTACAAAACAATTATTCTTTCATTTAAAAATAACCATATATTGTCACATATAGTCACCCAGTGAGAGAAGACTAACAGTTCTCAAAATGTGGAACCTGAGGATTCCTGAGACTCTTATATGAATCTATGAGATCAAAACTATTTTTGTAATACTGAGATGTCTCTTAGTTTTTCACTCTCTATTTTAGGAATATATATACAGTGAAGTTTTACTCAGACTACATGGCATGTAATATCCTACCTGCTTGAACACAGAAGTAAATGAGAATCCAAATGTCTTTCACTAAGCTACACTTTAAATTCATATGCATAAATGAAAAAGAATGCCATTCTTTTCATTAATTTTTTGGTTTGTTTCAGGAAAATGTGGCTATTTTCCCCCAAAAAACATGTTCACTGTATGAACATGAAATTAGTTGTCATTTTTCAATGAATCTAATAAATGAATACATTTTAAATGTTTTAGTTTTATTTTTCTAATAGGGTAAATATTAAGAGATATGACCCATGATTTTAAAAAGCTCCTTGTAGTCTTTAAAGAATTTAAAGGTATCCTGAGACCAAAACAATTGAGATTCACTGGATGTGTTTGCATACATTTTTTCTTAAATCAAGACTTACAGTTTCAGTTATAAAAATCACATACTCACTTTAGTATATCAAATATAAAATGTTTCTGAATTTTCACTGTCATTTTCAATACATGAGCCCAATTATTATCAGATGTGTTTTACAAAAGTGCTAACATCTATTTTTTTAAAGTAGTAGATAACCAAAAATTCTGATTTCCATAAGGAAGATTTAAAACACAACTCACTTACCCATTGAAGAATGAAAATCCATTGTAAGGAAAAAAGAAAATGTGAGATGATGTTTTATATTAAAAGAAATTACGAGTTTCTGAACTCTTCTTGCCAATATAATCACTAGTCTTATTAAGCAATTTTTTTTCCAGAGAAGAAATAAACTTTAAATGAATACTCCTCCAAAAAAGGATTGTCTTCAGTGATAAATACACTAAGGAGAAAGCACACAATACATACACATATTTAAGAATATATGAAAGCACCAGGTGTGGTGGCACACACCTAAAGTCTCAGCTACTTGGAGGGCTGAGGTCAGAGAATCACTGGAGCCTAGAAGTTGGGGATCAGTCAGGAAAATATAGGGAGATTCTATCTCCAAAAACAAAACAAAAATTATATATGTGAAAGACAATTAGGGAAAATGCAGTATAGTAATTACTTTTCAGAAATTGCTGTTGCTAAAAATATGTTGGATGCTTGATATATTAAGACTGTATGGTTAAAAAAAAAAGAGAGACAGACGTTATCTTGTCCTCTGAATTTTTATGTATTAGCCTACATTTTCCCCTTTAAGTCCCATAAAAGTTAATTCTCAAAGAGGCTCCTCTTGGTCTTGTCCTTGGTCAAACCCCAAGTCCTCAATGTTCTAGACTTATGATTCCCATTCATTCGTTCATTCATTATTTAAATATTTAAGTATCTCCCATATGCTAAGCAGGTATGAGTAATGAAGATGTAGCAACATGCAAGAGAGATCAAAAAAACTCTCTTGGCTTCACTGTATTCCATGGGAGAAAATACATAACAAACGAAATAAATATTTACTACAGGAGATGGTGCCAACTGCCAAGGAGAAAAAATATAGGAGGAAGGATGAAATAACTAGGAAGTCTCATTTCAGAAATATAATTTTTTTTAATTTTAAAAACATTTTGTAAATATTAAGAGAGTAATGCAAAAACACGTGTGTCAGTAAATGGAAATTTAAATTTTTTAAATGTAAAATTTCAAATACATGCAAGAAGAGAAAAGAATACAATGAACTTATCACCTATCACCTATGATCAATACTTAGTCAAGACAGTGCCAATACTGCTTTATCTTTTATCCACAATCTTAACTAATAAGTCAATATTCAAACTTTTCCAGAATGTCTCAAAAATGTCTTTTCTACTTAACTTGATCTAAACAGAATCCAAAGGCTACTATGTATCTTAAGTCTTACTTAAAAGCAATCAATTGGTCCTTTTTCCCCCATGCCACTGACTTTCATAAATCATGTTAGGTATCTAACATGATGCAACTGTCTGGGTGGTTTTTCACTGGGTCACTTATCTTGTAGCCCAATCTCCCATATTTCCTACAAACAACTTTTGATAATCAATATTCCAAATTCTAACCTCATCAGGAATATTATAATTAACAGACACAGGAATTCTAACTCTAGAGAAACAACAAGAATTTAAGTCTACTAGTAATTTTGAAACACTTATTCAAAAAAATCTGAAAAAACTAATGTAGTGCAGTAGCTCAAAAAAGACAGAAGAGGGAACTATAATATTTACGAAGTTCACACTAAATAGCTTTAAATTTTACCTTAAATTTCAACAATGAATTTCAACTTAATGATGATTCAAAATACAGTAATCACTACTTACAGTAATCTTCTTATAGTAACCTAAGAAGTATACTACTTATACTTATAGTAATATAGTAATCTTCTTCCCCAAATCAAGCAAACAAAATCCAGAATCCAGAAGAAAAGAATTGCATCCACTAATATCACCCATTAACAAAAGTTACCATTTAAAATTATTCTAACACTGCACCTCTACTTCCAAAATAATTTTCTTCAATAATAAGCATATGTAAATGAAACTAATGTGTTTTTGCTAACTAATCATTTTAGTTATAAAATCAAAAATTTTAAATGAAAAAGGAAATCCAGAATTTTAAAGCAAATTACTTTCTTAAATATTCATTTATACAAAAGAAAGCTGCAGAAAGTCTTCAGTGATAAAGAACTTTAAGAATTTTAAGAATAAATACATGCAGGCCAAGTGTGATGATATACAGCTGTAATCCCAGCAGCTTGGGAGGCTGAGGCAGGAAGATCACAAGTTCAAAGCCAGTCTCAGCAATTTAGGGAGGCCCCAATTAACTCAGCAAGATTCTGTCTCTAAATAAAATATGAAAAAGGGCTAGGGATGTGGCTCCATGTTTAAGTGCCTCTAGGTTCAATCCCTGGTACCAAAAAAAAAGAAAAGAATAAATATGTACAGTCTACCAAGATGTTTGCTCCAAAGAAAATTGATATTTTATCAAAACATTAACTCAATTTATATAAAAATATAACTATTACATTAATTGAAACTACTTTATGCAAGTCCAGAATAGAAAAGCAAATTTATACACAAATGATTGCTACCATACCAAGGTAAGACAGAATAGAGCTAGTATAAACTATAGAACAGAATTTAGGTAAGCTTTTTGCATCTAACAAGGATCTCCTTAACTCCAGATTCCAGTACCATATTCCTCATTTTCTTGGGAGCCTCAACAGTGGCCATACCTTTAACATTCACACTTCCACAAACATTCTGTTTATGAGGATTTGGGTATTCTCTAAGAAAATACAAAATTTCTTGACTATGCTTCTTCTTTTCTTCTGGGTCCTCATCATCAGAGTCTTTAACATCATGTTTCTTCCAACAATGTTTTTTGATGATTTCAGCATCCTCTAGAATGACATGGTTTTTCCCTGCTGTGCCCCTCTCTCTTCTGAGGGCTCACTAGCAAAATCCTTAACATCTGTTTTTCCTACCAACAGTAAATGCAAGGCAATCTAGGCTTTCTCTTTCACTTTCCTCAAAACCCATTGCCCAATTTCAAAGTCACTCCACATTTTGAGGTATTTGTTACATCAGTGCTCCACATACAGGTACCAAAATCTAAAATTAGCTTTCTATGGCTGCTGTAACAAATTACCACAAACTTGTGGCATAGAATAGCAAATTATCTTACACAGTTCTTGAGGCCAAAAATCCAATTCAGTTTCATTGAGCCAAAATCAAGGTGTCAACAGATCAGTATTCTTTCCAGAGGCTCAAAGTTCATCTGTTTCCTTGCCTTGTCTAATGCTTAGAAAGCTATCTGAATTCCTTATTTCTTGGTCCCTTCCTCCCCCTTCAAAAGCACATCATTCCAACCTCTGCATCAGTCTCCCATCTCTTCTCTGCCTTTGCCTTTTCACTTACTTATGAGGATGCTCTGATTACACTGGGCTTGCTTGGATAATGCAGGACAACCACTCCATCCCAAGTCCTTAATTTATCATGTATGCAGAACTCCTTCAGCCACGTAAAGTAAAATACACAGCTTTTAGAAATTAGCATGTGAACATCTTTCAGGGGCCACTATTCAGTCTACCAATAGAATACTAAAAGCACAAAATATAAAAGAAAAAGAATAAACTGGACTTCATGAAATCAATAAAAAGACTTCTGAACTTCAAAAGACACTGGTAAAAAAAATGAAAAGGCAAGACACGAACTTGGAAAAGCTTGCAAATAGTTGTCTGAAGGGCTTATATCAAGACTATATGGAGGATGCTCACACTGCTGTGACAACCCAAAAACTTTTAAGAAAAATATTTGAGAAAATGTTTCAACAAAAGAAGACATAGGAATAGCAAACACACATAGTTAGAGATGTACAACATCATTATTCATTAGGAAAATGAGAATAATGCCACAATGGGATATCATTACCTAACCCCTAAAACATGTAAAATTAAAATGACTGATCATAACAAATGTTCTGAGGATACTGAGTGACTAGAAAGCTCATACACTGCTAGCAGTAATATAAGGTGATACAACAACTCTGGAAAAGTTTGGGGGGTTCTTATAAAGGCAAACATACACCTACTATATTACTCTATCATTCCACTCAGGAGAAATGAAAACACTTGTCCACATACATACAAATGTTTGGGGCCTCTTTATCCACAATAGCCAAAAACTGTAAAACAACCCAATGTAGCAACAGGTAAATAAAAACAGGTTTAAAAAAAAAAGTGATATATCTTTTTAAAAAAAAAATAAGACAGAGACACATTATCTGATTCTATTTACATAAACATTCTAGAAAAAACAAATTTATAGTGACAGAAAACAAGTAGTTAAGGTTGCCTGGGAAGAAGGAAGAGGGGACATTACAAAGTTACAAAAAGACTTTCAGGGGTGATTTATACACTTCTTACCTTGAATTTAATGATGTTTCATGAGCACATATGTAAGTCATCAAATTATGCATTAATTACATCTCAATAAGCCTAAATGTTTTTAAATTAAAAACTTAGAAGATGAATATGAGGCAGAGAAATTAAAATCTGAAACCTATTGTTCTGGTAGAATCCTAATAAACAATCTGGAGACAAATGAAGTAAAAAATCTAAAACACACTTAAAAGATAAAAGTCGTTACACAATGATACTGTAGAATTTAGGATTAAAGATTAAGAAATTGAATAGTACTCAGTTCCAGTGGATTTTTTCCTCTACCCCTATCCTCTCCATGCCTATAAAAAAAAGAAAGCAAAAGTTCAGGAAACTTATAATTTAATATTTTAAATGTTCCTATTTCAGGTTGACAAGGGGGCAAAAATAAACTTTACTGGCATATCTATTTTCACCCTCTAAAAGACAATCTAATTAAAAATTTCACTTGCCAAATGTTGACATTCTGAACTCTCAAGAGGTAGAAGATATGTAATCACTTAGGTGACCAAAAAAGAATTGTTCAGCTGTCCATGACCCAGCATAGCACAGAGACACTATTAAGAAGTAAACACATCTAAACTCCAGGCAAGACAGACACTTCTCAGTAAGCAGTATTATATTAGGCAAGTCATGTCATACAAAACCATTTACTTAACTAACAATGAGAACATAATCATACCATGCTGAATTGCTACCACAGTCCCATCTCTACTTTCAGAGAATCAAATAGTCTGACACACAGGGCATTCCATTCTAAAACAGCTCTATTAAGAGTGAACTTACTAGGGTTGGGGATATAGCTCAGTGGTAGAACATTTGCCTAGCATTCTCAAGGCCCTGAGTTCAGTCCTAATCCCAGGAGTGTGGAGAGACACAGAGTGAAATTATTCATAACTGGGAAGAACACTTGCAGTATGGATATGACAAGAAGCTAGGCCAAAAAAAAGTGGGGAGGAGGAAGAAGAGCTTGTTAACAATGAACCAACCCAGCTGTACTCAGTTTTCCATGTCAGATAAGCAATTCAATCTTTTCCCTTTCATGGGATATCTGAAAACAAAACCAATATAGCCTGTAATCCCAGCAGCTAGGGAGGATGAGGCAGGAAAATCACGAGTTCAAAGCCAGCCTCAGCAATGGCAAGGCACTAAGCAACTCAGTGAGACCCTGTCTCTAAATAAAATATAAAATAGGGCTAGGGATATGGCTCAGTGGTTGAGTGCCTCTGAGTTCAATTTTCCCCAACACAAATCCCCAGTACAAAAAAAAAAAAATACTGCCCAACTGATACAACATTAACTTGTGAAAATTATGGTCTAGTATATTCACTCCAAAGTAGTGAAATGGCCCCAAATGAGGGGTGAGAAGCCCTGACTAGGAGAGTGGTCAAAAAAATAAAATACTTGGGAATCAATCTAACAAAAGATGTGAAAGACCTCTACACTGAGAACTACAGAACGCTAAAGAAAGAAGTTAAAGAGCATCTGAGAAGATGGAAAGATCTCCCATGTTCTTGGATAGGCAGAATTAATATTGTCAAAATGGCCATACTTCCAAAAATGCTATACAAATTCAATGCAATTCCAATTAAAATCCCAATGATGGACCTTATAGAAATAGAGCAAGCAATCATGAAATTCATATGGAGGAATAAGAGACCCAGAATTGCTAAAGCAATCCTTAGCAAGAAGAGCGAAGCAGGGGGTTTCACAATACCAGACCTCCAACTATACTACAGAGCAATAGTGACAAAAACAGCATGGTATTGGTACCAAAATAGGCAGGTAGATCAATGGTACAGAATAGAGGACACAGAGACAAACCCAAATAAGTACAGGTATCTCATACTTGACAAAGGAGGCAAAAACATGCAATGGAGAAAAGACAGCCTCTTCAACAAATGGTGCTGGGAAAACTGGAAATCCATATGCAGCAAAATGAAACTAAACCCATATCTCTCACCCTGTACAAAACTCAACTCAAAGTGGATCAAGGACCTAGAAATCAGACCAGAGACTCTGCACCTAATAGAAGAGAAAATAGGTCCAAATCTTCATCATGTTGGCCTAGGACCAGATTTCCTTAACATGACTCCCAAAGCGCAAGAAATAAAAGCACGAATCAATGATTGGGATAGAGTGAAACTAAAAAGCTTCTTCTCAGCAAAGGAAACAATCAGCAATGTGAAGAGAGAGCCTTCAGAGTGGGAGAAAATCTTTGCCACACACACTTCGGACAGAGCACTAATCTCCAGAATCTACCAAGTACTCAAAAATCTTTACACCACGAACACCAATAACCCAATCAATAAATGGGCCAAGGAAATGAACAGACACTTTACAGAGGAAGATCTACAAGCAATCAGCAGATTTATGAAAAAATGTTCAACATCACTCGTTATAAGAGAAATGCAAATCAAAACCACCTTAAGATTTCATCTTACCCCAATTAGAATGTCTTTTATCAAGAACACAGGCAACAACAGGTGTTGGCGAGGATGTGGGGAAAAGGGTACACTCATACATTGCTGGTGGGAGTGCAAGTTGGTGCAGCCACTCTGGAAAGCAGTGTGGAGATTCCTTAGAAAACTTGGAATGGATCCACCATTTGACCCTGCTATCCCACTCCTTGGCTTATACCCAAAGGACTTAAAATCAGATTGCCTCAGTGATGCAGCCACATCAATGTTCATAGCTGCTCAATTCACAATAGCTAGATTATGGAATCAACCTAGATGCCCTTCAGTAGATGAATGGATAAAGAAACTGTGGTATATATACACAATGGAATATTACTCAGCCATAAAGAAGAATAAAATTATGGTATTTGTAGGTAAATGGATGATGTTGGAAACTCTTATGCTAAGTGAGATCAGCCAATCCCAAAAATCCAAAAGCCGAATGGTCTCTCTGATATATGAATGATGACGCATAATGTGGGGGGGAAAGATGGCAAGAATGGAGGAAAGATAGCTAGCATAGAGGGAAGGGAGGGGTGGGGGTGGGTGGGGGGTAAAATTAATAACAATGTGTGACAGATACCATTGCCCTGTGTACATGCATGAACGCACAGATGGTGTGACTCTACCTTGTGTACAACCAGTGAAACAATAGCTGTACTCCATTTGTGTTCAATGAATCAATAAGTAAATAAAAGAATAAAATAAAAAATAAAAAAAAAATAAAATAAAACCATTAGAACTTCCACTTTTCCAATCAAGGTAGCTCAATAAGGAGAGCCCATTTTCACACTAGCTTCTGCCTTAGAAAGCTAGATTATGTAATTATGCCACCTCTTTTGGACAATTAAAACTATAGTATTTCCTCCTTATCTTCAGTATTACAGTACTATGTCCAAAACACACTAAAAGAAAACTCTGACAAGTACTCTGCTACCCTGGACCATCACCAAAATCACTGACCAAAGCTCAAATTCTTTAAGTTCTTTTGAACACGGTCTTACTGAGACACCCTACCATATCCCACTGACTGTATTCACCTTCAGTACAAACATAATAAACCCAAATTGTCCAACTATAGGTGTCTCCCAGGTACACTTTTCTGGAGGGCATTGACAATACATTCACAAGTAAAAGGAGGAAAGCTCTCCAAAAAATACCTTAACAGCACTACTTAATATACTGGTAATGTCTATAACATTTTAAAATTTGAAGTACCACATGGGCATTTTTTCAATTAGTGTTTTTAAATAAACATTAACACTCAGTGTAATAACTGATTAAAGAACTGTCAATAAATACTAAAGCCACTGGGTGAAAACTTGGTAGGAAAATTGTACTCACATGGTATCAAAGTGTCACCCTCAAATTACACAAAAAATATTTAGTGCAGAGAAATCTATCATCATCTGGAACAAATGATCAAACTTAACATCAAAAATAAGCCAACAAAATAAACAATAAAAAATAATAAGCCAAATTGGTAGTATCTGAATCTTAATGTGATACAATGAAAACAATACATTAACACCTACAACGAAATCTTGTCCAAAAAATGTTTAATCTGAATCTGATCATAAAGAAATTTTTAAAAAAGCAAGAATGTAGGATTTTTCTACAAAGTTACCACCTGATTCTGAAGATACAAAATAAAGGTGAGGGAATATTTCAAATTGAGACTAGAAAACCATGAAAATTAAATGCAATTAGTAACCCTGATTGGCTCTTGGATTGGTCAGGAAGGGCAGAAGTTGGAGGTTTGGATTATAAAAGACTTTTGGAAATAAGTAGGAAAATTTGAAAATGGACCCTGTTATTAAATTTTTGTCAAATTAAGGCTAATTTTCATAGGTGTAAAAATGGTTATTATGGTCACGTGAAAAAAAAATCTTATGTCACAAATACATGTTTAAAGTATCAGTTGGCAGAAGGATGATTCTGAACTTTTGTTGATGTTTACAGTAGACTGGTGCTCTCAACTATTTTTATTTACATGTGTCATTTTGTTACAAAAGAATTTTAATATGGTATAAAATTCTGGAACAAGATAGGCCTCCTGCTTTATACCTTCTTTTATACCTGCTTTTATACCTTCTTGGTTTCAACTAAGCAAAATGCCTGGACCCGACCTTGGCAGTTATTTTATAGCAAGAGAATACTGCTTAATATTCTGTTCCTTTTAAGTTCTTCCAAAAGGTTAACTAGGTAGAATTGCCATGTATTAGGTAAAAATGTCATAAACAGAACTTATATGGTTTGCTGGTTCAAATAGTGCTTCCATCCTAAAATCTATCTCCTTGCAACTTTAACTACTTTTAGTCATATTTATTAAGTAATACAGTTTGTACCTTTTTATTTTGTAACATTTCGTGATTTTTTTGTACCATACTGTATTTGTACTTTAGAGCAATTCCCAGTTGATGGAATAAATGAATAAAATGCATAGTTTAAAAAAAAAAGTATTTATCAATGAAGAGTCAGGATGTCTAAAACTTATATCCTATTCCACCTAGCACAGTCTGTATATGTAGAAAGGACACGAAAAGAAATATTCCGAGTGAAAGATACTGATTTTCTCACCCTGAAAGTTCTCTTTTGCTTCTTTAAAGTATCTGGTGAGATTCCCTATTTTTCATTAATACTACTTTTCTTTAATCCTTTGAACACAGGATTTCTTAATTATTATGATTATACTTAGTGTTACTTTAAAGTCTTCGCTAAGTCCAACATCTAGCATTACTCAGGTTTAGTTTCTACCAATAAATTTCTTCTTATCTGAAAGTGGGTCATATTTCCACTTTCCTTTCGATGTCTAGTAACTTTTAGTTGAAAAGACATTGTAAATAACAGCAACTCTGAGTTTTGTTAAATTCTTTCAAAGGGCCATTTGGTTTTGGTTTTGATTTCATATAGTTCCAACAGGCCTGCTAGACTCAGATGGCAAACTATGATTCCCTAGTAGAGTGCAATAACTGATTTTGCTTAGTTCTTCTGCATTCTAGCTGCTGCCTTTTTTTGAAGCCTAAAACCTTAGGTGCTACCTACCTCAACCCTTTTGTAATTTGGTGGTCAGCCACATAACTGGGTAGAACTTATACTCAAATGTATGGCTCACTTCCTCTGATAATATCTTGCTTTCAGGCTTTCTCTCCTAAAGTTTAACTGTTCCGTCAGCCCCATGTTCTGTCTTCTAGTACCTCAAACCAGTTTTTGCTGCCCAATCCACATGCAAGTTGAGAAATGTACTCAGTCAGAAAAGAAGCGAACACAAATCTCAAGTGGTTCATTTCTCATTCAAGAGCAGAAGTCACATGATAATCAGAATAAGAAACTAAACTGGTCTTACAAAAATTTTAAAGATATGCACTTAAGCTGGGCACAGTGGTGCACACCAATCTGAGAATCTCGGATCCCATATTTCAAGGCCAGTCTCAGCAACTTAAAAAGGACTTGAGCACCTTAGCAAGACACTATCTCAAAATAAAAATAAAAAGGGTTGAGGATGTGACTCAGTGGTTAAGTGACCCTAGGTTCAATCACCAGTACCAAAAAATAAAAAAGATACGTACTTAACAATTCAGAGGAAATTTTTATTTATTCCATATATAGAATTACAAAAAGTCAAAATACTTTTTCCTACACATAATCTGGACAAAATTAAAATCAATAAAATTCTAAAATTCTATTCTCTGGTCACAGAAGAGATAAAAAGAATCTTAATTTAAAAGGCAATGATTTACTAAGGTATGAAATCAAATGTTATAATTGATGTGATAAATTCTTAAAGAAGGTCCTTATCTTATCCAATCCAAAAAACTAAACATGAATTCACAATACTAATATTAATAAACAAATCACACACGAATAATATTTTTACTGTAACACATGGGATCAAACATAAGATTTTGCTGAAAATAATTAGCTGAGGAATTGAAGCACAAATACAAGAATAATTGCTTCCTTTGGGCTTTAGCTGTCAAACACAGGAAATGCCAATGCTTTTTTATAGTCCTATGATAATTAAACCCTGTCATAGACCTAGACTATCAATGAATATTTATTTAAAAATAAATTTGTAATATGACACCAAAAGTACAACAAAAGAAAAAAAATGAATATATTGAACTTAATCAAAATTTAAATCTTCTGGACTTCATACCATCAATAAAGTAAAAAGATAATCCATAGAATAGGATTTGCAAATCATACATCTGGTAAGGATCTAGTATCTAGAACATATAAAGAACATTTATAATTCAACATTAAAAACACAACCCAGTTGTCTCCCAAGAGATATTTCTCCCAAGAAGACAAATAATTCAAAAACACAAGAAATGATGCCTACCATCAGTCATAGAAATGAAAATTGAAACCACAGAGATACTACTTTCCACCAACGAGGATGACTAAAATATAGTTGCCTATGAGGATGTGAAGAAACTAGAACCTTCACACATACTTGGTAGGAGTGTAAAATGGCACAGCCATGTTGCCAATTCCTCAAAGAGTTACACACATTACTTGGAAAAATCCAACCCATTTATATGGATCAAAGAGCTTTTTGGTATTGGTTTTGTACAGTTCTATCAGGCTCGTCTGGACTCAATCTGCAAACAATATCTCCTTTACAGTATGCATCAACTGATTTTGCTTAGTTTTTTCACATTGTAGCTGCCGCTTTTTTTTTTTGTAATAAAGCCTCCCTTGCAATATGTTCCCAAATAAAAACATGTCCATATAAAAACTTACACAATAATATTCACAGAAGAAGCATTCCTAATAGCCAATACATCAACTGATGAATGGATAAACAAAATATGGTGTATATATAATGGAATATTTATTCAGTCATAAAAATGAATGAAATACTGACACATGCTACAACCTGAAAATATTTTGCTAAGTGAAAGGAGCCAGACACAAGGATAAATATTTTATGGTGTTAAAATGGTCATAAAAACAGAAAGTCTACTAAGTGTTACCTAGGGCTGGGAGGTGTGGAGGTGTGAAAGCATGACAAGAGTAAGGAAAACATTCTAACCTTATATAGAAGTGATGACTGTTCAAGTCTGAATATACGAAACTATCACTGAATTCTATACTCAAGGAAGAATTTTCTAGCATGTGAACTGTATTTCAAAAAAAAGTCACTCAAATAAAGTTGCAAAGATGAAATATGAGTCATAAGTATATATAATACAAACACAAATGGTTCCCTCTAACTCAAACAGGGAAAATGACAGTAAGTTACTCATTTATACTTAATACATGCCCAGAAATGTTACTACATTTTAAAGTAGTAAATATCTGCCTAACAATTTGTACAACATCATTTGTTCCTAAAAATGTTATACTTATTTTATAAATACAGAGGAAACCTAATTGTATAACTGTTGAATATTTAAGCATCCACAATGATTATTATGGTTTTAGAAACAGCATTTGGTTAAAGATGTATTATTTCAAACACATTAAAAGGTAATAATAAAAGAAACCAGCACTTATTAAATATTTCTTCATGTACATGAGAAATATTTAGTTAATCAAATAAACCTATTTATCTCTAAAAATCTTTTGACTATATTAAAAAAAACCCCACAAACTATATTATGACACAGATTATCCAATGTCTCAGCACTTTCCTCTATCTTTGGATATATTTAAACATTTAAAAATCTATCAAGATTAATGCATGGTTATGTCTATATAGTCATAGCACATAAATCTAAAACACTTTTAATTGAAATAAAACATTCTGAGATTAATTAATTGATCTTTACTAAAAAATTAAAAAGTAAAAGCTTTATCTAATAAAATCCGAAATTTATGAGACTCCTTACTATAGTATAGTATAGTTAGTATAGTATAGTATAGTATAGTATAGTATAGCATAAGGCCTGACCACAGTTAATGAATGGAAAGCTGCAGTCTAATACACAGAGGAATCAAACAATGGACGGCAAAAGAAGAAATCCATACAAGTATTGGCAACTAATAGAGATATACTACAAAATCTCAAGGAGGGAAAATCCTGTTTCATTCATAAAGCATAAAGAGAAAAAAATTCTAGAACCCAGTTAAAAATTAAAAGAAACATAATTTATAATTATAATTTAACACTGGTTATTGTAAATGTCCTGTTATTGCAAGCATAAATTTAACTAAAATTCAAAGTATTTAACATGGAGTTCAATACTTACCAACTACTTAGATAGCCTTTTAAAAATCTTGCTGATGGTGGAAAATCCCTAAATAAAAAAAAAAAATAAATGAGAAATAATTTTTCAACTTCAGAGTTATATCTACTCTAAAATCTACCTAAGAATTCGATTTAAGATTAGGGTTATTTCTTTATGCATAGCACTTTAAAACCCAAAGCATATGCTGAAATTTCAGCATATAATAAAATTTTTATATACAAATTTTTCATAACCTTAAAAATAATTTTAATTTTATATGTAATATATGGAAAAATCTAATAAATTATCAAGACATTGGCAGTGTAGCATTTACTAGAACACAGAAAGAATGAGCTCTATCATAAATCAGACATGAATAATTAATAGATCAAGGCAACAGTATACTGACAACTTCTTAGAGAAGCAGTTATATGTTCAATTCTTTCTGACAATGAATATACACTGTCACATTCTGGTGCCTAGCTACTACCTTTTAAGTAACACCTAAACAATATAACTATAAGGCCTATAAAGCAGAGCCAATGAAATGATAAAATATTCTACAAACTCATTCTGTTTTTATTAAAAAAAATTAACATGAGGAAGAATTTTAAAATCCATTCTATGTTAATAGGTAAATAAAGTATTTTATCCATAATAAAAAGAAACATGTAGATGGCAAAACTGGCAAGTGAATTTTACTATTATAAAAGTTAGCTGTAAATAATTTTCATAATAAACTCTGAATACAAATCTTATCAATCAAGTCTCAAGTCAAATTAGGTTCAAAAATTCAAGAATAAAGGTATTATAAAATATCTATGAAGCTCTTAGTGTTTGCCAAACACTTTACTCTGAACTGAACATACTTTTTCTAAACACTTCATGCCTTATAGACTATGTCATCTACTTAAATATAGCAGCTGCATTTGACTGCACATCCCAGTGTTTTTAAACCACCATTATGTCTCCTCAAAAACAAAACACAGCAAGTAAGGTAGAACATAATGTTATGAAATAAAACTGCTTCTTTCAGAGTCAGGAAAAAAACCTGTTTAAAATTTTCTTTTAGAAAATCACCAGAATAAAAATCATCTATCTTAACTAAGAGAAAATGCTGCCATACTAGAAACTGCAACACCACATATAAAAATATTTTCTTATGAGTAAGCCTGATAGATTTCCTATGACTACCTCTGCTAAAACCAGAATCAATCAAATTAATATCTATCCACAGACCATGGACAAAGGGAAAAGAAAAAGGTATAATAGAGAGCTAAACATAAAATTTTAAAGCTGCAAATGATGACAAGAAAACGCTGTCACAACTTTGAGTTGGGCAAGGACTTCTTAAACAGAACACAGGAAAACAAACTGAATTTCATTACAATTAAGAAGTATCGAAGCCGGGCGTGGTGGCACACGCCTATAATCCAAGCGACTTGGGAGGCTGAGGCAGGAGGATCGCAAGCTCAAAGCCAGCCTCAGCAACTTAGCTAGGCCCTAAGCAACTCAGTGAGACCCTGTCTCTAAATAAAATACAAAATAGGGCTGGGGATGTGACTCAGTGGCCGAGTGTCCCTGAGTTCAATCCCTGGTTCAAATAAATAAATAAATAAATAAATAAATAAATAAATAAATAGCATCTTTTTTTTTTTTTTAAATATATGCTAAGGAGCTGGGATTGTAGCTCAGTGGTAGAGCAACTGTCTAGCATGTGTGAAGCACTGGGTTGGATTCTCAGCACCGCATGTAAGTAAATAAAATAAAGGTCCATTGACAATGAAAAAAAAATTTTTAAATACAAGCTACAGAGTAGGATAAAATATCAGTAATATACATGTCCAACAAAGCACTGATCCAAAATATAAGATAACAATTTCAAATCAACAAGAAAAAGACCACCCAAGGGCTGGGGATGTAGCTTAAAGGTGAGGTGCTTGCTTAGCAAAAGGCCCTGGGTTCAATCCCCAGTACCAACACAAAGAAAAGAACAAAAACACAAAGATTATTAAGATACCCTAAGGATCAAACAAAACTTCAAAAGCTGATCATGAGAGAAAGTGCTAAATATCACTGATCATTAGGAAAATACAGATTAACCTCACAATGCTATACACTATCACCCACAATTATTGTCATTTAAAAACCTGACAATAACAACTGTAAGCAACAATATGCAGCGACTCGCATTCTCATAAACTAGAAGCAGAAATGTAAAATGGATCAAATAGAGAAAACTTTTTGGAAGTATCTACATTCCCAAAGACTAAGTAATACCACTCCTAGTTATACATGTCCACAAAAAGATATGTTCAAGAATTATCACATTAGCCTTATCTGTAAGAGCCCAAAACTATATATAATCCAAACATCTATCAGCATTAGGATGGAGAAATAAACTGCAGTATATTCATACAATGAAATCCTAAACTACAGTGAAAATGCCATAAAACACGATACATGTCAACAACTCAATGTCAAAGAAGCCAGTGCAAAAATAAATTTTAAAGACCCACATACTATCTGATCTATTCGTATAAAATTAAAAAACCAACCAAATTTATTTGTTTATGAAGTCAGAAGAGTAATTAATTACCTTTCTTGTGAAGGAATTATTGACTGGGACAGGACACAGGGAGACTTCTGAGAAGTTGATATCTTGATCTGGGTTGGGGTTAAAAAAGTGTGTTCACTTTGTAAACGTACATCAACATAGAAAAGTTCATCTATACTTTTCTGTATGTAAATAATATTTCAATGTTTTTTAAAATTTTTAAAAAACATAAAAAATTACTTCTCAATAACTCTAGGCCATCATACTAATAATACATAACTCACTAATTTGAAAATCTGAAATTTCTTAACAATGTATTCCAATTTATTTCTAGTGATTACACAAAGGTAATTTAAATATGACTGGTCATTTTGTACTAGTAAGTTTAAAAGCAGTTTCAATGTAAACATAAATTTTGCCAGCAAAGAATTCCTTATGATTTTCTATCACTGGTTGAGTTGTTCCCTGTCTGAAATGCTTGGGACCACAAGCATTTCAGATTTCAAGTTTTTCAGATTGTGGATTATCTACATAGACTTTTCTACATGAACATCCCTAACCCCAAAATCCAAAATCCAAATACTCGAGCATTTCAGATTTCAGATTTTCCAACTGGAGATGTTCAACCTATAATGGTACAGGAAACTGTATATATTTTACTAACGCTTGTCCTAAACAAACTCATTAAATTTATAAATATGGAATTTTCCACAAATATTTTAAAATCATTAATAGCTAGCTTGTACACTGGTTTCAAAAGCAACCAGATAGACAAGTCAGGCATTCATAAAAACTTTAAAGCAAACTTACTAGATATATTGTTTAGAAAATCTTAGAATTTTTGGTTGCTTCTTGTCTCCTTTTATGTGCCACCTTAAGTCCCTACATGTATGCATAATCTTAGGTGGTCTGCCTAATACACTCCTGAGCATCAACCCTGGTATGCCATGGTCCCCCATTTTCACTCTGACAAGATTAAAGAAGTCATCATGAACCAGGAAAAACTCGCCCAACTGCTGGCACAAGTACACACTGGTTGGAAAGGAACTACTTGCAGAAGGAAGCTGGTTCATAGAACAGCTACAGCAGCTGATTAAAAAACAACAACTCCAGTTCTTCTAAAAGAAGTTAGGGGTAAACAGTATCACCTTTGGTATGAGAGAGATGAATTTGTTTACAAACCAAAGAACAGTGATCCACTTTAACAACCTTGAAGTTCAAGCATCTCTGGCAGCAAACACCTTCATATTATATATAGGCCATGCTAAGATAAGCAGCTGTCAGAAATGCTACCCAGCATCGTAAACCAGCTTGGGCGAGTTGAGGCAGGGGTGGAGTGGGAATGGTGGTAGGGGGGTTCAGATCTTAGGGAGACTTCTAAGAATGAGGCAAATTGACTGAGCTGACTTCAGAAGAAGGTAAAACTTGAAGAAGTTCCTGGGAGCTGCTATTTTATGCTACAATTGCTGTTTCAAATTGTTTTGTTTACAAATTCAATAAAATCTAGATCTCTAATATTTTTAAGGCCAAGTCCCTCGAACATTGCAGCTCTTTTCAGTTTTCATTTATACCCAAATTATTCTGTGTAGCTAATTAAGCTTTAAAAAAAAAGCCTGGTAATAATGCTTGAAACAAAGGTTAATAAAGTTCCTTGACTAATTTTTTAAAAATGAAGAAAAGCCTAGATTTCTTTAAACCATACCTTTTCAAGGAAAGTGTTCTATACCTGTTTGAAAAAAAAAAAAAGTCTTGCAAATAAGTCCTCTTACATACATAAAATTTCTTGTTGATATTTACAATGGTACCTTTATTAAAAATATAAAAAGTTCCATTTATCTACCTTTTCATTATACTTACCTAATTACTGTTTCTTTTTAATCTAATCAACTTCTATTCTTCTGTCTAAATTAAATAATTTGATTAATCTTTCATTAGATCTGAATAAGGATATGTGACTTATTACTCACAACAAACTGTCTTGGGCTGTTGGATATTTTTTGTTGTTTCTGTGAGCCTGTAACAAAATTCAGGAAGAAGAGGACGGCCTAAGGCCCTGAAAGGTCATTTCCCTGAATAATTCCCAGAGGCTGAGGAATTTAGGTTTCCCCTCAGATTAGCACCCCTTAATAGGGTCAAATTTCATTTAGTAAGACTCATCAAAACCTTACAAGAACTCTCCTGAGTCTTGGGGCGTATTATCTATATGACTCTGGCTCGGTAGAGAGCTCCTTTCCTAACATGCAACAGTCAGAAATTGTGAAGTTTCTGCAATAAACATAGCCAGTAATCCAGTTAGTCTTGAGACTCAAGGGACAAAAGAACAAGCATCACCAAACTGATTTTTTTTTTTAATCAGTCTATCCAATCACCCCATCCAAGCACAAAACATGCATCTTTAAGGTTCTTGAGTTTCTGATAGATTTATTTCACCACAAGTAAGATAACGTGACAAACATGGGCAATCTTTGAACAAGTGTTAATATGAGAAACAAGTGTTAATATGAGAAAATCCCTAGAACAAAAAAGGGGGAACTCCCCTCTATATGAGAAATTTGTCTTATCTTCCTAAAAAGAACCAACTTACTGAATGTGAAGGAAACTTCCCCAGAGGATGCATTTCTTTTAAATTAAAATAAAATTAAAATTTAATAAAATAAAGACAAATAATAGAAGGACTAGGATCATGGTTCATGGTCAAAAGTCCACTTTGAAGCCAATAGTGACTAAATGAAGTCAAAACAACAAGGTCCCATCCAAAATCTAAATAGCCCACAGAATCAGATATGGATTTAGTACTAGAAATTACCTAATTTTATGATTCTAATAATAATGAAGATACCAGAGAAGACTAAAAGGATGTAAGCAAAACAATCTTCCCCTAAAACAAAAGAACCACAATGATTTAAATGACTGCACCCTGTTCATTAAGCAATAAATCTAATTAAGATTGTTCATGAATACCATTTAAAAACCTAGCATCTTTAACAGGTATTAAGTTACAGTTAGCAGAAATAAGTTCAGGTGTGCTACTGCACAGGAGTGTAAAGTTAACAATAAAATGTACAAAAAAGCTAAAAGAGAAGATTTTTGAATGCTTCCACCACAAAGAAATGGTAAATGAGGAGGCAGATATGCTTACCTGATTTGAATATTATACAATTTATATGTATCAAAATATTACATGTTACCCTAAATATGTACAATTTTTACATTAACTCGAACTTTTTGAAATTAAAATAAAAATATTTAAAATCTAGCATCTTTAAATGGTGTTCACAATTTATTTCCTTAAGAGAATGCTATTTTTTGTTGTTTTCAATTTTAATTTTTTTGAAGCTACACTGATAAAGAATATAAAAAGGAAGGGAGTCCAACTAGTCAGGAGTTCTAAGTACAGTAGTCTCCCCCACCCTTATCCTCTGTTTCACTTTTCAGGGTTCCAGTTAACCAAGGTCAACCACTAAAAATATTAAATGGAAAACTCCAGAAATTAACAATTTGTAATTTTTAAACTGCAAGTCACCAAGGAGTGTGATGAAATCTCAAACTCCATTCTTCCTGAGATTTGAATCATCCCTCTCTTCAGAGTATCCACCCTGTGTACACTTCTGCACATTAATCACGAAGTAGCCATCTCAGTTATCAGATAGACCATCAGAGAACTGGTATCCCAGTGCTTTTGTCAAAATAACCCTTAATTTTACTTATTAATGGAAGCGAAAGGCAAGCATAGCAGTTCTGGCAATTCAGATACACAATAGTGAAGCCATAAAGTACTTCTTTGTGTAAAAAGGTGAAAATTCTTAACTTTTTAGGGGAAAAAAAAATCAATACAGAGAGAGTTCAGTACTACCTGAGCTTTCAAGTATCCACTAGGGAGGGGTCTTGGAAGGTATTCCATAAGAGGGACCTACTACAGTTACATTGACATTGGATCTTGAATTACCTGGGACAATAATTAAAAACTGTTTCTCAAATTACTCATCACCCATTTGAAGTAGTCTACTTACAATATTTACCAAATCAACCCCAAATAAACCAATGGTTTACTTCTACCTTGTAAAGAACTGAATTCTATTATCCTATATCCTTCAAAAGTCTTTTAAAAACTTATGCCATAACAAATTTTTGTAAAAGATATAAATTTGCACTAAAAAAAAAATCACATGCAGCAGTTCTGCTTCTTTAACAAAGACGGCACAGCTCTTGGTGTTTATCCTCAAGCATCTGGTTTGATTGCTACAAACTGCAAAGGAATTCTTACACAGTACCTCGATTTGAAAGGAATTCCTCAACTTTCTGATGACATTCTCATAGCCACTATCAGCAAATTACAAAGTAAATTCATGGTACATTTTTAAAATATCTGATTTGTTCCAATTGTCAAAACAGTACCAAAAAAAAGTTCAATATAATTTATCTGCATTTCTACATAATTACATTTATAGAATTATGCCCTCACTGTTTTTTTTTATATTTTCACAAACCTTCGAACTATACCTAAATTCCTCACAGTTCTTATCAATTGCAAATTTTCAAAAGTATTTCTTATCAAGTCTGTGACTTACATCTTCTGCCACATTCATATTCCTCAAGTCAATGCAAGCCCCAATTACTTGCTTTATTGCAATAAAACTACTAGATGAATTCTAAAAATAAGCTTTATCTAGAAACAAACTGCTACCCACCTTGACATTGGCAATTAACAGATTCTGTAACAAATCAAATCTTTATGGAGTCCGAATATCTCTCATACTCTCCAAGATTATAATATTCAAATTAATTTAACAAAAAAACAAGACTTAAAATAAAAGAGAAAAGAGTAAACATATTAACTCTTAAATCCTGTCCTACAAATTTTAATGCATACTATTCTAAAGAACAGATGAGTTCTACAAAATCAAATCCATCACTACTATGTAATAAACTTGGCAGGGGGGTGGGGAGCCTATAGAAATTTATCTGAAACAATACAGTGAGTAAAAGGCAACCATAGAACGAAACACAATTATACACTGCATTACAATGTTTTGGTCAAGAACAGATGACATGTATAAAGGTAGTCCCATAGATTATCACGGAACTAAGAAATTCCTACTGCCTAATTATACTACAGCAGTCTTGGTGAAACACAACATGTTAATCAGGTTTGTGGTAATGTTGGTGTAAACAAAGCTTCCTCTGCTGCCATGTCAGTAGCAGTCTCATGTATTTTGTGTTTGTATCAAGAGGCCAAATCAAATGACTGACCTCTAACATCTAGGTCTGTATAAGTACACACTACCACATTTGCACAACAATGAAACCATCTATTACTGCATGTCTCAGAACATATCCTGTCATTAAGCAATGAAAGACTGCATTCTAAATCCCAGTCTCCTTAGAAATTATACCACTAGCTACAAAGAAATTAGGATTTAAGGCCTAGTCTTATAAGAAGATTAAAACATTTTCTCTTTCCATTCAAAAACAAATTATCCCAACCACAGCATGGACATTCTCTTCAAGTATACATAAAACACTCATCTAAATAAAATAAGCCTTAACTCATTTAAAAGAACTGAAATATAAACTATATTATCTGCTTACAATGGAATTAAGCTAAAAATGAGTAACAGAAAGATAAGTGAAAAATATGAAATATGGGAATTCAACAACACATCTAAACCACCTATAAATCAAAAAAGTGTCAAGGGAAATTAAAAAGTATTTTGAACCAACTGAAAAAAAATTACAACATACCAAAATTTATATGATGCAGCCTCAGCAGTGCTTAGAGGGAAATTAGTAGTATTAAATGCCTATGTTAGAAAACAAAAAGAAAAACAGCATCAAAACAGGAAGTGCCCACCTTAAGAAACTAGACAAGAACAACGCAAACTCAAGCAGCCGGAAGGCAATAATAAAGAGGTAAAAATCAAGAGATTAAAATGGAACTAAAAGCAAAAATAAAATAAAAATAAAAATAATAATAATAATAAATACAAAAAAGCTGATTCTTTGGGAAGTTCAATAAAATTGATAGAAAACCTTCTAGCCAGACTAACCAAATCATAAAACAAAAGAGTAAGATAAGACAAATTGTCAACATGAGGACTGAAAGCAGGAGTATCACTGAAGACCTTAGAAACATTAATAATTAAGGAATACTTTATGACTACAAATAGATGAAGTGACTCATTTCATCCTGAAAGATACAAACTGCTAACACTCACTCAAAAAGACATATGATCTTAATAGTCATATATGTGTGTATATATAAATTATCCTCTTTTATACATATATACACATATGTACATATATGAAAACAAATTTGTAGTTAAAGGCATTTCAAAAAGGAAATATGCTCTGATGGTTTCATAGTAAATGCTACAAAACATTCAGAAAAAACTATCAGTTAAACATATTCTCCCCCTCAAAATAGAAAAGAGAATAGTTCTCAACTCAAAATAGCAGAGAGACGATATTATAAGTAAACAACAGACAATATCCCTCATGAACATACACAAAAACCCTCAACAAAATATAAGCAAATATAATTCAACAATATAGAAAATGAATAATAAACAGCTCATAACCAAGTATGGTTTACCACAGGAATACACAGCTGGTTCAATATTTGAAAATCAAACACTGTAATAGATCATATTAACAATTTAAATAAGAAAAACCACATTTCAAGCTGCAAAAGAGACATTAGACAAAATCCAACATCCATTCCTGATTAAAAACACTCAGCAAAGTAGGAATAAAAGGAAATTTCTTAATCTGATAAAAAGTGTCTAAATATACCTATAGTTTACATATTTAATGATAAAAAGACTACTCAAAGATCAGGAACAAAACAAGGATGTTTTTTCTCACCACTTCTAGTCAGTATATACTGAAAAGCTCAAGCAAGTGCAATTAGAAAAGAAAATGAATGAAAGACATACAAATTGGAAATGAAGAAATTTAAAAATGTCTTTATTCCAAGTCACAATTACCTACAAAGAAAATCCAAAGGAGAAAACTCCTAGAACTAATATATATTTTTGATAGGTTATGGGATAAAATATCAATATAAAAACTTCATTGTATTTTTATATATTAGCACATCAAAAATTTTTGTGTGTGCATGCACAAATATATAACAACAAATCCCATCAATATGTACAACTATAATACCCAATAAAAAATGTGGAGAAAAACTTAAATACAGAATTTACAGCAGATCAAAAAGAAAGAAATACTTTTGTATACATCTATAAAATATGTGTAGAATCTGAAAGCTGAAAACTATTAAACTAAGGAAAGTAATCAAAGACCCAAAAAATGGAGAAATAGATTTACAAATTGAAAGGCTCTCTATTGTTATAATATCAGTTCTCTTCAGATTGATATGAAAAATAAAACCCAATGAAAAACTCTGCAGAATATAGTCAACTTCTCTGTAAATAGGGAGTAGAGGGGTTTGGTTCCAGGTGCAACCCCAATGGATAGCAAAATCTACAGATGCTCAACTCTCTCATGTAAGTGGTACAGTATTTGCAGCACCAATAGCTTTCTATTACTTTTAATGCCCAATACAATGTAAAGAGTTGTTATACTGTATTGTTTAGGGAATAATGATATGAAAAAATTTTGTATATGATTCAGTACAGATTAATTTTTCTTCTAAATATTTTTGGTATGCAATTGGTTATATCCATGGATGAGGGCCTGTGGATATAAAGGAACAACTACCAACTTTTTAAATTAACAAGCTGATTTTTAAACAATTCATGAAAAGAAAAAGATTAGGGAAATCAAGACTAATTTCAGTAATGACTATAGAGCTATATTATTCAAGACAATGATATATTAAGCAAAACGACAGACAGTAGTTCAATATAATCCAGAAATAGATAGTTACAAGCAAGCAATGAATTTTTGACAAAGTGCAAAGGTAATTCAATGAGGGACGATAGTCTTTTCAAGAAACACTGTTAAAACAATTGGATATTCATAAGCAAAATAACGAATTTAAACTCTACCTCATAACTTACACAAATAGCCAATGTAAGGTAGATAACAGATCTAAATGTAAAACATAAAATAATGAAATATCTATAAGAAGACAAAGGAACAAATCTATAACATGCAGTAATGCAAAGTTTGTAAAACAATTCGTAAGAGAAAAAATTGATAGCCTCATTAAAATTAGAAACTTCAGCTTTGTAAGAGACTTAAAAAGGTGAAAAGACAGCTAGCTCACAGTCTGAAAAAATATATTTGCAATCACATATCTGATAAAATACTTTATCCAGAATCAAGTAAGAACTCTCAACAATAAAAAAGCAAAAACCTAATTTTAAAAGGTGGCAAACAATTTGGGTACTTCACTGTCCTCTGTAAGAGACAAATCGGAACGTCATAGTCATGGTGAATCCTGCCAGAAGACAAGACAATGTGGAAATGAGTAGAAAATATCATTAGGAGACAATTCTCTATGGACTCCAAAGTTCCTAAACCTCTTTGAAATAAGAAACTTCACTGGCCTGTGCTCTACACTATCTTTCTTAGGATATTTTCCTAGTAAACAACCTTGGAAGAAAAGACAGCCTCTCTCTCCACCGCAAAGAATAGTATTCTTACCTCTTTTATAATCTATTCAGGTTCTCAAGCTGAGGATTCCTCTCCTGCTACGCAATATACAATGTATGCTATGGCTCTACTCACACTGCTATATGGGAACTGGGGCACAGGAAAATGGCCCCCAAACAGCCAACATGTACTCTTAGCCACTGCTATTACTTGCCATAAATAATAAATTATCCTTCATTTTCAACTCAGGAGGCCCATGTCTTCTACCAGCATCCATGTAACTGTGGCTGAGAAATTTATTAAGCTTGCAAAAAAGTGCAAAATCTCAGACTTTACATAGTTCTTAACAATGGAACTCTAAATTCCAAATAAAAGGTATACAATCAATATTGAAAATAGATCCAAAAAAGGCTATTTGAAAGAATATTAGCAGTCACCAGACTTATCATCTCTGTCACCAGTGATATTTGCTATTTCCCTCTACACTGCCTGAATACATATTTAAAATATCATGCACTGTAAACCTTATAAAACCAAATGAAAATGCCTCAATGCAACTGCAGTCATAATCTAAAAAAGATACAATTAAAGTGCTTGAGAGATATGAAACTAGAAAAAATTAAAATGAGAAAATTAAATAAGCCCCCTGACACTCAACCACTACATATTTATAATTTGAATATTTGAAATATCATCACAGCGTTGCCCAGTTTTGCATACAATTTTACTTCATGGGAGTGTTCTTAAATTTGATCAGGTCAATAAGCACCTACTGTGCTATATAACTTGTCTTGTTGATCTCTTCTTTTACTACGGCTACAACTCAAGAAACAAGCAACCTTTTCGAATTTGTTTCTATAAAAGCAAAAGGACAATTTTTTTTCTTATTAAATCTACAAATTCAAATATCTAATTTTGTGTAACTGCACATGAAATAGAATGACTACATAAGATTTTTCCTCTATTACCCTAAAGAATTCAGTTAAAAAGCATTCCTAATATTATTTTCATTTATGTAGTTGTAACATTTCCAAATGCATAAGACTTTGGGGGTTTTTTTGGTTTTTAGGGGGTGTGGGGGACATCAGATATTGAACCCAGGGGTACTTAACCACCGAGTCACATCCCCAGACCTTTTTTTTTTTCCTTCTCTTTTTTAATTTTGAGACAGGGTCTCACTAAGTTCTTAAGGCCTAAGTTGCTGAAGTTAGCTTTGAACTTGCAGTCTTCCTGCCTAAGCTTCCCAAGCCACTGAAATTATAGGAATGTGCCACATGGCACATAAGAGTTAATACAGATTCAAAGAGAGAACAAGGAATCAGCGAAGAAAATTTTTTCCAATTCACTGAAAGATTTTTCACAGGTAACATGAAAAAAACAGTACTTTGAAAAAGTACTTTGTTAAAATATATAACGTAAAATTTACCATTTTAACCATTTTAAGTATACTCTTCAGCAGCATTGAATATAAGCACAATGTTGTACAACTATCACCACATCCATTTCCAGAACTTTTGCAACGTTCCAGAAAGAAACTTTATACCATTAAGCAATAACTCCCCATTCCTCTCCCCACTCCTAGTAAACTCTATTCTCTGGCTTTATGAATTTGCCTACTCTATACCTACCTCACATAAATACCCAGAGTAGGTATACTCAAGATATAAGTACTATATACCTACATTTGTTCTTTTCTATGTAGCTTATTTCACTTAACACAATGTTTTCAAAATTCATCTGCGTAGGATATACTAAAATTCCATTTCTTTTTATGGCTGAATACTATTCCAGTGTTTGTGTATACCACATTTACTTATCTTTTCATTTGTTCACAGACATTTGGGTTATTTCCACCTTTTGATTATTGCAAATAATGCTGCTATAAACACTGGTTTGATTTCTGCTTTCAATTATTTTAAGAACACATCTAAAATGATGTGGTCATTAAAATGGCAAACTATTTTCCATAGCAGCTATATTTTTTCTACATTCCCATCAGCAAGGCATGAAAGGTCCAATTTTCTCCACATACTCACCAACATTTGTTACTTTCTGTGTATTTTACAATAGCCAAGTGGTATCTCATTGTGGTTTTGATTTCTACTTCTCTAATGACTAATGTTGCTGAGCATCATTATGTGTTTATTAGCCATTTTATCTTTGAAGACAGATAATTGGGTATGTTTTTGTTGTTGTTATTGCTGAACATGTACTTTAAGTTGGAAAAAAATTAAAGGAATAGAATGCTCTCCAAGATAACAACCTTACATTAATGAAATTAACCTGGTTACTGCTATTCTCAAACTAAAGGCCTAAAATAAGGCTTAAAAGCAGCAATCTAATAAACAATAAACAAAGAAGTAGTAAATCTGATTATGTAGGTATTAAATATACTAGAATGTGGTACCGGTGGTGGTGGAAGTCCTTTTAAGCAAGTTACTTTAGAAGACAGTTATGCGTAATCTTTCATGAACTGAGACTTGCTACTTAGAGAAGTAAATAACTAATGTTTTATATATACTGATTTTATCAGACTACATTAAGTAGGGAAACATATCTTTTTAAACAGCCTATTAACAAATGTAATAAACGGTTGGGTAGGACTAGCCAAAAGAAAGGAAGGCAGGAAGAAAGGAAAAGAAAGATAACCTGGTATCGTTCGGGTTAAGTTGTATTTTAAATATAATATATTCAAGTTTTTTCAACTACCCCCTAAGATATCTTTTTCTTTTAGCCTTGGGAATCAGATAAACCCAAGAGCTAATCAAAATATATGTCTCACATTTGGATTTTATATCAAGACTTTGATACACTGAGGACACCTAGCCAGTTTTCTTACAGAATGTCCCACACATCCTAGACTTTTCTCACTGTTTCCCAGAGTATGATTTGACAATTCCCTGTATTTCCCAGAAAAAGAGATAAGTTTGGGAATCTAAATGGATTCAGGATAAATATATTGGGAAAGAATACTGCAAAGGTTACTTCATTCTACATTACATCACAAGAAGAATATGGTTTTAGGTTTTACCACTGTAAGATCTAATGACTTGTTTCAAGTAGCAACTTACAGACTCTATTATAAAGGCATTTTTTCCCTTTGTAATAGCAAAAGATTAGTGGGATGATAATTAAGCACCATGTGTATATATCTTGTTCCAAGTAGTTTTTCACCCAAAGGTTTTGGCATCCATTGATGTTTCTAGCCAAGACTCTTTCTTTGGAGTTTATAATACTTTTTTTAGTTTTACACTGCTTCTCAATTCTACAGAGAAGGGCTTTCCTTTTGTTTTTCTTTTTGTCATTCTGGAATCATGGACTGTTTTTGCAATTTGTTTATCAATTGTATTCATTCCTTGTAGATGCTCAGGTTATTCCAGATTTGACCAGTGGGAATTCCTTCGGGTTGGTTCTTACACTGCAACCCTTCTATTTTTGAGCACTTTCTTGTTTTCTTGCTTCTTGTGTGGCTCCAAGAACTGCAATTATCTATTTTTCCATAAATCTTGAATTCTTTTATTGGGAAATAGTACTTAAAGATCAAGATATGGATACTGAGTCTAATTGTTACTACTGAGATTGTTCACACTTTTAAACTCTTCTGATAGAACTAGGGAAGATGGATGGATACAGATATATTTCCAATTTGATAGTTAAAGATTTTTCTTGGCTCCTTTTATTCTATATTTGTCTTTATTCTCTTACAACAAAACTTTTGATTACTAGTAATAGTAAAAGATTAAATTAAATTCCTTATCTTATACAATACTTGAAATGATTTCAAGAATATTATCAACAATAGAGCTGTTGAGTAAATGAGACCACAATTTACAGATCACCCTATATGTTCATTAATAATATTATTTGGAGATTTTGCCAACAGAAAGCAAACACAACATAAAAACCTTAATCTTTTTAATCAGTGTGTTCACATTCTGAAGTATGGATATATAATTTATTTAGCCATTTCCCTACTGTTGGACAGTCATGCTTTGAACTTTTTATGCAAAATAATGTCACAATTAATATATGTATACATACTTCTTTGTGCATACCTGCATTCTATAAAAGGATTTATATGTATTCTTTAAGATGTCTTTATTCATAACCCATTTTCTAATTTTTGTTAATTTGTAAAAGCTCTTTATCATGGTTCTTTTCTCAGAAGCTTGTTCCATTTTAATGGATTCAAATCTGTTTCTCTTTTTAGATATGTCAAAAAAACACTCTTGCTGCGTGTCTACGTGAGTGTGTGTGTACAATTTCCTTTTCACTGTTTAATTATTTGGACTCTTTCTGGACTCAATTTTGCATTACTACAGCTCTATAGAGGATTTTTTCTTATAATAAAGAATACACAAAATGAAAAATGAAGATACACATAAAATAAATCTACTCACAAAGGTCAATTTTTTAAAATACAAAATGCTCAGATGCAAATTTCCTCAGGACACCAGATTAATATAAAGAAAAGAAGAAAGCCTAAGTAAACAAATGGAAAAAATAAAACACAGATTCTAGTTAAATTAAGCATAGTGGTAACAATTAAAAGGTTAAAATTCTAAAGATCTAGAGAAAGGAAAACAAAGTTGTGCTGATACTATACCCAGGACAAGGAAGGCTTTTTAGGTATTATAGGCTGACATATAAATAAGTCTTGCCCCTCATAAGCAGACTCTGGACTAACATCTGGGAAGGTATTCTAGACACTGAGAAACAGAGAAGGTACCCACAGAGACATATGAAAAGCCAAAATACCTTAGGACAATATTTCTCACAACATTCCAGTTTAGTGCCTATAGCAAAACAAACCACAACTACATTAAAAAAAAAAAAAGTAAAAGTTATAAATATAACTCTCTACACCACCACATGGCACCTCTCCACTCTCCACCCATACCTCCATCAAACCTGCAACAACAAAGAGCACACAACTCAAATAGCCAACATGAAGACCAAAGTTCTAATATTTTTAACAGAATCTGTCAAAATATCAACTTTCATATTGGGAATTGAAAATAGTGTTTGATCTTTTACATATTAAATACGACGACAAGAGGATATTTATGATAATTGCTAAACAATTATAGAGTCTTCGTTCATAATTGAAAGAAATGATCTTTTTAATTTACTATTTCATTCATTTTTAATGTTTATTTTACAAGTTTTGTTTACCAAGATCTCTTTCTTCTATTTCACCTTTAAAAATAACTTTACAAATGAGGAAAATCTAGATATACATATTTCCTGAGATGCCAGAACTGATTCTAACAAACTTTATCCCTAAAGAAGAAAAAAACATCAATATAACCTTGCCAGGGTAAGATTATGTCTTTAAGAGAAATATATAACAGATTTCAAGCTTTCTCATTAGATAACCCTATCATATAACTGGAAAGTTGTCCAAATGTAAATATTTGAGAACATGGCCAGGAAAACAAATCTTGATTGGATAGTTCTGCAGTCTTAGAGTTCTAAGCGTCTACTCCTACACTTCCTCTATCAACTTTCTTTGGAAAAATATTCAATTGACATTCAGGTTTTGCCTACCTCTTTCTAAAAGACAGATATTTTAAAACAGCCTAACATCATAGCAAACAACTGAAATTACTTAACCCAAGTTCCCGAGTGTATATGAGAAACTTGTATATGCACTTCAAGTATATCATTTTCCGATCCTTCTATTCTTTTCCTTAGAGTGATATGGGATCTAGATTGGGACATATTATGTTATCACTGGGAATTCCTGGCCACACACTAGCCCATCACACACAATTTCAGAGCAAAGTTAGAAATGAAGACCTTTCTCTATAAGCAAGGCTACATAAAAAAACAACCTCAATTTAGATGCTTTGCACCACTCATTATCACTGAGAACCATTGAAAGAGGTTGACAGTTTAATCCAGTTTATTACATCACACTATACTAAAAAAGATCTATTTTATTAAATGACACTCAACTAAACATGATCTTTTTTCATATATGAAAAAGGAACTATTCATTATGTGTCATTCCATTCCAGATTAAGATTTTCTAGGTATATTTTATTACTCTAAACATGAAAATCAAAATTAAAACTTTAAAAAGACAATACAGATAACCTCATAAAACATAAAGAAAATTGTATTCTAAATAACAGACACAAAACATAAGGAAAAAGTTGCAACTGTCATCAAAACCTTAAATGTCTCTATTAAAGGGGATAAAACAAAGTTAAAAATCAAGTGATTGTATTCTGGGTTCCTATTGGATAACAGTAGCCCCATGTAAATTCAAATCACTCTACACACCCAGCCTCACCAAAAAAAGGTAGCCTCAACAAAGACAGCAAATAAACCATCTACAAACTACAGTGAACTAACAGGACACTCCAGATATAGATTCTGAGTTAGACACAAATTGGGGAAGGAGATAAAATTCCACAGATCAAATACTAAAGAATCAAATAGAGACTACACAGGAAAGAAAAGGAAAAGGAAGTCTGAAGAGAAATGCATATAAAATAATCTCCAGAAAGTGAAAGTCTGACACTCAGTAGGAAAATACTGGAAACAGGTGTTTAAGACAACAGATAACATCACTGGCTACTGAAGAACACAAAAGGAGAACCTGAAGTATGCAGAATTAAAGGTGGCAGTCCTGAGAAAGCAATACTTCTGATAAACAGTGGGATAATTTGGATGAGGCATTCCTTAGAAACTTAAAAGCAAGGAAAAAAGGAAGCAAAAGCTCTCTGCTTTCTGAACCATGATGTTCTGCCTCACTTTGAGCCCTGATGAATGAAGCTGGCTGTTCATGGACTGAGACCCCTAAACTGTGAGCCCTCAAATAAATTTGTCCTCCTTAAAATTATTGTTGTCAGATCTTTCAGTCGCAGCAGTTAAAAAGTTGACTAAAATAGAAACTGATACTGAGAAGTGAGGTCATTTCTGTGACCATGTGGTTCAGAAGCTTTTGGAGCTTTTTGGAATTTGGGGGTGGAATTTTGAGATGTTTAGCAGTGCAAGCTGAAAATGCTTTTGATTATAGTTAAGTTGAGCTTAATGGCTGATTCTGGTGGGAGGTCAGAAGACCAGAATGCCCATAGGACTGTGGACAGTGAAGACAGGGCTCAAGAGGATTTAGAGGAAAAGGAAGACGCTATTGCCAACTGCACTAGAGGCCATTTGTGTTATGTTCTGACTGAGAAGTTGTCTGCATTTTGCCCGTAGTCCTCACACTTTCTGTGAGGCAGATCTTAAAAGCAAAAGACTTCTTACTCTGGCAAAAGAAATTTCTAGACTGCACAGCATTCAGGTAGTGGCATGGGTATTGCTGGTGGATTTTAGCCACATTCATTGTGATAATCAGGACCAGAAAGGAGAACAGAAAGATTTGAAAAACTTGGTCTTGAAAGGCAGGAGTAAAATGGGCTAGGAAGCTGCAACTGTTAAAGACATTATTGCCACTGAAGAAATGCTAAAGACTTTGCCCAGAGACTATAAGAAAGATGGCCTGAGGCATCTTAAGAATTGACAAGATCATATCCATCTCAAACTCAAGAAAGTAAAAATTCTCTTGAGACCAGCTTGCACAAGGGGGCCTAGGAAGTTTTTTCAACATGCTCAAGACAACCAGGCACTCAGAGGCTGCTGCAGCCAGGATACCTGGTGGCTTGGCTACTGCTCGAGATGGTGGCAGACCTTGGCATCAACCACTTTGCGAGGGCAAAGTGTGGAAATATGAGGAGGAAGCCTAAGCTACAGTGGTAACTCCCCTCCCCCCACAAGATTAAGAAATGCCAGCAACATGGGACATCATCCTAGGAAAGATGCAGGAATTGAGCAGTGACAGACAAGCCAACAGAAATGTGACTTGGGCTGCAACCAACAAAGCCACAAGACCTTTGGAGTGAACATCATGATACCATGTTCCCCAGATGCCAAAGACAGAACTACAGGATTTCTTTGCCCAGCTGAATTTCAGCCTTGCTTTGTTCCCATTCCTTCTTTCTATGCCCCTATTTTTCTGAATGGAAATGCTTACTCTGTACCTTTATATACTGGATAGGTGTAATTGCCTTTGATTTTTACAGAAGCTCCCGATGTGAGTTTGTCCTGAGTTTCACAGGAGACACTGGACTTGAACTTAGGGGCAGTCTTGGAATTGTTGACACTATGGGGACTCCTGGAAATGGACAAAATGTATTTTGCATTGTGAGATGGTCATAAGCTTTTGGGGGCCAGGGGCAGAATGGTATGGTTTGGATGTGAGGTGTCCCCCAAAAGCTCATGTGTGAGACAATGCAAAAAGGTTTAGAGGAGAAATGATTGGGTCATGAGAACCTTAACTCATTCAGTGAATCAATCCCCTGACAGGATTCACTGAGTGACAAATGAAGGTGAGTAGGGTGTGACTGAAGGAGGTAGATCATTGGGGTGTGCCTTTGGGATATATATTTAGTATCTGGGAGTGGAATATATCTCTGTTCCCTGATCATCACATGAGCTTCTTCCCTCCACCACATTCTTCAATCATGATTGTTCTGCCTCACCTCACACCCCAAGGAATGGAGCCAGCAGTCTAAACTGAGACCTCTGAAACCATGAGCTCCCAAATAAACTTTTCCTCCTCTTAAAAAAGGGAGGAGGGCTAAGCCAGCGGCACAAACCTGTAATCCCAGTAGCTCGGGAGGCTGAGGCAGGAGGATGGCAAGTTCAAAGTCAGCCTCAACAAAAGCAAGGAGCTAAGTGACTAAGTGAGACCCTGTCTCTAAATAAAATACAAAATAGGCCTGAGGATGGAGCTCAGTGGTCGAGTGCCCCTGAGTTCAATTCCTGGTAACCCCCCCCCCAAAAAAAAAAAAAAAGGAGGAAGAGGAAGAAGCAGCAAAAGGTAGAAATTAAGTGTTCTGAAAAAAAAAAAAAAAAAAACTCAAAAATTTCCTGTCCCTTCCCACTCTTTTCTGCTTCCCCCCAAAAAAAGCTCTGAAGAGTAAGGAACTTACACTTCACTACACCAACAAAAGGGAGAGTTCCTGAAAAAGAAACTATGAACCAAGCAAATCCCCCACCCCTGTCTACTTCCAACTAGTAATACTGAGTCAGGAAATGATCAGAAACCACAGGTCACACTAATAAAAATGAGTTACTGTAAGAACACAGAAATTCCAAGTCAAACACTTTAGTTAATGACAATCCACACACATACAATCCAGAAAACATTGTAACTTAGTACTCCAAAATGAAATAAATGTCTGTAATAGACATTTAGAGATTAACAACATAATTCAAATAAGAATACTAAGAGATGCTTTTTAGAGCTCAATAAGTTGATGCTCAGGTGCATTCAGAAAGAAACGTAAATTTAAAATTTCATTGGGAATTTATCTCTTGCATTGGTGAAAATACAAAAGACTGACACACATCTTGTTGGAAAGTCTGTAGAGAAAATAGGCATTCACTTAATTCCAGGTAGGAATGCAAAATAACACAATCCCTATAGAAGGGAAATCAGCAATACATATTTATCTTCATTTAACCTTGAACACGGCAATCCCACTTCTAGTACTTTGCTCTGAAGTATAGCTCTAACAATGTGCGAAAATATGTACACAAATTTATTTCGCATATTTTTCATAACACAAAAATAATCAGAAACTACTTACCTATACAAAAAAAAAATTTTAAATACTGGTCCAATGAACTGTAACACTTCCTTACAGGACTAAAAATAGAATGCAGAATACCACTATGCACTGGTATAAATATATCCAAGATATATTATAAAAGGTGCAAAAAAATATGTACATGTGGTATGTTCCAGTTTGTATAAAAGTAGAATTGAATAGTATGTACAAACAAATGCATGCAGATTCAAAATATGATTATTTTTACAAAAGGAAACCTCCTTTTTACAAAAGGAAAAGGCTGGGAATGAAGCTCAGTGATAGAATCACTTGCCTAGCATGTGGGAAGCCCTGGTTCAATCCCCAGCACTGTGAAAGGAAGAAAGGAACCGTGAACAAATGAACACACAGACACATACACATACATACACACACACACAAAGAAAGTAAACACGAAACTGGATATCTACAGGATGGGTGCAAATGGGAGAAAGAGATGGAATGGGAGGAAGACTCTTGAGATTACCTTTTTATACAGTTTTGACTTTTAACCATGTCACTGTTTTACTACACTCAAAAAATTTTAGGGGCTGGGGATATAGCTCAGTTGGCAGAGTGCCTGCCTCCCAAGCACAAAGCCCTGGGTTCAATCCCCAGCCCCGCAAAAAAAAAAAAAAAAAAAAAATTTAAATACATCAATAGGGGTACTAAAACTGAATACAAATGAAAATACCTATTTATCAAACTGGTAACATAAAAATTATTATTGAAACAACTTATGAGCATAGTATGCTTAGCAAAGGTACATAGTCAGAGTTCCATAAACAAACGTTTTTTATTTATTGTATTTATTGTTGGCAGTGGTATTGGTGCAAGTCATTCAATTACTATATCCTGTATATTACAGGGCAGAGGAAATGAACAAACTTATGATGCTATTGGCACCCAGAATCCTCAATATGGGAAAAGAGATATAAATATTAAGCAGGAAAACAAGAGAAGAACCCTGTGATGCTAGATTAGAATTACAAATATTATTAGCTTTTTAAAGTGTATTTCCTTGCTTTGTCCAATGGAAAGAACTACTAATTAGCCAGGATACACAGTAATACAGAACTCATCCATGCCCATGATACTGCTTGCAAATGCTGTTCCTCACTAAGGAGAACAGGGATCTTCAATGAATGAAAACAGTCAGTATCAGGTGTGTGGTAGGAAAAGCTTCAGGCCAAGAGAGAACATTCTGTGTACCAGAAAGCAAATAAGAACTCTAAAATTGATGGGACATGTCAAGGAGACACAGAAACCAGACTGAATGAGCTCCCACTGGGTAAATTTTAGAAATGTGAGCATCCAAAACATAAATAAGAAAAATGGAGCCTGACCCACTAAATAAAAGAAAAATCCAAGAGATCACAGTGGTAATGAAGAAAGCATAGTAGAAACTCTCCTTTACAGAAGAATGCTAGCCAAGAAATGTGGCAAGTATAACAGAACTAGAAAATCAACATTTTGCAATCATCAATGTAATCAATGACTCAGATAAAAATCAATAATGGATATTAAAATAACTGGGTGAAAAGCTGTTGAGAAACAGTATTTGTTCAGTCTCAGGGCGCTTCTACACTGATTAATGATTAATTACAATGAGAAAAACGACACTTTTACAAAAGAAAAATCAGGTAACACCACCTTAACCAAATATTCAAACTTATCATAAATAATGAAACAAACTAATAATACAGAAGTTGAAGTAAACAAAACTTAAGCACATACAAATATCAGTATCAAATATTGAAATGAACACAGTGAAAAAAGCAAATTACAGAAGTATGTAAACAATGTACTATTTATTACATTTTAAAGCCAAATCAATATTACTTATCTTTCTATACAAATGTGTACATTAAAGTATGAAAAAGTCAGGATACCCTCAGCATAGTAATTACCTTCGAGAAAACAGGCAAAAGCATGAGATTAATATTAATCTCATACTCTATTTTTAATTTATTAAAAGTGTTGGGAAAGAATGATAGCAAAATATTAATATTTGTTAATCTGGGCTATATGAATAAATGAACATCATATAATCTTCCTTGTATTTTATTATATTTAATATTTTCATCACCTAAAAATTATAAACATAGGGGCTGGGGTTGTAGCTCAATGGTAGAGTGCCTGCCTAGCACATGTGAGGCACTGGGTTTGATTCTCAGCACCATGTAAAAATAAATGAATAAAATATAGGCATTGTGTCCATCTACAACTAAAAATTGTTTTTTAATTGTAAACATATTGTTGCTATGCAATTCTTAGTATACAGTACTTAGCTCTACAATTCCTGGTGTTTAAAAATTATCATTTTGAAGAATTTCAATTCAGATGCAGGTCCCCAGTGACTCCCTCTACTTAATCTCTGATGTAAATTAACAGACACAAATCAGCACTTCCAAAATGATTCTAATAAGCAAAATGGATTTCATTTACTTACATAAAAAATTATTTGGAAAATTACACCTTCTTTAGTTTAATAATTTCTGTAACTCCTATTGCTCTTAATATCTAACACCATGTGGAGAATAGAAAGCTTGCCAATTCTAATAATTCAGTTTCATCAATAGCATTGGCCTAACATTATGAAACTGTCCTATTAAAGTTTTTATTTTAAATACCAATTAATAGATTCACGAGGAGGAAAAACCTACTATTTGAAAAACTGGTACACAAAAAAATACGAAATTCATAAATTTTAAGTGATTTGGTAATAATTTAGTTCTTCACCATATTCCATAAAATGCTTTAATCTATTTGTAAAAACTTTCTATTTTCTGTTTAAGAGAAGGTCAACTGCTTTCACTTCACTACTCTAACATAATCATGAATTGAAGTAAGAACTCTTAGCTCTTTGGACCGACAAAGCTACCAGTATGCCTCAGCCAATAAAGCAATTCGTTCATTAATGCAGCTGATAAAGCAACCTTTTGTTAGCCTATGAAACATCAGAAACCTCATAGACTCTAACTTTGAAATTTTCCCGTTTTTGCCATATGAACTTAAAAGTGTTCCTGCATGCAATTTATTTTAACAACTAAAACATTATCATTCAGAAATCCAACCTTCTAAGTAATTAAAAACATAATCCAACTACAGAAAAATGTTCATAAAGCTACCTATATTTTATTTAATTATTCTCTTCTGCTTTTATCTGAGTCAATCTGTGTAGAAATCTGTGCCATTTTCTATTAAGTAACTGAAGAAACAACCCTTTAGTTCATACTCTCAAAATGAGAAGCATGAATGTTCATTTATACAATCAGCACTAATCGATCAACTACAGTGAATAAGGCATGAAGATACTGCAAACCTTAATATACTACCCCTGCCCTCAAACAACTCAATTTAGGGAGTAAAATGGACATCTAGAAAAATTGCTGTAATGTAGTTTATTGCATTGTTAACTACTAAATAAAATAGTCTGAAGGATATAATTAGTTGAGGACAGGATTTTACCCTTCCATGAAAAAACTTTTGAAACTAAATAAAGGGTTAGATGAATTGAATGGCATATACACAGACAGATGGATCAAACACCACATATGGTAAATTCAGAGATTGTTAACTAATCTAACAATATAGCATGCATAAAAGGAATTATTAGGAAATGTCTGTCAGTTCATGAAGGGCCATGTTTGTGTTGCTCTAAATTTGGACTTCATTATAGGTAATGGACAGTCATTAAAAGGTTATAAGAAGAGGTATAGAGTGTTCAGGCCTGTTTCTTAGAAAGAGCAAGCCTGAAGTGACTAAATTAAAAAAAAAAAAAAAAAAAAAACCTCCTATTTTCCAAAACTTCAGAATACATACAGCTGTTGAGAATCCAAGTACCTCAAAAGTACATTAGGACAAGAGATGTAACTCAGTTCATTTGCCTAACATGAGAGGAACCCTGGGTTCAAACCCCACCTAGTACTATCAAAAAAAAAAAAAAAAAGTACAAGAATGCTAGATTTTCAAATGTGATTCATATCTCACTATAACTATACATTTATTATGTACCACTAATTTAAATTTACCATTTTGTAAGCTAAGTACTATCCAAAGAGAAAAGTCAATTAATACATGAAATAATGGTTCCAAATATTAGGTTTAAATTTTCAACATGTTTTGTCTATTAGTACAAAAACTTTAAAAAACAAGCCCTTAAAGGATAATTTTCCTGATAAACACCAAAACTTATAGGCAAAGGAGAAGGCACAAAGAAGGAAGACAAGAAAATATATGAGAAAAAAAGAATATTTTTCAAATAATCTTTGTAAATAAGAAAAGGGTCTTTTAATCAAATGACTTCTAAAAACGAAAACAACATAAGAAAGCCCTAGAGCACTGGGAACAAATTAACAGGCCTTTCAGACATAGTTCCTAGATCTAATGAAAAGTATTAATGCTCCTTTTCTTGTATCTGATAGCAATAAATCAGAAATCCAAAACCTTTTTAACATACAGACACAAAAATAAAAGTCAACAATAATAGAATCACTCTTCATTTTTGATATCTTTAATTGGAAAAACTACACCAGCACGATCATTCAATAAATGCATTATTTTAGACACTAAGACAGCAAGACTAGTCGTACTCTGCTCTTTCAAAACACAGTCTATCAAAGCAATTGATATTAAATGGCTAACGAAATAAGTCATGATTGTGATGAAAATTATGAAAGGTCATATGAAGGGCACCTAAACTTAGTGAGTATTTGGAGTCAAGAAAGACTTCCCCCATGGAAGTGATCTCTGCACTCATATTAGAGATTTAAAGTGAAGAGAGATTCAGGATTGTGGTGAGTAAGGAAAAAAAGTATGGTCCACAAGAAAAAAGAATTATACTGGGAAGGGTTTTTTATTTAGCTGATGGTGAGAACACAGGTGCTATTTATATGCCTTAAAAACTTTGCTGATTTAAAAAACCTTTTCACGTGGAAAATTTCAAAACACAAACAGAATAAATGCCTATGTACCCATAGCACAACTTCAGCAACAACTGACCATTTTGCAATTTTTGTTTAATCTATTTCACCCACTTCCTGCTACCCAACTCAATTATTCTTATAGTTTTAAGATAAAACTAGTATACCCTGAACACGTACCTCTTAATTGTAAGACTTTAACAAATAGAAAAACCCATGTAACCCACACCTGTCAGATATTGAACATTCCCATCACTTCAGGAAACTCTTTTTTATGCCCCTTTCCAGTGAACATTAGCACCCTCCACAACCAAAAGGCAATAACTGTTCATTATTTTTATTTTTTTAATCATAGACTAACTTTGTCTGTTCTACAGCTTAATATAAACGGAGTCATACATCACTGTGTTCTGCTTCTTTTGCTGAAGATGTCTGTGAAATTCATCTGTCATTTTGTGTACATCAGTAGCTCCTTTTTATGACTAAGTAGCATTCCACAGTATGACACCAAAAAATGTTTATCCATTAGCCTACTATTAGACATCTGGGTTGCTGCCAGATGTTAGCTACTATGAATAAATCCACAATAAACATTCTTTTAAAAAGCTTTTTGTGAACATGTTTTCATTTCTCCTGGGAACACACCTAGGAATAGAAAGTCTGGATCCAAAGTTAGATATAGATATATGCTTAAGAAACTGCCAGAGGTTTTCCAGAGAGGCTTTACCATTTTATACTCACACCAGCAATTTATGAAAATTCTAGGTATCTGCATGGAAAATTTGCTGTTGCCCGGGGGCTGGGATATAGCTCAGTTAGTAGAGTACTTGCCTCGTAAGCACAAGGCCCTGGGTTCAATCCCCAGCACCACAAAAAAAAAAAAAAAAAAAAAAAAAATTAAATTTATTGTTGCCCATCTTTTTAATTTTAGCCCTTCTGGCTGTCTTTAGTGATTATCTTATAGTTTCAATTTGTATGACTAATATTCATGTCTTTGGTATGTATTAAAAATTGGGTAGTTTTTAAAAATGAAGTGTAAGGAGTATCACCCACATAGGACAAAAGCAAATGCTTTTTTTGCTCAGGAGCAAAAAAACACATTATGTTTGGCCTGAGTAAGAGGCCAGTGTAACTACAGCAAAGAGTAAAAAGGACAGCATGAGATAAGGCTGAGAACATGGACTAAGGGTCAAATCCTGTGGATGGGGGTTTGGATTCATTTTGGTTGAGCTACCTCTGGGATAGCCAAGTGGAGTCAATATAGATTTGGATCTTAGTGCTGAACAACAGATATGTAATTCCTTCAGAACTGGAAATCAAAGTGGTGAGAATGCCTGGGGAGAGAAAACAAAGAACAAAAGCAAGCAGCCTAAGACCATGACTCAAGAAATTTCTATTTTTAATGACTAAGCATAAGAGAAAATGGTTTAAAAAAAAAAGTCTGAAGAATAATAGATCAGAGAAGCAGAATAAAAACCAAAAGGTGTGAAGTAAGGGTTTTCAACAATGCTAACCTCTGCTAAGAGGTTGTTATGTGTCTGACTATACTCACCCAAAACGCACATGGTGAAGCCCTAATCTCCAGTACCTCAGAACATGACTGTATTTGAAAACAGGGCCCTTTAATGAGATGAATAAATTCATCACCTAGACCATAATCCAGTCTGATTTGTGTCCTTATAAAAAGAAATCCAGACACAGGGGGCCCACTCAGAAAGACCAGGCGATGAGACAAAAAGAAGGCAGTCACCTCCTGCAAACCAAAGAGAGTCCTCAAAAGAAACTACATGTACCAACACCTTGATCTTGGACTTCCAGACTCCAGAATTATGAGAAAATAAATGTTTGGTTTTTTAGCCACCCGGTCTGTGGTATTTTATGGTAGCCCAAGCACACTAGTAGAGAGGCAAAACAAGAACAAGTCTAAAAATATCCACTTAATGTTATTGACACAGAAGTCACTGGTACCATCAGCAAAATAATATTCTGATAGAATTAAATAATTGAAGAGATGAGTCAAAGGTAAAAAAAGGAAATGAATAATGTTTCCAACTATCTGGCGAATAAAGAGAACAAAAAGTAATACCATGACAGGTTTTTTGTTTTGTTTTTTGATTTTTTTTTTAATAGTGGGAATGGAGAATGCTTAAATACTGATGAGTGTAAATGCTGAATATACAAAAAAAAGAGCAAACAATCAACAGGGTAACACACCCAAGAGGGAGGGAAAGAGACTTTAATAGAAAGCAATACTATATTTTTTACAAGAAGGAAGAAAAAGTAGGACATTAGTGGACAACTAAGGAGTACCACTGGTTACTACCACTGTCACGGGGAAGAAATAGGAAAAGTCTTCTGCACAAAGAGAAGGGGCATGCTGGAGGTCCGAACAAAGTGAATGATTCAAACAGTGAAAATGAGGGAACCAGCCGACAAGTAATACAACAGACTTCCAAGTAATATTAGCATCCAATTGTGGCTGATGACCATGAATTTATAAATATATATCCATATATCTCCCTTGTTGTGGGTGTCTTTCTATTATAACATTCAGGCAGTGTAGGAGTAAAGGATATCAGATAATTGAGTTAATTCAGAAAAGGAATTTTTGACAGTCAAGTGGGATAAATATGTACCAGCAAGGAGAGGTTGGTATACGAATAAGAAGTAGACAAGACTCTCAGTTAAACAAGAGATTAAAAAAAAAAAAAATAGAGAAAGCTGATTATTGGAAGAGGCCTAAAGACTGAAAGTACAATGGCAGTAACTAATTAAGCAACCTCGAAGGATATAAGATATTTGTGTTAGCAATTTACTAGGTGGAACAGTTATTAACACTCTAATTCCCATGAAAGTTAACAGGGTAGACTGAAGGAGAAAAATCACTGGATTTGGGGAAATCAGGGAAATGAGACAAGGGATGCTGGTGAGTCATTCCTATAAATGCTGACATTACCAAGAATGATTGTAGAATCTGGAATGTACAAGGACCAACATGCTGCTGTCTTCCCCCAAATAAAGCAAAATCTACCAGACAGCCAGTAGAAAACAGCTAACAGGAGGTGGAGACCAATAACTAACACTGTTCTGAATATTTTATATGTAGTAACCTATTTAATTCTTATAATAATCTACAAGATAGGATATGATGATACTACTACTGCTGATTTTTTTAAAAAATGAAGTTTTAAGACATCCAACATTGCTCTCTCAAACCACTAAGTTATAGAAAATTTTAAGATATCAAAACCAGGGCAAGAAGCATTCAGGATATGCAGGGTTTCCTTCATATAAGATTTCAATTTTTTTTTAAAAAAACATATAAATGACCACACTTCCAGTATATCAACAATGTACCAAATTAGAGGACCTAAAAAGCAATCCCACAGAAACTTCATTCAGAAAAAATGTCAGAACCATTCTTTTTTTTTTTTTTTTTTTGTGGTGCTGGGGATTGAACCCTGGGCCTTGGGCATGCGAGGCAGGCACTCTACCAACTGAGTTATATCTCCAGCCCCAAATCAATCTTTTAAATGAATCTGTCAGCTTCCATGAAAAAGAAATCTTTACATGCCAGTAACAGTAACACAGGAGAAAAAAAAAACAAAAAACAGTAAAATTGCAAATTGGTAATGTTTCCATCCTACAATGGATAGAAATATATTTAGCCTTTAGTTCATGCAGGGACTGGATGAGAATTTTAGCCCTTAACATTCAGATCACCTGCCGGGCACGGTGGCGCACACCTGTAATCCCAGTGACTTGGGAGGCTGCGGCAGGAGGATCACGAGTTCAAAGCCAGCCTCAGCAACTTGGCGAGGCCCTAAGCAACTCAGTGAGACCCTGTCCCTAAATAAAATACAAAATAGGGCTGGGGATGTGGCTCAGTGGTCGAGTGCCCCTGGGTTCAATCCCCAGTTCAAAAAAATAAAAAAATTCAGATCCTTTCCTCCTCCTCACACTAACATGTGCATATAGCCAAGATCCAGGAAAACACTGATTTTTTAGTAAAGGAGTCCTAGACAGGTCAATGACACACACACACACAAAAAGGCACAGGCTTGGGGAGCAACAAAAACAAACATTATTTACTGATTACATGATTATCTATATAGGACACCCAAAAGAATCTATCATTAGAATTCAGAGTTCAGCAAGGTTGCTGGATATGAAATCAATACACAAACAGTGATTTGTTCTCATAATAATTGGTTTGTAATCACCAGTTACAAATTTCATTTTTAAAAAATTCACTACCTGCAATAAAAACAAAATAAGTATAAAGACTTCAATGAAGAAAAGTATACAATTATATTGAAAGACATACCTAAATAGAAAAACAGATGATAGTTATTGAGTATGAAGATATTTATCTCCACTAAATTCAGTAAGATTCCAATCACAATCCCAATAGGACTTGAGTTTGTTTTTTGCTAAACTTTCTTTGGAGAAAGAGGTGAAATTTGACAAGCTGACCTGAAGTTTCGTTATGAGACAGGATCTACCTTATTAGATACCAAAACATATTTAAACTGTTATATTAACATAACATTACATCAAAGTAGACAAACTAAATAAGACTGGTACAAAATACTCTAAAAATAAACTCAATAAATCTAAAACTCTTAAAGAGCAACACACATTTAAAAAGGTATTTGCAATGCATATTTCCAAATCATTAATATCCAGATTATGAAAAGAACCACCACACATCAACACAAAAGTCAAAATCCAACAGAAGAAAAAGCAGTAGAGAACACAAAGATTCACAGAATAGTAAACCAGAATGACCAAAAATCATGTAAAGATGTTCAACTTTACTAGAAACCAAAGTAACAAAAACAAGCCAATGAAATCCCATTTCTTATCTTCCAAACAGGCAAAAATTAACAACTACATGAAATTAAATATTGATAAAGATGTAGGTAAACATGCTGGTGGAAATCGAGTAGTATCCACCATGTTAGATCAGACTTAGGAATACCGAAAAGATAAAGTAGCACCCTGTGATCCAGCAATTCTGTCTTCAGATGTCTATCCTAGTTCAAATTACACACTAAGTACTTGTGGACAAGCATTACAATATTATTTGTCAAAAGATAAAACCTAATTATCAGCATGAAACTGATCTTCACTCAACATGGAAAAGTAAACGGCAGTTATAAGGGATGAATGAACTAAACCTACATGTGTCAAAATGAATACATCTAGAAAACAATGTGGAATAAAAATTCTTCAGGTCATGTTTTACATGAATGTCTTATAAAATAACAGAGGGATGACCATTGGATATTCTGAAGGAGGAAGGAAAGTATAAGGTGGGAGAACTTTTAAAGAAAAGCGAAAAGCAAATGAGGCAAAACGTTAACATCTGCTTGACTCTGTGACTGGGTACAAAGGTGTCTGTTACATTACTATCTGTGCTCTTTTTTATTTTTTAATTATTTCATTATTTATATAAAAATTTAAAAGATACTAAAAACAGTAATCTTGCTGAAGATGATCAGCAATTCCACAGGGTACAATAGAAGGAACTAGGGAAGTAAGAGAGAAACAGGCTTTTGTCAAAGGGAAAAAAACAAAACAAAAACATTATGAAGACAGTAACTCAGAACATATGACTACCTACTGATGAAAACTGAGAGGAAAGTCTCAGACTCCTTGAAGAAGGAAGAAATTGGGTCTTGTGGTCAGACTAATTTTTTTAGTAACACCAAGCTAAAGCAAGTCTAACAAGTTTATTATCTCAGCTGATTCAGCCTGGCATTACTGTGAGTCTGAGCAGAACCTTGAATGTGAGTAGGTGAAAGACATGCTGCAGTATAATGTAAAGGACAGAATGATGGTACCAGTTCACAGGGAGCTTATCATTTAGTATGAGAGCTAAGATGCCCACAGGGGGGAAAAAAAAGCACTAGAACTTAACACCTAAACAAGTGCTACTGGAATCCAGAGGAAGAAAAGAATCCATCAGGCTGCAGAGATGGTATAAAAAAGGTTTCACAACAGAGTAGAGCTCAAGTGATCAGTGAAGAACAGGAAACCAATTCAAAAGGTAGACAAAATGGAGCTCTAGCTAAGGAAAAAATAGTGACAAAGAAATGTAGAAGGAAAACTTGAGTATTAAGTACTAAATAATTTTTAGACCATATTAGAAAAATAAAATATAGTCTAAGTGACTATAAAAAAATCTGCAAAATTAGTAGATTGATCAGGGTTTTAAATTGCAAACAACAGAATCCATTTCAGGTGGCTTCAATAAATGAATGTTTTATTAAACATATTAGGTGATTCTCTCCTCAAAAAGCTAAAGAATCAGATGAGCCAGGTGAGGTGGCCCACATCTGAAATCCCAGCAACTCGGCAGGCTAAGGCAGGAGGATCACAAGTTCAAAGCCAGTCTCAGCAGCTTGGCAAGGCACTTAGCAACTCAGGGAGACCCTACTTCTAAATAAAATACAAAAAAAAGGCTAGAGATGTGGCTCAGTAGTTAAGCACCCGTAGGTTCAATCCCCAGTACCAAAAAAAAATAAAGCTAAAGAACCAGCTTGGGGTATGCAATGAGGAAAAATACTTCACTCTCTCCACTGAATTGATCCCACTTTTGAGATCAATTGAGGGCTGAGCCAAGGACAGTTAAGTCTCACTGGTACCTCTGCCATTGCTACCTCTAAAAAGTTAAATGCTTCACCACCCTGCATCCACACTAGGAAGCAATTCCAGGAAAGAGCTGTTACTTTTCATTTCTCTCTTCTGAAATCATGTCTTACACAGATGCTTCTAATCCATAACACCTAGAACACATGCCTAGTCTAGCTCCAAGTGATACAGAAAACTGAGTCCTGACTTCTACTTATCTGTCCTAACATACAGATTTTCCCAAAACAGGTTATAAGAAATGAGCAGACCAAGTCTTGGTTATCAAGGAATATATACATTCATTCTGAATTTCAAGCTCCAAGTAAGATTCTCAAGCATGACAGAGTATAACCAAGACTTGTACAAACAAAATCTTCTGTGTTCTTCATAGGAAAATGAGAATCAGACTCATCAGTTATTGCACACAGCTCCTTATCAAAATCTTCAAGTGATTTTCCTTCCAGTTATTTTTTTTTTTTCCTTAACCTGTACTGAACTGCAAAGAGGGATAGGAATGAAAAATGGAGGGTTGGGGGGTACATAAAGTAGAATTTAATAGATTCTACAAATCTGACTCAGATCTAAGAATGGTATAAAAAATTACAAACTCATTCTTACTGTAGTTTAAGGCAAGCCTTCACTTGGGAGACCTAAACTTTTTTTATTTATACAAATCAGGTAGGACCTTAATGGGGCTCCCAACTATTTTAGATTTAGGGATCCCAAAATCATTTAACCACAGTCAAATGAAAGACTCAGGTTAGTGCATCTCTGATCATATCATGGCTATCATGCTACCTTATGGAAATGATGCCCATTTTGCTTATAGAAGTTAGAGTCACCCTAGAATCCTACCAACTCTTCCTGAAACAAACAAAACAAGACACTTTCAATGCAAGTATCTCCTCCTAACCACAGACAGCAGCAAGCCTAATGATTTTCAAAAGTGCTGGCTCTCCCCTCAAAGTATTTGTCACTACCTTGGCAAATGAAGTGTCTTCTGGATCCCTTGGTAAAGAATACCAGAGAAGGAAAAAGGAAGGTGGATTAAAAGTCACAGAGATAAATACATTCCATACATCCTATTTCCCTTGATCTTTTGACTTCTTTCTTTAAATTACTCCATGAGGTTTTAGGTATTCAACTTCACTTAGCATAAGCCAATTCTGGAATAAAAGAAGCAAACAACTGGAACCACCCCTGGCTACTTGAGCTAGGACACAAAATTCACTGTTTGGTAATCATACCGTATCAGTACATTCACCCAAACACAAAAGCATGCTGGAGATATAGCTCAGTGGAACAGTACTAGCCTAGCATTGTATGTGACCCTGAGTTCCCAGCACCCCAAAAAGAAAAAAATAAAGTTGCAAATGCAAAAGAATGCTTCTCTCTCAATCTCTCACCCCTCCCCCACTCATTGTCAGAAAAAACTTCTACACATTTTCCTGATACGACAGCAAAAATCTTTTTTTAATTATATATAATCCTTTTCTTCCCAGTTGACTATAATTGGTATAGCATGATATAATACAGCTCCAATTATAGGTCTGGAAACAGGACTGAGGAAAGGGGTATGAAGAAACTGACTTTTCCTTAAATAGTAACTGTATTAAGAAAGATTGTTACAGATCTTCAAAGAATAGTAATTAATCCCTGTGACCATTTATCTACCTTCCCTTTTCCTTCTCCAGTATCCTCTACCAAGGGGTCCAGAAGACACTTCATTTGACAACATAGTGTAAAATACTTTTAGGGCAGAGCCAGCACTTATGAAAAGCAGTAGGATTGCTACTGTCTGTGGGCAGGAGATACTTTAACTGAAATTTTTTTGTTTGTTTGTTTCTCTGCAAGAGGTACTAGCAAGAGGTAGTAATGGAGTTCAGAGATGCAGTATTACATGTCCATAATTTTCCATATAATTTCCATAAAATTTATTCAAAAGATCATCAAGTAGCCACAAATAAAATTAAGTCTAAATTTAAATTGAAATGAAATGAAATATTTATATACTGCTGTCTTCCCAAATTTTCTTAAAATTAGAAAATTAATATTTTCCTATTTGGTTATTTTGTTAACTTGTACTTAGTATTAATCCTCATAACTTCTACACACTAAAACTAAACAGCATGTTGGTACCCAAATTTAAGAACAATTGAATTTATGCCTCTAGAGGGCAGCATTTCTCATGATAGCCAAGTTTGAATGAAAATTCATTGTCCAAGAAGTTTGTGAAATGCAGAACAAGCTTTCCCAAGTTTCTTTAATGCAAGATGTCCCAGAACCTGTAACATATTAATGTGCATTTGTGCACTGTGAACCTTCAACAGGCCGGTATTAAAGTATAAAGTGTTTTTTCAACTTAATCACAGAACCCTTTCTTCAAGAAACTTTGTCTAGTGACTACTTCCACAAAATGCACTTTGGAAACAAACTAGTGGACATAGTCTCTCAAAATAAATTTTTCTTCTTCTTTATTAATGGACTTATTCTTCTTATTTTGGGGGGGTGGGGTGGGGATGGTACTGGAGATTGAATCCAGGGGAACTTAACCACGAACCACATCCCCAGACTCATTTATTATTTTGAGACATTAAGCTGCTTAGGGCCTGGCTAAATTGCTGAGATTGGTTTCAAACTTGCAAGCATCCTGTCTCAGCTTCCCAAATTGCTGGGATTACAGGTGTGCACCACCATACCCAGCTTATTCTTGATTTTTAAAACAAGTCTTTAGACATCTATCTCCCTATATTCACAGGTCATGACTAAGTATATAAAGTCTAGAAATAGCATTCACATATTTCTGTGGAAATGAGAAACGTGGAGAAGTTACTGCCGAGCTTGCTCAAAGAGTAACAGCAAAGTAGTAAAAGAAAAAGGTTGGTATTATAACTAGTTAAGATATACACATCTCTAGCTTTAAAACCACAGAAGAATTGAGGCAGACAACAAAAAACTATTCTTATCCTCCTCAGAATTTTAAACATTTGAATTCTATTAATAATCTTTCCACAGTCCATGTCAAATGAAATTGACTTTTCTAATCTAAAGATTTGTTATAAATCTGATGAGACTTCTATACGCCTAGGTAAAACATTACTGATTATTCATGAAAGAACCAAGAGCCAGTAAATGAGATTATTCCTGAGTTTTGTGGGGTTTTTTGGAACTGGGGATTGAACTCAGGGGCACTCGGCCACTGAACCACATCCCCAGCCCTATTTTGTATTTTATTTAGAGACAGGGTCTCACTGAGTTGCTTAGGGCCTCGCTAAGTTGCTGAGACTGGCTTTGAACTCGTGATCCTTCTGACTTAGCCTCCTGAGTCACTTGGATTACAGGCGTGCGCCACCACACCTGGCTTTATTCCTGAGTTTTGAGGAACTGAACTTTTGTTTAATTATCACTAATCTAAATTTAAAAGCTTAAGTGTGTAAAATGCCTATTTTAAAAAATTTTCTTGTTTTGATAGTTCTATATTTTAACTGTAACCACTGCAGTAAGCATTATAGTGCAGATGTCAGACTATTGTAATTTCTAGTATTACACATAAAAATAAGACTGATCTTGCCAGTAACCATTAACCCACTCAGTTGGAATGAATTTTTTTCAACTCTATCAATGTAACGGTGTAACGCATTTACTAGATTTTTTTGTTACAAATAACACAAGTTGCAATGATGCCTATGCAAATTACAATTGGTAGCTAAATTGAAATATTTTAAAATTGCTTTTAATTTCAGTATCTTTTGTATATAATTTAGAAATGCTATTGTACTTTTAAAATGAATGGACCAAAAAAAAAACAGAAAAAAAGAAAAAGAATGGACACATCTTTAAAATTAAAGAGGGCATTATACCCATCCATGTTGAGATGTGGAAACTAATACTAGTTCCAGAACATTAAAGCAGGGAGACTGGAAGAGGGATGTCTCAAATTTTACAATGAATGGCAATTACAATTAGCTGTGGCAAAACAAATTAAAAGCTGTTTCTGTGTTAAAACATTTTTTATGGGGCTGGGATTGTGGCTCAGTGGTAGAGCACTTGCCTAGCATGTGTGAGGCACTAGGTTCAATTCTCAGCACCGCATATAAATAAATAAAATAAAGGTCTATCAACAACTAAAAGAGCATTTAAAAAAAAATTTGTAATAATAAAGTGGACAATATTAAGCAATATCTTCAATAAACACATAATTTGTAAGTTTATACTCTATAATCACAAGAAAAGCAACAAAATTAGTTATCTGATGTTAGAATTAAATATTTGATGTCCAACAAACATTTTCAGATGATTTTTTAGCAGATCTGGGCTTATAACTCTGGTCAGCTATAAAGTGGCTAGGATTCTAGGAAGAGAAAGAGGAAAGAATGGAAGGGGAAACCATATTTCCATAGAGATGGTAAAAAAAAAAAAATTCAATTATAGAAATCTTGTTTAAAAATTATGAGAAATACTACCATAAGATACTTTACAAAAAGTGGAAGAAACTTCAATTAAGTCAACAACTGCCTCTCATACAGAAAACCTTTCTAACAATAACAAAAATCACTAGATTCAAAATTTGAAAAATCCATACTTTCTTTTAGTTTTAGATGAGCCACGTGAAAAGAAATGTGATAAAGTTAATGATACTTAGTGGTACAGGATCATACTTTGAGAACCACTGGTAAAGATATTTTGCAGATAAAAATCAAGATAAATTAATGGACTGTATAAATCAACTTTGTGAAGACAACCTAGGAATTGATGAAATTCCTAGAAACAATGCTCTACGATTTTTCTCTTTTCCAAACTCTTAGAAACTGCAAACTGGAAGCTGCAGTTTGAGATAGAGATCTAAGGTATATTAGGGTTAGGGTTAGAATGTAAGATATATTAAAAGCAAATGCAAGCTTTAGAAACTAAATAAGCAGAAAAGGATTAAAATATTTTGTAGATATTGTATAACCTAAACAAAAATGTATTCTGGATTAATGGCCAACCCACCTCCCACATGTGAGTGAACTGAGAGATCCTAAGAAAAAAATAAAGACCACTACACTAAATAACTGAACAATATAAACATTTTTTATATATGTAAAATTAGAAGGAAGCTCTTGGAAAAGCTTTTTAAATTATCAAATATTCAATAAAATCAAAGAAAAATATATCAAATAAAAATATCAACATATATGACACACTGTAACTTGTGAAAAAATTCTCCAGGATTAACTGGTGCAAAATGAATATGTTGAGAAATAAACAGTCCACCACAATAAGAATTATTGGCTACAAACTAATTTCTGTTGCACAGGATTGTGCCCAGATCATCTAAAGTGGTTTTAAGACAAACTTTCTTTTCTTTTCAATTCTACATCCCAGCTCTTTTTAAACAGAGTCTCACGAAGTTGCCCTTGAATTTGTAATCTTTCTGCCTCAGTTTCCAGAGTTGCTGGGATGACAGGTGTAGGTCACCACTGCCAGCTGACAGAAACATTCTTAAGACATGGTTAGATACAAACACTGGGGGAATGGGGGTAGGGGCAGGGGACATGACACACTTCCAATTTCCAATCAAATAAACCAATATTCCTTGGTGAAATAGCTGATTTCGAAGCCAAGGCAGAGAAAGTACAAGAGGAATTTGGAACATCTCAAGTTGCTAGAAAGTGAGTCCTCAAGAAATAATGGAGATATGGCAAAATGACCAAGAGCCTCCTTCAAGAGGCTTCCAAAGGCCAAACTTGGGATAAATAGGGCACCAAACAAAAAATTAACAGATAAAATAGATAGAATAGGAATCCAACTCCATCTGATATAAATACGAAAAATTGTGACTCTATTTTGATACCCATAAAAAATTAAATGTGTACCTACCTACTAATAGAATATTCTTCCTTTCAGGAGAATGCCAATCAATATATGCAGAAAAAACAAAACAGAAAATCACCAGGAAAAAAAAAATATTCATTTCAGGTAAGAATTATCAATGAGATTTAAAATTAGGAGGTAAAAATATGAGAATAAAATAATTAACTTTGTCACAAAGTGCTTTCCCACAGGATGCTTACTAATTAGAGAGAGAAAAAGCAACTACAGTGGACAAACCTAACAACCAAAGGAACAAGGTTAATAACACCAAGAGTGGGACAAATAAATATCACATACGTCCTAACAAGATTCACATATCATTTCTGTAGTATTCTTAGCCAAAAATTCACCATTAACTGAAACAGGGAAACACCATACAAACCTAATGGGGGATATGCTACAAAATTATTTACCAACACTCTACAAAAGTGTAATAGTCGTGAAACACAAAGAAAGACTGTGGAATTGTTTCAGATTAAAGAAAACTAAGAAGACGTATCTAAAATGCAAGATGTAAGTGATGTTATCCTGCCCCAGAGAAAAGGACATTAGTGAGACAGCTGGAGAAATGTGGAAAAAGCCTGGAGTTAACTGTATTACATCAATATTAATTTCCTGGCGTTAGTAACTACACTGTCATTGCATAAGATGTTAACATTTGGGGAGCCTGGTGATGGGTATATGGGAATTTACTTCTTGTACTACTTTTGCCATTTTAATGAGTCTGTTTAAAAAAAAAAAAAAAGTAAGACTACCAATTAAATAAAACAAGGCTGGTGCGTCAGAATAGTCTTATTTTTATATGGTATTAAGTAATTAGTGTATCAGTAAAAAAAAAAAAAAAAATTACTCCTGTTGAACCAGACAGTGTAAATGATTACCAAAATTACATGTTTTAGAGTAGATATTGAGGTTAAGTGAACTTAAAACAATTATTGTTTCCTGCTAAAAGAAGGAAGGTATAAAGAAAGTCAACAAAAATCACAATCTTCCGCTGAAATTGTTTTTTAAATCAGTAATTACACAAAATTGTGACACAATGCCATCACAATGGAAGAGGGAGACTAGGAAAGCTAGAACCATCACTCAATGGGTTGTCCCATTTAAAACACCAATTGTACCCTACAGGATAGTGAAGCATGTGGTAGAGGTCAACAATGAATCCATTTCAGCCCACGAGGCCCAGAACTGCAGAACCTCCTCTTCAGGTGGGTTAAAAGACTTGTAAGTTCACCCCAGTTTAGGCAACTGAACTGTGATTTAAACTGAGTTCTCAGAACTGTGTTGCTTTACGTATCAGGAGGGAAAATGAAAATGAAGCAGACTTTACTAAATACAGTCATTAAGAAACATCCTCCTCAGCTGGGCGTGGTGGCATATGCCTGTAATCCCAGGGACCTGGGAGACTGAGGAAGGAGGATCTCAAGTTCAAAGCCAGCCTCAGCAAGTCTCAAACTTCCTAGACTCAGACAATCCTCTTGTCTCAGTCACTGAAATAGCTGAGACTACAGGTGTGCACCACTGCACCCAGTACATCTGGTCTTCTGACTTAGCAATTCCACTTTTGGGAAATTATCCTGCAGAAATAAATATTGGCATACATATGAAATTATGTATATGCAAACGTATTCACCGCAATACTATATTAGAACAGGACTGGAAACAACCTAAAATGTCCATCAATGGGGACTAGCTCCTAATCTCAGTGGCTCAGGAGGCTGAGGCAGGAGGACCACGAGTTCAAAGGCAGCCTCAGCAACTTAATGAGGCACTTAGCAACTCAGCAAGAACCTGTCTCCAAATAGAATATTAAAAAAGGGACGGGGATGTGGTTCAGTGATTAAGCACCCCTGGGTTCAATAATCAGTATCAAAAAAAAAAAAAAAATAGGGGCTGGGGATATAGCTCAGTTGGTAGA